>JASPKZ010001217.1:0-600000 GCA_030220185.1 Diploptera punctata | reverse complement strand
TTCAATTCTATGTTTTATGTTCTCTTTGCCTATACCTTCACTGTTATCCATAATCATTACCAAATATTTAGTTTGTTTCACTTGCTTTATTAGGATTCCTTCTTCCAATATTAAATTTTCTCTTTCATTGCTATTTATTGAATACGTAAATATAATACAGGAAATTAAAGAATATCAACAAAATTGGCTACAGCATGTAAGAAGAATGGCCAAGGACAGAATCCCTTGGCAGGCTTTAAACTGCAAACCGAGGTAAACGAGACATTGTACGACCACTGACAAGAAGGAGACTACAGACTCATCTGGAGGAAACGGGAACAGGCTAATAAATAGCCTAAACCTTAACTGTTCATGACGATGATATATTGAAAGCAGCTGTGGTTTCTGTAATTTCTGTTTAGGTATGCATTATGAGTTTCAAAATTTGTTAGGACTAAAATTATATTTTAAAAACTGTTATAGCTTTGACCAGCTTCATGGGCTAGTAGTCAGTGCTTCTATCTATAGTTCATGGGGTCCCGGATTTGATTCCCGATCATACCACCTGAATTTATTTTCTTAAAGGAACTTATTGCTGTGGTCGCCCATGTTCTGAAATTTAGGTTAAGTTTAGGTTTAAAGACTCTCCTGACGCTTCATTATCATTTATCACCAATCATATCATTAGGGTAACTTAACTCCACCTTCCAGGCGTCCCAAATTTAAAGAAGGTAAAGATATCCCACTACAGGCCTCAAGAGACCCTAGGGGTAGTGGAAGGTTAAGGCTCCCATTTTTCTGGACAATCGGCACTTGATGTCAGCTGACTTGTCAGCCCTGCGTGACGACCGTCTTTACCCCAGAACAAAACGTCTGGTACTCATTTCCGTTAGACGCTGAATCGACCTCAGGGCCATATGCCGCCAGAGGCTTTGGGTCAGTTTAAAAATCCTGACCCCACCGGGACTCGAACCCTCGACTTTCCGGCTTGTAGTATCCCAAATTTAGAAGTGGGTTACAATTCCGCCAATGTCAGAAGTGAATACCAGAAATGTCATTAAGGCTATCTAGTATAGCTATATATTACCATGACCGCATCCGTGTTGTACATTGTCTGACTGGTGTTCAAGGGATTATAGAGTTCTATTTCCGACTAGGCCTATACCATATAAATGTACTGTATTGGTTCGTGAGGACATTTAAGTAGCAAACTTGATATGAAAAGTAGCGAAACCCAGTTAAGTAAACTGAAATTAAGGATCTGTGTTAATCTAACCACGTGATTCCCTATACTGTTTTGCTAATCAATGACAGCAGCTTCTTTAGTTCGATATTAACGACTTTGTTAAACTGGTGTATTGAGAACATTGACTACAGAAATATCAATCCATACACAGTATATATATATATATATATATATATATATATATATTGTATCTGATGTGCGATTCTTGCTCATTCTTTGCTGTATCAAGGATACTGTATGGCTGCACCCTCCATTAAATTCACACCTTCAAAAGCACCAATCAGCGCTCAGACTTCAAGGAAATGCTGCATTTGTACTGTTTGGAAAGCGAAGATGAGTTACTACACTTCATGAAAACCAAAGTAGATGAAAAACAAGACTGTCACTGTAAAATATTTTTAAAAATGTGTTTTATTTATTTTACTAATTTTCTTTTGATGTGATACATGCGATTATGCGAATGCCAAGTAATCATCTCTGCTCTTGTAGATCAAATTCGGACTTTAAATTTTGGAAATCTACTCTCAACATAAACTAATTTACAACCTATTTTTTAAAAAATAAGTTTTTTTTTGTACCCATCCTCCCATACATTTTCTTTTGTGAGAAGTTGGGATTGACCAAATTCATTTTTTTTATCATCAACATTTCACGGGTTAAGCTTTTAAGGCTTGTTCCGATCTCATAAATTTCGATTGAGAAGTTGGATCCATCCCTTCTTCGGCCTATAGACATTTATTTTACCTTCTTGCCTGTAATCTGAAATATTTTTTTATATTCGACCTAAACATTACCATCTTTCAGGAACAAATTGAAAATAAAATTATTAACAGAAACAACTCACTTATATTACTTTTTAATAATTAATAATTTGTTTTTTCATTATTTATTAAAAATAGTTTTAAGATTTGTGAATGTATTTACCTAATGCTTTGTATAATAAGCGATAGATTAATTCATTATAGTTTATTACTTTCTTTGTATTTTTTTTTCTTGTCTTTTTATGTATAGTAGATTCGAGCTGTTATTTATTTCTGTATGATTCTTTCATTAGTTTAATTTCAATTGTATTTAATTGTATTGTATTATTATACAATATTTTCATTATTATTACTCAGTTTGACAGGTAATTAATTGTTTAGTATGTACTATTATTGTAATTTTTTTGTATTTAAATGTAACATATGTTTGTCCTGGTGAGTAGAAGAGAAGGCCACAAGGCCTTAACTCCACCAGGCTAAATAAATCTATTCTAAACCTATTCTATTCTAAACATGCTCCCTCCAGTGTTTTCTACATTTTTCTATTTTATCTGTAATTTGAGTCGAAAATTTACAACCATGCAGTAATATAGGGACAGTCATTACCTTGCCGGACTTTAATTTATTTTTTTTTTTTTTTTTTTCAATTTAGCCACATACAAAATTAAGTTTACCAAGTTTATTAAAATGGTTATCTTTCTTAAAATAGGAGATATCACATCCTATATAGTGAAAGCTACTCACTTGTTCAGTTCCCATCCAAAAAAATTTTGCCTCATAAGATGTCTAATTCTTTAAATTTTAGTTTCCTTTAACGATATATTAAGATTATAATTGTAAAAAAATACTTAATTGAAATTTGGCCTTTTGTAAAGTATCCTCTTATAATAACATATTGTCATCTGCAAAAGTACTGTATCTAAAAATTATTTTAATGCTGATTTTTAATTTGATGAGTCTGGTCTCCCAGCCAAAATAATTTTTCAACAAAGAAGCTCACGTAACACTATTAAAAAATATTAGTTACTTTATTCAGAAAAAATGAATACAGTATATAGATTAGACAGTCTTACAATAAAAATTACAGAAATAACTTACACATGCCTATACTATAGATAAATATACATCAAAGTAATAATATTGTAAACTTCTTTTTAGCATTATTTATATCAATAGAACCCACCATGCCCTACATAACCCTGATGTCCTCCTAGACCACCTCCGAAGGTACCGAAATTATTTCCACCTTTCTTAAATCCACCAAATTCTTGTCCTTGATAACCTCCGAAGTTTTCACCTTGTTGCGATGCACCTTTCTGTCCATATCCATCATACCCACTCTTCTGGCCGTAGCCTCTGTTATCTCCATAATATATTTGGTTGCCCTGAGCTCCTTTGGCCCCGTGCAGATTATCACTGGCGTACCCTGAATTATATTGTCCTGAATTCCCTCTAGCATTCTGTGCAAATTGTCCATCTTGCAGTGAGCCCTTAAATGATGATCCACCTTGATTTCCGAAGCCTCCTTGTTGACCTTGGTAATCGAAATGGCCGCCTTCGTCATTTGCTTCGTCGAAGAAAGTTGTAGATTGCGATGTTTCGTCTTTGTGGTGGTAATTTTTGAATCCTTTGGTACTGTGTCCTTTCTTATGATCCTGATTATTCTTCAGTTCACCTTGCCTGTTACCTAAAAAAATGTCGATAAATATAAATGAATGAAGTAAATGGGAGTAAACATTCTACATTGGATTATGTACAAGAAAAGCAACTGCAAAGGTAAAGTCATACGAAAAGAATGACTGAAAAACGACTGCCGAAGAAAGTGTGGAATGGCTGTCCGAGAGATTGGAGACAGGAGACCAAATATTCCTTGGACTCAGGGTATAAAAACAACAATAAGAGAAAGAAGAATAGAGGAAGGGTAATGGAGTAATAGAGAGGATTTGAGAAGATATTTCATATCAATATTTAACACATAGAATCTTGGAAGCCGGAACTTGTGTTTACATTGTTCAACCAGTTTTAGAATAATAGATGTATAAATGGATGCTATTATGGATTGCAGGGACTACTGTAATGCCAACTACTCTAAGATAAGTTAAATTTAAAACAGATAAAACTGCTGTTCTTACAGTTAAACTATATCGATACAAAATATTATATCCTTTAAGAAAGGAGAAAAGATTCAACTCTAAACTTAATAATTTTCTACATTTTATTTTTCACTCATTCTCACCCCTAGAGATGCTAGGGGTTCAGCTTGGGTTTATATGTGATCGGGACTGTCATCAATCAGCCTAGCGATCCCGAAAACTATGAATTTGGTACTAATCTCATTCACTTTTGACATTTTATTTTTAATCCCATCTCGCTTCTCATCCTCTCTTTTAGAGTATTAGGGACAATCGTGGACTTGCATATAATCGGGACTGTCAGTAATCAGGCAAACTACCTCCCCCCAAAAAATACAATATAGGTCGTTTCGATTATGTCAATGTAAATTGTTAGAATTAATCTGTCGAGTTCAGAATGTGCTTTGTATAACAAACGTACAGTATAAACGTCATGTGAACTAGTAACGATGAAGTGAGAAATAGGTTGTAAGAACGTAATTATTGTTATATTGGATGTTAATTGTCTAATAATAACTAAAAAATGTTCCAAGAAACTTCATTAGTGCTAATGATCCATTAAAAATTGTAGGTATAAATTAATTATCTCCTATAAATATGTAATTCTCCATTAGATTTCCATTTTACTTGCAATCTGCTATAATAATAATAATAATAATAATAATAATAATAATAATAATAATAATAATAATAATAATAATAATAATAATAATAATAACTTTATTTATAGCCTATACAGAATTTTAATGTTTACACATCTTTCTGTGCCTAAAGTTTTATTTTTCTTCTCCACTCGTCACTCCCCATCCAATCCATGTCCTCCAGTCCTCTTGCTCTCATCCCAGTTAATAATAATAATAATAACAATAGTAATAATAATAAAATAATAATAATAATAATAATAATAATAATAATAATAATAATAATAATAATAATAATAATAATAATAATAATGTTCTTTTGTTGCATACAATGACATAATTATGCTTGTCTCTTTCGGAATTACTTCGGCTTCTATTTCCTCTCTGGCTCATAATGAAATGTTATATTTTTAATATAGTTGAGCCAATGACATAAAAACTGAGAAATTAATTGAAAGTTGCGGTCATATGCAGCGATTTCTGTATTTTATCGAAAAACAAGTTTCAATGCGTTATAGAGGACGGTAGTACTTAATAAAGTCTCAAGTTCATTGGATGTATTCTTAATTAACTAATGACCCATTAAATAAGTTATTAGCAACTCCCGAAATCCATTAAAGTTAATGACCAATAAATAGGATGAAGGAATAAGTTACTTATAGGTTTGTTTTTTGCAACCCACCCTAGGTATGCTATTATTTTTAATGCCACAACGTTGTAATTTCGACATTATGGTATTCTCTTCTGGCATTTTGTTGTGTACATTGTAAAACAAACGAATGACGTTCACCACTATCTTATGAAACTGGAAGTTTATAAATATTGCCTTTTCATTAGACAAAATATAAGGTATATTGTATTTACCTGTCTTTATCTTAGGTATAATGTAGTATTACTTGCTTTGTTTATTTAGACTATTTAACTCATGCCCCAAATGGGAGTCCAATAAAATTTCAATGAATTTTGATTTACAACCAATCACAGTCTTTTTCACCTCGATTTTATCAATTTAATTTTACCACTTTAAAATCAAGCTCCTCCTTTTTAACATTCTGAATAGGTCAGACCATTATTTTGCAGTGACTAACGTTGAATATAACAATTTATATATTAAGATGTAAGAATTCTGTCCACTGTTGTGGTCTCGGGGTAGCGTGCTGCCTTGTCACTCAGAGGGCCCGGGTTCGATCCCCGGTCGGGACAGTTTTTCTGGGTGAGGTTTTTATCGGGGTTTTTCCTCACTTGTAAGACAAATGTCAGGAAAACTTTAAGGCCCAAACGGTCCCCGAAATCATATGGCCATCGCAATCATCATCATTCATATTCATCTTAGGTTAAGCTTAGGATTAGGGACTCTCCTGGCGCACCATTATCATCATCATCACCCATCATATCATCGGGGCAACGTAACCCCGCCTTCCAGGCGCCCCAACCTCAGAAGTGGGTTACAAGTACGCCATGTCAGGGCTTACAAGAAAAAAAAATTAATAAGTTTATGATAAACTTAACATATGGTCAGAGTAATGTTTAAATATCCCACTTCACAAATGTCGTGTTTTTCACGATACCAGGTTTTTCACGATACCAGGTTACCCCGTTCATCTTCAGTCAAATCTCCGACCATAATCAGTACTGCCAACCAAGCCAACAGTAATACTATAATGACATTAAATTTAGTACAACTGGTTGTATTCGATGTTTAAACGGTTTTAAAAATGTGTATTAATTCGATATTTAACCGGTCCGGAAACTAAAGCCCCAGGGTCCGGATCCTGACCGTGGCCGCCAATTGGTGACCCCTGTTCATAAGGCAATATGTTGCCAGTGAAAGAGTTTTTCTTTTCTTTTAGCTTCCCTTTTCATTTCTTGCAGTCTTGTGATTCTATAATTTCTGTTGCATCTTCCAAAACAATCTTCTTGTCAGCGTAATGCCAGCTTAAGGGATAAGATTAGATTAAGTCTCTATTATTAAGGTCCGTTATTATACACGGATGCTGGCTGATCAAGATAGGAGAAGATGAATTGAATAGCATGAGTATAGAGAAGTAGCGGAATTAAGTTTTTAGTAGGAGAAAACGGGATAAACTCTGATTCCTATTCGTCCATCACCCCACATGGAGTGCCCGATATTCGAACTCGGTACCCAGAAGTGCAGGACGAGTGGTTAACCACTTAAGCTCTGGAGCAATCAATATTTCTTGGTCTTCCCCTTATTTTTTCCCTAAAGTTTTGCCTTCAAAATTTGTTTTAACAAATTATTGCAACAGAGTATGTAATCAAATAATAAATGTACCATTGGTTATTTAAGATAAATGACTATGTTCTTCTGTTTCATCCAGTGCTTGTTGTGTTGATTTGTTTTCTTGTTTGTCTAACTTATTTTGCTAATCGTCTCTATAACGATATTTTATTGCTGCCAGTCTATTTAGTTGGGGCCCAGCTTTAACAGGCTAGGTGAGATCAATAAAAAAAAGTCTCACGTAATAACTATGAAAATAAGCACATTCCTTAGAAAATCGAATTTATCACATAGATCATCCAGCTAGTGTAGGGGTGACATGTGGTCAGCATGTCGGGTCCCCCAGCCGTTATAGCTGGTTTTCTCAACCTGGAGCCGCTACTTATTGTAGGTACCCAAATACCTCACGATGCTGGGTGGGCACCGGTCCCATACTGGCCGAAATTCCATGAGAAAACTCCTTCCCCTATGGAGACCCGAACCAGAGCAAGTCCCGTAGCTCTGCGCCAAGTCATCTTGCCTCGACTACTCGTCTATGCTGTGGGACTGTTATTATTATTATTATTATTATTATTATTATTATTATTATTATTATTATTATTATTATTATTATTATTATTATTATTATTATTATGAGTATTTGAGAATAAAGTTCTTAGGAAAATTTTTGGACCAAAGAGAGATGAACAGACAGGTGAATGGAGAAGACTACATAACAATGAACTACATGGTCTTTATAGGAAGCCAGATATAATAAGAACAGTTAAGTCCCGTAGACTGCGATGGGCAGGACATGTTGCGCGTATGGGGAATGAAAGGACGTGCATGGAAAACTTCTTGTAGGAAAGCCAGAAGGAAAACGCCCAGTTGGTAGACCAAAAATGAGGTGGAGAACAACATTAAACTATGATTTGGAGGGAGGTGTGATTATACAGGGAATGATTGGAAAGCATTAGCTCAGGATAGGGATGTATGGAGAGCTTATGTCCGTGCGGCCATGAACCTACGGGTTCGATAGTTGCCATTAGTTGAGTAAGTAAGTAATTATTATTATTATTATTATTATTATTATTATTATTATTATTATTATATATTATTATTATTATAACTCACTGGCACTATCGAACCCGTAGGCTCATGGCCGGAGCGGACATAAGCTCTCTGCATATATCCCTATCCTGGAGCCTTTAATTGTTTTTTTTTCCTTATATCGATCCCTTAGTTTGTATAAGTCTATTATTACTTTTTCCCTCAAATTCATAGTTAATGTTATTGGTCCCACCTAATTCTTGGTCTACCAACTGGGCGTTTTCCCCCTGGTTTTCTTACAAGAACATTCCATGCACGTCTCTCATCCCCCATTCGTGCCACATGTCCTGTCCTGCCCATCGCAGTCTATGAGACTTAACTGTTCTCATTATATCTGGCTTCCTATAAAGACCATGCAATTCACTGTTATGCAGTCTTCTCCATTCACCTGTCTGTTCATCTCTCCTTGGTCCAACAATTTTCCTATAAGAGCTTTATTCTCAAATACTCGTAAACTCCTTTCCTCCCTTAAAATAAGAGTCCATGTTTCGCATTATTATTATTATTACTATTATTATTATTATTATTATTATTATTATTATTATTATCATTATCATCATCATCATCCAGTGGTAGTTTTAATAATAATAAGATTTTCTTTGATGAATTAATAACACTCACCTGCTTGTCCGAAATTGGAACCTCCATAATAGGCTCCACCTTTCTCATAATTATTTCTAGCACCTGAACCTCCCCCGTAGAAACCAGAGCTTTGTTCATTCTGGTTAGCAATATCTTCACCTCCTCCGTATCCTTGAGAACTCTGTAGTCCTGACTGTCCTTTCTGGCCCGCTCCGCCCTCATAACCCGATGCTAAATTCTGACCTCCTAATCCAGAATGGCCAGACGCATAGCGCTGTCCTTTGTTTATTCCTCCGTAACCACCTCCTCCATATCCTCCTCCATACATTCCTCCGCCATAACCTCCTAATCCTCCGTAGATTCCTCCACCATAACCTCCGAACTTTCCAATACCTCCAAAACCTCCGAGACCAAGGCCTATATGAGGCATAAATCCACCTCCGATTCCAATCCCTGAAAATCCTCCTTTAGGAAAAAATCCACCAACACCATATTGATAACTTGCAGAAGCCTTCAAGTCCGTTTTAGGCAACATTTTTATGTAGAATGTTTGGTATTGTTTCGCATTGTCTTCTGCGGCTGAAGATATGTCCAATAATATAATCAGCAATGCTGCTACAACTGCTAAATCCATGATGGTAAATTTTAACTGAAGTCTGCGAAGTTTTGGCAGCGTTTATAAAGGAAATGTGTTCTCAGTTGATTTCATTTGTCGGTTAAGATTTTAAAAAAAGAATTCTGACATGGATTTTTGTTGCAATTGTGTATTGAAGGTAACCTTAAAATGGAAATGAATTTTATTTTAAAGGAATAACCTTCGGTTAATTGAACGAATGTAATATTTAATTTACCATAGCTCCCGGATATTTGGGAGCGGCCACTATTTCTAATTGTAACAGTTCAACTTTCTTATACCTATATTTCCAACTTAAATGTTCAAACAACGATAACGGGGGAAATAATTACTCATTAGAAGATGCATATACAAGTCATCATAATGTTTTATCTAACTGGAGCATAAGGACTTAAAGGGTATTAAAAAGTAACCATATGTATTTATTATTATTATTATTATTATTATTATTATTATTATTATTATTATTATTATTATTATTATTATTATTATTATTATTATGTTCACCGCTGTGGTCTCGAGGTAGCGTGCTGCCTTGTCACGCAGCGGGCCCGGGTTCGATCCCCGGTCGGGGCAGTTTTTCTGGGTGAGGTTTTTATCGGGTTTTTCCTCACCTGTTAGACATATGTCGGGAAAACTTTAAGGCCCAAACGGTCCCCGAAATCATATGGCCATCATTATCATCAACATCATCCTTCACGAGGTGTTGAAAGCAACGGGAAGCTACTACACCTACGTACAATTCCCTAGTAAAGCTGCAAGCATAGCATGAAAATGCTATGATTGCAGTGAAGGACCTGCCTTCGGGCAGAATTACTATGAATGGATTATTATTATTATTATTATTATTATTATTATTATTATTATATCTTCACTGATTGCAATGAACATTGGATAATGAGTGCAAATGGTGCTTTGACTAAAGAACTCTTCTTCCCTACAGTACACCATAGGCTAAATATAAAACATTTTATTCCACATTTCATTTTAACACAATTTATGACTGGTCATGGAAAATTTGGAAGTTATTTTAGGAGATTTAATATTAACCCAGACAGTGATCGTAATTGTAAATGTCAAACATGTTTTATTTGATTGTCCTATATTCGAAAGACAACAATTCTGTTTAAACTCACTTTTAAATGATGATGAGGCTTCTGCCTCAATGTGTGAAGTGATTTTTACACGCTTTATATTCGCTTGACCTGTATCTATGTAACTGAATATTTTAACGCGATTTTCACCCACTTAAAATCATTGGGTCGTCTTGAAACTTTGCATACTTGTAAAAGACCCGTGACAATATAATACTTTCATATTTTGTTTCTAAAATCATGGCCAGAATCATCAGAAAATAAAAAAAGTGTCTTTGTATCTATGTAACGGAATTTTTGAACACGATTTTCTCCCATTTAGAAACATTGGATCGACTTGAAACTTTGTATACTTGTAAAGGACCAGTGACAATACAATAATTTCATATTTATTTCTAAAATCCTGGCCAGAATCGTCAGAAAAAAAAGTGTCTTTGTATCCATATAACGGAATCTTTGAACACGATTTTCACCCACTTACGAACATTACATCGACTTGAAACTTTGTGTACTTGTAAAGGACCCGTGACAATACAATAATTTCATATTTTGTTTCTAGAATCCTGGCCAGAATCATCAGAAAATCAAAACAATGAAAACTGGTATAATAGCTTGCGGACTTGTCGACTTCTTAGTCAATCGTTGTAAGAGCTCAATTAGTAGAGCGGTACACTCTAGTGGTATATAATTTCTGTAATCCATAGGTCACTGGTTCAAATCCGGCTGGGAGTTTTTTTTAATAGAAGAGTATTACTTTCAGCTCATACTACAACAGAATCGAATTTAAAGATATTTACGTTTTTATCTTATTCTGTTAAATATTAAAACTAAAAAATAAAAAATAAATAATAGTTTTAAAAAACTAAAACATCACGACTTATTAGAAAACCGAACTAATAAATGAAAAATAATTTCAATTTCCAACATGCTTGGGATAAATAATTTTACCATCAAAAGCGTGGAGTGCTTTTTATGATTTTTACATTTTCTTCTTAGACACTTTACTTTTACCAATATCTGTTTATTATCAAATATATTAATTGATAAAGAGCACCCCACGCTTTTGATGGTAAAATTATTTTCTTTTTGTTGATAACTCTAGTTTTATTCTATATGTTTTGGAGATGATTTTTTTGTTGACCACTTTAATTTTATCCCAAGCGTGTTGGAAATTAAAATTATTTTTCATTTTTTTAGTTCGGTTTTCTAATAAAGCGTGTTGTTTTAGTTTTTTTTAAACTATTATTTATTATGCCTACAGGACGTAAGAGATAGTTCAGAGCTATTGGAGACAATGAATTATATTTCTTAGAGTATGAGTAAATGTTTCTATGTTGCGTGATATTCTTCTAACCTTAAATAACGTGCAAAACGTAATAACAAAAGAAGAACAAATTAACAGATCAGGAAGCTATAATTATTGTTTGACTATTTATAATATGTAATTAATAAAAGTCCATCTTGCAGGAACGGCGAACACTAACCCAATTCCTGAGAGAGTCGAATTTATGGTCCAATTTGCTGGTTTACATATATTTATTCTGTTAAATCGGAGAAACTTGAATTCTGATCCCAGTTTATTTAAAACTTTAGGATCGCAGTAAAAACAAAAAGCTATTTTTGCGCGATAGTGCGTTTTGTCGTACTTACAGCAATGGCGACCATGATTGAAAGTTCAACTTCCTACATTTCGGGATTGCCAACCTAAATAACTATACTATAATATTACATCTACACCCACGTGATGGAAGTAAAATCACTGCCGTCTATGTATACTACGTAAAATGTATATACAAAAAATACCCAAAAGGTAGTGTTAATATACATTATACGCAACAAATCACTGTATTTTAAATGAACTGAACTTTATTTGAAACAATATAAAACAATAAATACGTACTTGCGGCCATTTTAACAATAATAATAATAATAATAATAATAATAATAATAATAATAATAATAATAATAATAATAATAATAATAATAATAATAATAATAATAATCTAACGGCCACCTGTACTTTCAACTAATAAACATTGCCCACACTGTTAACGTTACTCAATTGTCTGTAATGAACGCTCATATTTCCAACAAAGATGTTATTATTTTACTATTATTTATTATTTTGAAAACACCATCAATGTACAACGCACGTTTGTGAAGTGTTTTACAGAATCTCAGAAACTAAAAACCACGCTATCGCTCGAGTTTTAACATTTTCCTCGATTCTGTAAATACCACTTCCCAACCTTGCATCATAATATACTATTTCATTTCAGGATTCAGGTAAACCATCACTTAAAATGGTAGCATTTCGCTGATTTTTGGGAAATGCCTCCCTCGTTTTATTTCAATAACATATAATAAGTTTCGTTGCGAAATATTAAAAATGTATTTAATTAAGTTACATTTATTATTATTATTATTATTATTATTATTATTATTACTATTATTATTATTATTGTTGTTGTTGTTATTTAAACATAATATTATAGCAGTAATAGAAGAACGAATTGAAATTATATTGACATCTGAAGAGGATGGAGAATAATGATGCTGGATTGGAAAGCTGAAGGCAGGAGGAGGTGGAAACCCAGGGAACAGTGGATGGATGAAGTGGGAGGAAACATGATCAGCAGAGACCTCAAAGAAGAAAATGCTGAGGATAGAAACCTGTAGCGGAGCAAAATACATTTGGGCTGAAGGATAATTACTGTAATGTTTAGAAAATCCTTAATTAAATTATTATTACTGTTATTATTATTATTACTATTATTATTATTATTATTATTATTATTATTATTATTATTAAAACTAACTCGCTGACAATAACGAACCCGAAGATTCATGGCCACGCGAACATAAGCTCTATCCTGTACAATTTACCTCCTTCAAATTATGGTTAATATTATTCTCCCATCTCATTATCTTTCATTAGATTCATTTATTCATATGATCATATCATTCATCGATTGAACTTCAAAGAAGCAACTTGTCTCCTCTGATAGCTCCGAGAATGGTACGAGTCTGCATGAGTGACCGGCAGAATTCACCGCACCGTTAATAGTGCTTAACCAGTTGTCTACTATACTGCGTCGACTGGTAGTTCAAGTGCTCTGTGATTGGTCGATACATATATAGTGATCGCTTCTCGACAAAACTCAAAAGCAAAACTAATCTTATATGCAGACGATATGGTGATAGGAGCTACAGAAAAGGAGGACATACAAAAAGCAATAAAAAGATTAGAGATCTGGGCACAGGAGAACAACGTGCAGATAAATGAAGAGAAAACAGTCCAGATGACATTTAGAAAAGGGGGAAAATCAACATCAAAAGACAACATAACACTACTCAATCAACCACTACAAAAAGTGGGAAAATACAAATATTTAGGATTCACTCTACAGACAACAGCAACGTCCTTCGGAATACACATCCAAGAAAGAGCAGCGGCAGCCATCCGAACATCATACAATATCCCGAATCTGGCCAACTTATCGACAGGTACAGCAATGCAGTTATTCAAAACGACAGTGGCACCAGTTATACATATGGAATAGAGATAATTTGGGAAAAACTTAAGATCGGAGATCTGATAAGAATCGAAAAAGTGAAAGCAATGTTCATGAAACGGATCCTGAGAATAGGAAAAACAGCGCCATCTCGTTTTGCTTATGAACTCATGAGAGAGACCTACTTCATAGAGGACATAAGAACCCAATTCTATCTACAATCCACAGAACCATACCAGAAATTCATAAGCATCAGAAATAGGAAGAAGAAGGAAATAGACATAGATTTCTACACCACAACTGCCATGCTGGACGACAGATGGACCAGAGAGTGCAACCCCCAGAGACACGTCACAACACGACTCGCAGTACACGGATTTCACAACAAGATATGTACAAACAAGAAATTCCACGAGCCGACCGAAGAATGCAAGTGTGTGTTGTGTGGACAGAGATGCGGCAAATACCACATCATAACATGTGCGAAAAGGACAAAACCCATTACAGACTACAGCAAAGACTAAACCACCACTAATGCTCAACCTGAGTGCACATTTATTATTATTATTATTCTCGACCAATCGGCGGTACGACAGTTAATTCTAGACCGGGCTCACCGACCCGGTCCAGTGTATAGTGTTTAGTGTTCTAAAGTGTAAATATAAATTCACGGGTGAAGTGTCTTCGAAATAGTGTTGTGGTTTATTCACATATATGTGCAGTGTAATCCTACTTAAGTGATAAGTGGTTTCTTACAAATCAAGTGTAGCAAGTAAACTAAGTCTTGGTTTACCAAGCATGGCTGCTAAGCCTGATATTGCAGGGTCTATGGACCTGGATAACGATAATGAGGACATCAGATCTTTTGCATTGTGGGAAGAAGCCGCACAATTTTACGAATCATATATTGCTAAAAAGAAAAGTGAGGAAAATCCTAGATACCAAAGGTATGTTCACGAAATTTGTGGAGTATTTTTACTCATTACACGTACTCTGGCTACCTTTCCGAACTGCGAAAAGTCTGATGCAGTGTGTGATATTACATTAGCCTGCATGGAAAAGCTAGATAAAATATATGGTCAAATTCCAGAAAGTGTAACCTTTTTTTCAATCATGCTCAAGGAATTGAAGGCTACTGCGGTTGATCTTCAATCTCAGAGCTTTCTTCCAGAACATGATGCAAGTTCTGAAATAGATTCTGAAAAACAAGAAAATCGAAAAGTAGCTTTAGGTAGCTCTGCTAACTTAGATTTTTCTTTTCCAATTTTTTTTCTGAAAACAAGATCTGAAACTAAAGAATCAACAACTCCCAAAAAACGGAGAAACAAAAGTAAAAGTAAAGGTATAATAGTAACAAAAACAATTGACGTTACTTTAAAAAAGAAAACATCCCAAATTGTATCCAAACAGGCTGATGTGAGGTCTCCCATTGTAGTATCGGAGGTTGAGACTTCTAACAAATATTCAGCACTAGCTGACATTGATATGGAGGCATCAACCTCCGGAACTTCCTCTCAAGTGGTTCCACCTGTTATTGCTGGTCCTTCGACTGATACAATACGTACTACTTACTTACTTACTCACTGGCACTATCGAACCCGTAGGTTCATGGCCGAGCGGACATAAGCTCTCCATACATCCCTATCCTGAGTCAATTCTTTCCAATCATTCCCTGCATAATATACTTGCCTCAAATCATAGTTAATGTTATTCTCCCACCTCATTCTTGGTCTACCAACTGGGCGTTTTCCTTCTGGCTTTCCTACAAGAAGCTTCCATGCATGTCTTTCATTCCCCATACGTGCAACATGTCCTGCCCATCACAGTCTACGAGACTTAACTGTTCTTATTATATCTGGCTTCCTGTAAAGACTATGTAGTTCATTGTTGTGTAGTCTTCTCCATTCACTTGTCTCTTCATCTCTCTTTGGTCCAAAAATTTTCCTAACTACTTTATTCTCAAATACTTGTAATCTCCTTTCATCCCTTAAAGTAAGAGTCCATGTTTCGCATCCATATAATATAACTGGTAGAATAATAGTTTTATATATTTTCAGTTTAACGTTTTTTGAAAGGAGTTGGGACATCAAGAGTCTCTGCAATGCATAATAGCACGCATTTCCAGAATTGAGCCTATGTTTAATTTCTTTGTGCATCTCATTCCTATTTGTGATTACTGTTCCTAGGTATTTGAATTCAGCCACTTCCTCAAAATTTCCCTCATTTGTCATTAGCTGTCCATTTCCATTATATAATGAATTTCTACGTGTGACCATATATTTAGTTTTATTGATATTTACTTCCAATCCTAATTTCTTAGTGTTACTCAACAGTGTGTGCGTATTGTTACCACACCTTCTCAAATTATTGACCCTGCGAAACAGAGACCCCCACCAATTACTGACACTGGTCACGGGGATCTGTTCCGCATGAACAACGAGATCAAAGCACTCATTAGTGGACCACTCAAAGTAGTCAATATAAGAGAAGGTTTGCGTTATTATGCAACCACAATGAAGGACTTTTTGATCCTAAGACAGTATTTTAATTCCATACACAGGGAATACTATACTCACTTGACCAAGAAGGAACTTCCATTGAAGGTAGTACTTAAACGACTGCCTGCAAATACTCCCATTGTTGAAATCGAAGAGGAAATCAAGTCCTTGGGATTTCCTCTAAAAAGTATCAAGCAAATTATTGCCAAAAAAAGATAATTTAGACAACCCACTACTAATATTCATTTTGGAACTTGAGCGGACAGCTGAGGCTCTCAAAATTTTCGACCTGAAGCGGCTCGTTTATTGTGTTGTATCAGTCGAATCATACAAACCAAGGACTGGCCTTAAACAATGTTTTAGATGCCAATCTTTCAATCATACCTTTTCCGCATGCTGCCGGACGCCACGTTGCGTAATCTGTGCCGAGGCCCATGGACATAAGGACTGTCCAATTAAGGCCTATGCACAGAAAAATGCAAATTTGCTAAAGTGTGCAAATTGCGGGGCTAATGGACACCCAGCATCCTATCGCGGCTGCCCTGTTTTCCAGGCGGCGCTGGAGAATTATAATAGGGCAACCCAACCCAAACCAAATACAACTCACCAAGGACTTTCACTTCGGCGAAAGCCCAACCTAATGTATCCTTTTCTCAATCCTTACAAAAAGGCATCTCTTCCCAAAACAAAACGGTGAACAGCAATGTTCAAGGTCAGGGCCAGCAATTGCCAACATTACAACTAGGGCAGCAAGTTGATGAATACCTCCAGAGTCTTCAGCCATTATTGGCTGAATTACCCACTCCTATGGAGAGATTCCTCTTCTTGCATAAAATCTTTAACCTATTCAATATAGGTTAAGGATAATGATAACCACTAAAATAGATTGTGCGAGGTGTTCGCATGGAATATGATAACGGGTTGCACTAATTTAGTGCGACTTGATGTCACTATACTATGTGGATATATCCACAATTTTTCATCCAGGTGTATAGATAAAAAAGAAACCATCTTATTATGATAGGCTAGGATTAAATGAACCACAATCCTATATCGATAGCCACGAAGGAATTAACTGCCAAGATATACCAGTGGGTATCAGTATGCAGAGCCATGGACGGTGCCAAGTCACCGTCACTAACCAGAAGCAGCAGCAGCAGCCCATCTCATTCTTGACCTACCCACATGGGGCCTTCCCTCTGGTTTTCCTATAAGAAGTTTTAATGTCATCATTCATGCCACATGTCCTTCCCTAAGAAGTTGTTACAATACTTAACTTTCTTATTACATTTGGTTTTATATAAAAACATGTACCTCACTATTTTAGTATTCTCCATTCTCCTGTAGGTTCTTTCTTTGGTCTAAGAACTTCATTCTCAAATACTGGTAATCTTTTCTTCCTCCCTTATAATAAGTATTATTATTATTATTATTATTATTATTATTATTATTATTATTATTATTATTATTATTATTATTATTATTATTATTATTCCAATGGCGCTACAGCCAGTAGCGGGCCTGGGTCTTCTTGATGCGAGACCTCCAATCTTCTCTATCCAATGCTCTCGGTTGCCAGTTCCTACAGTTCAGGATTTGACGACAATCTTCCTTCACTGAATTCATCCATATTTTCCTAGGTTTTCCCACTGACCGCTTCCCAAACATCTCCTTCATCATCACTTCCTTAAGTATGCATTCTTGTCCATTCTTTGAACGTGTCCGGCCTACTGCATTTTTTTAAATTTCACAAGAGTTGATTAATCAGGTTCCTTAAAAAGGTCATAGATTTCCTTATTATACCTCATTCTCCATCTTCCATTCTCTTTTACTGGTCCATACATCCGTCTCAAAATCTTTCTTTCAAAAGTGTTTTATTATTATTATTATTATTATTATTATTATTATTATTATTATTATTATTATTATTATTATTATTATTATTATTATTATTACTACTATTAATGGACACTAAAAAGACAACATGAAAGCAGAATAACGGCTTGTGAAATGAGTTTCATGCGCAGAACAGCGGGTTACACCAGTTGGGATCTGAAAAGGAACACCGATATCTTAAAAGAATTGAAGACTACGCCAATTTTGGAATATATTAAACAGTACAAACTAAATTGGAAACATCATCTAGAAAGAATGAGTTCAAATCGGATCCCCAAAGCTGTTTATAATTATATACCAAGAGGACGAAGATCACTGGACCGTCCTATGAAACGCTGGAGGGAAAAATTTCTATAGGATCGTAACAGGCCTTGGCCTAATACTTGGAAGAAAGAAGAAGAAGGCTATTACTATTATTATTATTGTTATTATTATTGTTATTATTATTGTTGTTATTATTATTATTGTTATTATTATTATTATTATTATTATTATTTTCATTTTTTTTTCATTTATTTTTTTTTCAGCATGCCCCATTACCGTAGTAATATTACATGCATAACATAACAAACATAAAATCAGATAACATAACATTACATAACATCACATATTTGGTTTTTGTTTACATGTTTTTTTTATCTTCGTCACTTGTTAATCACTCATTTTCGTACACTATTGTTTTTATATATTTTTTGAAATGTCTTAAATATTTGTGTATTAGGTCTTTCTCCGTCACAGGCCATGTTCCTCCTTCTTTGCTGATTTCTTCTTTCAATTTATTTCTAGAATGCTGCTGCAATTCACAATTATAAAGGAGATGTTCTACATTTTGAATTGCTTTTCTACATGGACAGGTTGCGTTGTTTAATATTCCAATACGATAAAGATGTGATTTATTTTTTCCATGACCAGTTACATTTCAGAAAATTCTGGAGTTATTTCACATTTAAGTTTTAATCTATCTCTGACTGATGGGAAGAACTTCTTACATGTGGCTCCTTTATCTGCGTTGTCCCATTCGTTCTGCCATTTAATGGTTCCTTCTTCTTTTACTTGGGCAACTATTGATGATTTAGGTATTTTTGTATATTCTACGGTTACGCTGGTTTCTGTTGCAGCTTGTTTTGCCAATTGATCTGCCATTTCATTCCCATAAATTCCAACATGTGATTTTATCCAGCCGAAATGTACTATCCATTTTGTTCCCTGAGTTTTGCTATTGTTTGTCTTATTTTGATATGATATATCCCTGTTTGAAGTTGTTTTTAATTAGGTCGAGAGTAACTTGACTATCTGTATAAACTGCAACAAAACTTTTTTCAGAGCTGTTTTGGTCAATTGATGATATTGCTTCTAGAGCTTTAAGAATTCCTATCTGTTCAGCTTGATTATTTGAGCAACGATTGGACAGTTTGGCTTTTATTGTATGCTCTAATTTCCGTTTTCAAGATAACTGCAGCAGCCCCTACCATTCCTTGGAATTTACTGCCATCAGTGTATATTTTTATTTTGTAGTTGTTCGATTCTTCAATGTCGCCCACATTAATTCTTTCTGCCGGATGTGGCCACTCCTCCTTTTTGAGTGGTATGTCAATGTTTGTGTGGTCATCGTGTATGGCTCTATATAACTGGGCTGTTTCTTGTTACTGATAGTTATGGGTTTAATTCCAGCTAAGATACAAGATACTTCATATGGTAATGTTTTATAGGCTTTGGCTATGGTGACATTTATAATTCTTTGAACCCTCTTCAACTTTTTTAATTTTTTTTGTTTTCTTAATTCTTCCTCCCATATTGGGGCCCCATATGTTACATAGGCAAGATTGCTCCATTGTATATAGTCCTTAATGCTTTATGTCCCAGTCCCCACTGCAATCTAGCTGCCCTTCTTAACATGTTCATTAGGCTCATAGCCTTGTTAGTTGTTATCTCAATGTGTTTATCAAAGCTTAGTTTGCAATTAAAGGTGGATTCCTAGATATTTCATTTCTTGAACTTGCTTGATGCGTTCATGGTTGACGTATACACTGATATTTTTTATTATGGAGGTCCTTTTTCTTGATATTAACATTGCTGTGGACTTGGATTCATTGAATGTGATTTTTTATTATTATTATTATTATTATTATTATATTTATTATTATTATTATTATATTATTATTATTATTATTATTATTATTATTATTATTTATATTATTATTATTATTATATTTATTATTATTATTATTATTATTATTATTATTATTTATTATTATTATTATTATTATATTATTATTATTATTATACAAAGGTACATTGGAGGAAAAAGAAATGCGGAAAGCATGGAAAACTTTAAAGAATATAAGAAAGGAATGGCAAAGAAGTGATTTAATAAATACATTAATTTCCAAACTTAGGATAAATACTTCAAAGAATTATTAACAGAAAACAGAGAGCAATATATAAACCCTATAGAGGAAGAATTTGATGCAGAACTAAAAGAAAATATACACCTAAAACATATAAACAGTGAAAGAAGCAGTAAAGTCATTAAAGAATAGAAAAACGTCACCAGAGCAAAGGAATCATATTCCGCGAATTAATAAAACATGGAACAGATAAGTTGTTCGAATTATTGAGAAGTCTATTTGAAAAATGCATCAATGGAGAAGATATACCATCAGATTGGGAAATAGGATATATTTCAACCATACATAAAAAAGGAAAAAAAAAGATGAATGCAAAACTATAGGGGAATTTCAGTCAATAGTACACTAAATAGACTATATGGAAAGATAATCAAGTATTTCCTAGAAATTGAATACAAAGAGTTAGAACCAGAGGAACAGGCAGGATTTAGAGTGGGCAGATCAACAATAGACAACATTTTCAGCATACGACAGATTATAGAAAAGAAAACAATCAGAACACAACCGCTACATCTAGTATTTATAGATATAGAAAAAGCCTACGATAACATTCCTACATCAAAATTATGGAAAGTCTTAAAACTAAAAAAATAAATCCAACACTGATTGAAGCAATTCAAAAACTATATTCAGAATCATATGTGCAAGTAAAAATGGGAAAGTACTTGTCTAAAGGTTTTCAAACAAATAAAGGATTACGGCAGGGATGCTGTATATCTCCAACATTATATAAGATGTATGCTGAAAAAGCTATTGAAGAATGGAAAAAGAAATGTAAACCGATGGGAATACCACTAGAAATTAATTCAACATTATATACACTCCAGTTTGCAGGTGACCAATTGATATTCGCTCAAGAATTTGAAGATATAGAATACCTCACTAGAAAATTAATACAAGAATATAGTTTATGGGGTTTAAAGATCAATATGGATAAATCTAGATATATGACAATAGGGGATCTTCCTCAAGATTTAATACTAGAAGAAAATTTAGGGACAATTAAATACACTGAAGAATATAAGTATTTGGGAATTAAAATTACTAAAGATGGAAAACAAGAAACAGAGATAAGAAACAGGATCAATGTAGGAAAGTATGCTATATCTGCCCTAAATGGAATAGTGTGGGACAAACATATCTTCAAAGAAACAAAAAAAAAAACTATTTTTAATACAATAATCAGAAGCATTATTACCTATGGAGCTGATGTGTGGGCTTTAAATGCACAAATGAAAAATTACTCGCCACTGAGATGGACTACTGGAGACGTGCTGCAAGAATATCCAGGAAGGATAACATCAGAAAATCATATATAAAAGAAAAAATGCAGGTACGATATTCAATATTAGATTTTATAAAGAAGAAACAATTAAATTGGTACGGACACATTAGAAGGATGGAAGAAGGAAGACTACCTAAGATAATCGTGGATTGGGAACCATAGGGAAGGAAAAAGAAGGGTAGACCAAATATTACGTGGATTCAGGGAATCAATGAAACTAAGAGGGAATGGGAAATAGAAGAAGATATATGGATGAACAGACAAGAATGGAAAAATGTGTTGAAACAAATGTGTAGTTAACTGTGAACATGGGTACCGGAAAAATGTATATTCATGTAAAAGCCGGAATAAAAAAAAATATTATTATTATTGCTATTATTGTTATTATTATCATTATTATCATTATCATCATCATTATCATCATCATCATTATCATCATCATCATCATCATCTTATCATCATCATTATCATTATTATTATTATTATTATTATTATTATTATTATTATTATTATTATTATTATTATTATTATTATTATTATTATTATTATTATTATTATTATGTGTCCCGAAACAGGCAACTCTTGCCTAAACCAGGAAGTGAAGAAAAAATTATTATGTGTCCACCGCTGTGGTCTCGAGGTAGCGTGCTGCCATGTCACGCAGCGGGCCCGGGTTCGATCCCCGGTCGGGTTAGTTTTTCTGGGTAAAGTTTTTATCGGGGTTTTCCTCACCTATAAGACAAATATCCCCGAAATCATATGGCCATCATCCTTATCATTATCATCATCATCCTTCATCCTTCATCCGGTGTGGAAAGCAACAGGAAGCTACCACACCTATAATTCCCCAGTAAAGCTGCAAAGCATAGCATGAAAGTGCTATGATTGCAGTGAAAGACCTGCCCTAGGGCATAATTACTAATGGATGGATTATTATTATTATTATTATTATTATTATTATTATCAGGTCTCAGTATATGGTCACAAAGTTACAAGACTAACGTTTGAATGCACGGAATACACATGAAGTCATGTCCCGTGGAGATGGAGTTAACTTTGTGAACGTGCAGATAGTTTCATAACAAAGTCCGTAATGGTAAGCAAGACTTATTGTATATATATTTATGTCTGTAAGTGTGAACATTTTATTTTGTGACATACTGTGGCTGAATGTTTACTTCATTCGCAGCAGTTCAGTAGCCTGGACAGAGCAATAATAATTATATTTTTACTTTGCTTATTCCTCTATGTTTTGTATTGAATGAAAATAATTTAACTATAGACATTTCATAGTTTTAATATCTGTATAAGTCAACACTGGTGAAGTAGAAGAGAAGACCTTACGACCCTAACTTAATCAGGTAATGTATTTATTTATTTAGCAGATTTCACAATGTTTCACATTTTCTTATCTACTGTCATTCTCCTCCACATCTCTCTCTTTCCATTCTCCATCGTCCAATCATTTTCCCCTCATTTTGCTCAAAATACATCAATTCACGTTATTATTGGCCGTCCTCTTCTTCCTCTACCAAGTAGCACCCATTCTAGTATTCTTCTTGGGAATCTGTCTTCTGTCATTCTTTTTACATGACTATAAATAAAAAATTGAACAAATAAAACTGAATATAGGGGCTTCATCTCAACCCAGCCCTGAGTTGGACACAAGACACGAGTTGATATATATTATTTTTCGCCGTCATTTTCGGTGCCTTGTAAGTAGAATCGATAAAGAATTGTAAAAATATAAAAATAATATGTTCATGGATACATTCTCAATTCCTTCGGGATTCGCTAAAACAACATATTCAAAGGATAAAACAAGCGATGTTCAATAATGCAATTTAATGAAGAAAAAGTGTTGATTTGTGTGGGGATTGTAGCGCAGATGACATTATACCACAATTAAAAATAATAAAACGGATAAATTCCTATGGTAAAATGTGATTAAAAAAAGAGGAATGTGTGTGTGTGTGTGTGTGTGTGAGTGAGTGAGAGTGAGTGAGAGAGAGAGAGAGAGAGAGAGAGAGAGAGATAAAATGAATCGAAATTATATGTTCAGTTCTATTACTCAATGATTATTTTACCAATAAGTATATTGGTACTTTCCTATGACAATGGATGGGAAGCAGATGCATTTCTTATAAGAACTAAATTATTGTAATGTATAAAATTTCTGGTAAGTAAATAAGATATTAATCTTAAAAAATAGCAGAAATTTATCAAAATGTAATTTAATTTCAACTTATAAATAGAGAAACGCACATATTTTTCTAATGTTTTTACATTAGGGTACTGAATATAAGTTATGAGAAACCTTCATATTTGATTCCACAGCAAATATAACTTTATTTATTTTTATAGGAAGCTGAGTGGGCCCCAGGGCAAGTCTCAAGATGAAGGTATGAAAAAATATCTACCGCTCTAGTCCCAACCGGGAATCGAACCCGCTGCGTGATAAGGTATCACGTTAAATCGAGACCATATCGGTAATCGTTAAAATGTATCCATATCGTCATCTAATGATCTTTCCTTTAGTAGTTGACCTGCATCATGTTTCCGATTGTTATGGTAACTTAAAGGGGAATTCAGTTAGACAGACAATTAGATACATATGAATATTTAAGTTGTATAATAACGAGAGCTAGGATTTTTAGGTGCAACATTTTGGTGCAAAAGGTGCAAAAAAGGTGTTTTAATTTATTAGAAAAAGGTGCAAAAAAGGTGCAATTTTTTTTAATAGAAGGTGCAAATTTTCCATATGAATTATCATTAAAGAGTACCAAAACCAGTTACATCAAGTAACTCACGACACAAAATTCAGTCATGTTGTCATATACTAAAAAGTCTGAGTAAGACAAGTCCCAGAACATTGTGTTATTGAAATCACAAGTCCAGACAACTGTTAAAGCAGATATTATTCACCAACTCAAATGTTTACAACATATCTAAAAAAGTTCAATATCTCAACTGTCTATCAGTGGTTTTGTCTGTTGTAAAATACACTGCTTTTCACCTTCTACTTGACTGATATGTTTTAATTTTTCTTCATACAGAGGTTGAAGGTATGATTTTCATCTGGGACAGACTTCCCAGTATATTTCTCCAAATATGCTTTCATAATAGTGTTGTTAAGTTTGGAAAGGGGAATACCACATGCCACAAATGTCTTTGCTGTATCATTAAAAAAAATATATTTTTCATTTATTAAACTTGAAGAAGGCAGTGCCTCACCATAAACTGTTGTCACAATACACATTTACTGCGTTGTCGTTCCTTATTTTTCGTGTTTTGCACTACCTATATGCTGCGTAACACGATTGTGTTGGTATTTTTCATCAATTGTTATTGAAATATCACAAAGAATGCACCTGATAACAGATCTGTCACTCTGAATTCCATCTGCAATAAACTGTTTTACAAAATCATGTAGTTTGTAGAAGTTCACATTCGGTTTTGGCATACTGTATACTGGTCACTCAGAAAAATAGCAGACCGCACAAGTCAAATATTATTTTGAACTGAAACATTTGTTTATGAACTCAACAATCTCCCTTGCTTAAACAATAGCTTTCGCATAACTCTGGTGCAAGAAGGTGCAAACTAATTAAAAAAACTAATGGGACTGCACTAAAGTGGAAGTAATGTGATGTGGCATCATTACCAACACTTGAAAGCGTATTTGAAGAAATGTAAAAAAGAAAAATACACATTATTTTGGGAATACAATGCTGCTGAGAGACAAAAAAAATGCAAAGAGTGCTAGCATTGAAAAAAGGTGCAAAAAATGCTAGCATTAAAAAAAGGTGCGACTAAAACACATTTAGGGGCATTTATTTAATGTTTTCTTTGCAAGACAAACTAATTTGAATATTGTAGTAACAAAATAAAATTAAGGTGCAGCACCTAAAATTCCTAGCTCTAATAATAACATAGTTTTGTGGTACATAATAAAGCGCCCGGTCCCCCAGCGTTCTTCTTTCAACCGTATTGTTTAAGAAGAAAGCTGCATTAAGTCCACTGATGTTTCAATTGAATGCGACAACAGTGGTACGGGTCTCACAGAACGCGTTCTGCTCATTGTTGCCGGTTTATATTATGTACGGATAACCAGCAAATTAAAAATATATTACGATACAAATTTGGAGAACATTGTTTTTATGTATGAGTTGAAATGTTTACGCTCGAGTCATAAGACGAGTGCATAAGTTTCAACAAATAAGTAAAAGTCTTCCATCCAAACATTGTATTTCATACTATGATGATTTTTTTTACCTTTAATAACATTAATAGATTGTGTAACTAAGCTATAAGGTATAGTATTATGTGGATTTCCCCCCTTATTATTCAATCTGTATATTAATAAGATCGTTAAAGAATGGGAAGAAACACAACCAATTGGAATCTATTTCACTAATTTTTTTCAACGAATGTGGCAACTATTGGCATGTTGTCAAAATTTTATGAATTATTTATAACATGAGGGCAATGTTACTGAACCAGAGAGCCGTCGTCCGTGTTTCCTTTGACCTGCGGTTTCATTTTCGCACTTTGCTTGAAGTTTCATTATAATATAACCCTCGAAAGGGGACCCTGAAACATCGGACTCCCTCAAGGAAGTCAATACTGTTTCATGAGTTTAGAGTGTATATCTATTTGTAATGTGTCTAAATATCCATATATTTATAAAATTGGCAACACACTTTAATTTGATCAGTGAGACTTTTACGCCGTCATCGGAATTTCCTGTTACCTGGGGTTGACACCTTTCAACCTGAAATCAATTTTTGAACTCGATTATGGCTGGCCCAAATCGACATAAACTTAGCATATAGTAGTCAATTATTGATATTTTCAACCTGAAATCAATTTTTGGTCTCATCAAAATCCATATAAACCTAGCGTGTTGAAGTTAGTTCGTTTGTCATTCAGGAATCACATTGGTTGATAAACAAAAGAAAATCCGTCGATGTTACCTGTAACCTGCGTCTAAACACATTCCAACAGAAATACATTTTTGAACTCGGTTTGGCTCGCCCAAAATCGACATAAACCTAGCATGTAGGAGCTAGTTCGTTTGTCATTCAGGAATCACATAGAATGATAGACAAAAGCAAATTATAATTTTCGGAAGTATTTAAACAGATTAATTTCTGTGGGATTTTTCTAATATGTCGAAAATAATTAGCTAAATATCTATCTCTGACATAAGATTTTATTGGTTATTGTTATTTCATTTTCGCACTTTGCTTCAAGCTTCATTATAATATATCCCTCGAAAGGGGACCCTGAAACATCGGACTCCCTCAAGGAAGTCAACACTGTTTCATGAGTTTAGAGTTTATATCTATTTTTAATGTGCCTAAATGTCCTTATATTTATAAAATTGGTAAAACACTTGAATTTGATCAGCGAATCTTCGTGCGCTTTCGTCGGAATTTCCTGTGACCTGCGGTTGACTCCTTTCAACCTGAAATAAATTTGTGAACTCGATTTTGGCAAGCCCAAAATCGATATAAACATAGTACGTAGAAGTTAGTTATTGATATTTTCAAACTGAAATTAATTATTTTGGTGCCACCAAAATCGACATAAACCTAGTGCATTGAAGTTAGTTATGCTTCTTCTCATGAAGGTGAATGTCATTTGTTCATAAAACTGTTAACAATTTATTTTCATATGATTAAATCCAGACCATGGGAGGCCACAGTAATAATTCCATTTAAGAATAATTACTGGTCTGATCAGGAACCGCACCTCAACCCCATGTACCGCTGACCACTATCCCATGAAGCTGGTTAATCCAGTAATATAATACATTTTATTTTAGGTTTTTGCTTTTATTGTAACATAATCATCTGCTAACACTATCTGAAATGTATTGTCATCTACTACCCTATAACCAGGTAAATTATTTTTAATTAACTTACACACAACAGAAATTGTAAGCCTAAATATAAAAACCACGTAATGTATAATATTTGACTATTAGACTGAAATACGAAGTACGTATGAAAACTATGTTTGTTATATATCACATCAGGACAAACTATCCAAACATTTTTCCTGTCAAAATGGAGTAAGACAATGTTGTTTGCTGTATATTGCTCTTAGACTATATAATGGCAAATGCATGTAATTGAAGATGTAGAGGGATTCAATGGGATCTGAATGGTAGGCTCGAAGATCTAGAATATGCCGACGATGTTTGTATATTGGCACACAGATTCTCTGATCGAAAGAAAATTAAGAAATCTGGAGAAGGCAGCAAGCACAGATAGTCTGTGACTGAATAAACAAAAAAAAATAATAATGAGAGGAAATGATGCAACTGAAATGCGATTACAGCTCAATGATACAGAAATGGAGGAGGTAGCCAAATTTCAGTTTTTAGGAAGCATTATATAAAAAAAGAGGATCAGAGGAAGATATTAAGGCTATAATTAGAAAATCAAAAGCTCTATTCTGACAATATTATTGTCACCCATACGAAGATCTAAACAAATATCAACTGGAAGTAAATTAAAACCATTCAAAAGCAATGTGCTATGTGGGTGTGAGACTTGGGAAGGAACAATTACATTATATAAAAGTTTTGAAAATCTAGAGGCCAAAAACTATATCAAATGATAAATTATGGAACGTAACATCAGGTGATGACATCTGGAGGGAGATTCAATATAAAAAAACTCCAAGCGCGACAGGCCTAGAAGGCCCTTGGCCTACCTGCCGGCTGCTGGCCTCACGTCCAAATTTGTTAATAAAATATGTAGACGATCATCTAGCCAGTGTAGGAGGTGACATGTGGTCAGCATGTCGGTCCCCCAACCGTTATAGCTGGTCTTTCTCAATTTGGAGTTGCTACTTATTTTAGCTACCCAAATGCCTCACGATGCTGGGTGGGCACCGGTCCCATACTGGCCGAAATTCCATAAGAAAATGTCTTCCCCATGGGGACTCGAACCAGTGCAAGTCCCGTAGCTCTGCGCCAGACATTCAATATACCAAATGGAAATATATTGGACACATTCTCAGAACAAAACTAGACAGCATCCCAAAGAGATCTCTGGAATGAAATCCACATGAATTGCCTAGAAAAAGAGGAAGATCAGAAATTACATGGCCCAGTATTGAGTAATAACAAAAATTGAACAATGAGGTAAAAGTTGGATCAAGTCAGGAATGCAAAAAACATAGTCCGGTGTCATGCTTTGAGAAAGGCCCTATGCTTCCAAGACAACTGAGAGGAAATACTACTACTGCTACCACCGCGTGAATCTCATATACTGTATTTGGTTCAAATTAACTCTTGTGTAATATTTAATTTAATTTCTTTTCGCAATTTATTGAATCTCTAGTTATATTATGGTCCCGCGCCGTAGGCAAGTGGTTAAGGCAAGATGTCATGGTGCAGAGCTGCGAAACTTGCGCTGGTTCGAGTCTCTGTGGGGGAAGATATTTTCTCTTGGAATTTTGGCCAGTACCTGTATGGGATTGGTGCCCACCCAGCATCGTGAGGAACTAGAATACCTTACAATAAGTAGTGGCCTCAGGTTAAGAAAACCAGCTATAACGGCTAGGGCCCTGGCATGCTGTCCACATGTCATGCCTACATTGGCTGGATGACCGTGCACCTCTGTCGTGTCGTGGAGTTTAAGTTTTTATAAATAAATAAGTAAAATGTAATATTTATTTTGGAGCGGAAGTTATTATATACATCAGAAGAAGGGACCGCTTAAGGAATGAGGACATTCGCATGATAACGAATCTAAAAGACGTAGCACCATCAGCAATGGGGCTGAAATGGAAATGGGGGGGGTCATGTGTTCCGAATGGATCCTAAAAAGTGGACGTATGCAGTGACTATATTGGAACCCAGTCTAGGGAAAAGGAAAGTTGGAAGACAGAAAAAGCGTTGGAGTGAAGTGTTTAAGTGTATTATCTAGGAATATTGTGGCCTAGAATAGCTCAAGACAGACAAAGATGGAAGCAATCCTTTAAAAAGTTGAAGTGATAGTCCCAAGGGATTGGCTAACCCGGGGATGTAACGTAAGCCACCCTGCAGTCGCAGGAGGCCCATTGGCAAATTCTAAAATATATATATATATATATATATATATATATGGTATGATAAGAAAAACAAATGCCTGGACGGGATTCGAACCCGGATCTCTGAGTTCTCCGAGTTCGAATCCCGTCCAGGCATTTGTTTTTCTTATCATACCATATTAAGCTTGCATTGCTCAATGTTAAAGATTTAATTATAACATATATATATATATATATATATATAAGTTTATAAAATGTATAGTGCATCCTTAATTTGTGTTCATGTAATGTGACCCTGTATAAACCGGAGATCCTTGGGGTAGTAGAAGATTAAAGTTGCTACTTTTCTATACAATCGGCACTGGATTTGAGCCGGGTTGTCAGCCCTGTCTTACATCTATTACAAGCGTCAAATAAGTACACATAAAAAATACATTAATATGCCTATGTAATAATAAATTCTAGTCCCGAGGGTCGGGGTTTCAAACCCGGCCGGGATCGATGGATTTGTTTAGGATGGAAGTATCCAAGGGACTAGTCCTTCGAGAGGAACTTTAAGCCCCGAGTCTTATTTTCAGGCTCGTGGTATAACCGCAATACTGGATAAAATGGTCTCTGTGCAAAATTTAACTGAAATACATTTATCCATCCACCATAGTAATATCTTAATATAAATATAAAACATAATTAGAGTACAGGTGATTTTTTTTGGTCGGGAAATTTTATATATAATCAGGTAATATAATCGGCAATTAAATATCGTATAATTATATACATGTAATGATACGTACTCCTAAAAATCAGTAAGTATTGACCAAATGATAATTATTATAATAATAATAAGTAAAAGGTTCGCCCGAGTGGGCATTGATTAATGATATATTATGAAATTAAGAAATTGGAATCAAACATAATAGAATGGGAAAAATTACCTAAACGGTTAAAAACATAGTCAAGAATTTCCTTTACCTCTTGTATTAAAGTGAGTAATCACACGCTACTTACGTTTATTCGTAAAATATTTGTGAACTATAGGCCTAATTATCGATTTTACACTCTCATTTTAATAACATACACAATATATAAAATTCATCATAGTATGGAAAAAGTTGAAATCAAACAAGCGCATCCAATAGTTCATTTAAAATATTGTTGTGCGCTGTACACTATTAATCAAATTTCAACGTCAGATGTCACTCTGAACCGAGATCTCCCATAAATTAATTGAGATCTACCGAAGAGATGGCAGAGTTATCGTTAAAGTTAATAAAATAGTTACATATGAATTATAAATAATAAACCGTACTTAATTTTTAAAATTATTTCCTTATTAAAATATTAAAATATCCTACATTTATGAGATGATTGCCACGCTTTAATTTCTTATCACAAAATTTAATACTATTTTTTTTTCAACGAATGTAGCAGCTATTAGTATCATGGGAAAATGTTATAAATAATTCATAACCCGACCGCAATGCCGCGATTTTTGAAATGGGTTTTGCCTTTATCAGGTGATTTCCAATTAATTTTTGAACTCGGTTTTCGCCTGGCAAAATCGACATAAACGTACCATGTAAAAGTTAGTTGGTTTGTCATTTAGGAATCACATTACATGGTCGCATCTATTGGAGTTGGTTCTTCCTTTATTAGGTAGATTTTAAATTAATTTTTTAACTCTGTTTTTGCGCAGCAAAACCGACATAAACTACCATGTAGTTTTTAATGTAATTTTTATAATCATTTTATTGCAGCCAAATAGCCAGGATTATTAATCTATTTTTAATCTAATTTTTGAACTCTGTTTTTGCGCAGCAAAACTGACATAAACTACCATGTAGTTTTTAATCTAATTTTTATAATAATTTTATTGCAGCCAAATAGCCAGGATTATTAATCTAATTTTTGAACTCTGTTTTTGCGTCGCAAACCGACATAAACTACCATGTAGTTTTTAATCTAATTTTTATAATAATTTTATTGCAGCCAAATAGCCAGGATTATTAATCTAATTTTTGAAATCTGTTTTTGCGTCGCAAACCGACATAAACTACCATGTAGTTTTTAATCTAATTTTTATAATAATTTTATTGCAGCCAAATAGCCAGGATTATTAATCTAGTTTTTAATCTAATTTTTGAACTCTGTTTTTGCGTTGCAAAATCGACATAAACCTACCATGTAGTTTTAATCTAATTTTTATAATAATTTTATTGCAGCCAAATAGCCAGGATTATTAATCTAGTTTTTAATCTAATTTTTGAACTCTGTTTTTGCGCTGCAAAACCGACATAAACTACCATGTAGTTTTTAATCTAATTTTTATAATAATTTTATTGCAGCCAAATAGCCAGGATTATTAATCTAGTTTTTAATCTAATTTTTGAACTCTGTTTTTGCGGTGCAAAACCGACATAAACTACCATGTAGTTTTTAATCTAATTTTTATAATAATTTTATTGCAGCCAAATAGCCAGGATTATTAACCTAGTTTTTAATCTAATTTTTGAAATCTGTTTTTGCGTTGCAAAACCGACATAAACCTATCATGTAGAAGTTAGTTTGTTTGTCATTCAGGAATCACATTGCATGATATCATGTGCATCTTAAGTCGCCGCGTGAATATATAACTTCACCGCAATGACACTGGTATTTCTGTTTGTCCCCCTCGCAATGGTTGGACATTCTTATAGATACTTAATTTTTTTAATCGATTTTGGGCAGCCCAAAATCGACGTAAACATAGCATGTTGTTAATTTAACACTTCTCACTGAAGGATAAATTATATTTGAAAAGAAAAATAACACGCCAAAACCAGGGCTGGAACCCAGGACCTTCGGCTTTCTAGGCCAATGCTCTACCACCAGCAGTAAGGCTTTATAGATGGGCGCTTCTCAGGTAGCTCAGTGGTAGAGCATTGGTCTAGAAAGCCAAAGGTCCTGGGCTCAAACCCCAGTTAGAACGTATAATTTTTCTCTTCAAATATTATTTATCCTTCACTGAGAATTCATCAGCATCAAGGATTAGACCTTGAAGTCTGTTGAACCTCAAGATAAAAAATTACATGGCGCAGCACCAAGTAACAGAAAACATTGAACAATGAGGTAAAAGTTGGAATCAAATTAGGAATGCAAAAAAAAATCCGGTGTGATGTTTTCAGAAAGGCCCTATGCTTCCAAGACAACTGAGAGTAAATACAGTAATTTATTGAATCTCTAGTTCTATTATGGTCCTGCTCCGTTGGCAAGTGGTTAAAGAGGGATACCTTGGCGCTGAACTACGAAACTTGCGCTGGTTCGAGTCTCTGTGGGGGAAGACATTTTCTCATGTAATTTCGGCCAATATGGGACCGATGATCATCCAGCATCATGAGGAATTAGGGTAGATCCAGTGATATAAAAACCACGTAATGTATAATATTTGACTATTAGACTGCAATACGAAGTACGTATGAAAACTATGTTTGTTATATATCACATCAGGACAAACTATCCAAACATTTTTCCTGTCAAAATGGAGTAAGACAATGTTGTTTGCTGTATATTGCTCTTAGACTATATAATGGCAAATGCATGTAATTGAAGATGTAGAGGGATTCAATGGGATCTGAATGGTAGGCTCGAAGATCTAGAATATGCCGACGATGTTTGTATATTGGCACACAGATTCTCTGATCGAAAGAAAATTAAGAAATCTGGAGAAGGCAGCAAGCACAGATGGTCTGTGACTGAATAAACAAAAAAAAAATAATAATGAGAGGAAATGATGCAACTGAAATGCGATTACAGCTCAATGATACAGAAATGGAGGAGGTAGCCAAATTTCAGTTTTTAGGAAGCATTATATAAAAAAAGAGGATCAGAGGAAGATATTAAGGCTATAATTAGAAAATCAAAAGCTCTATTCTGACAATATTATTGTCACCCATACGAAGATCTAAACAAATATCAACTGGAAGTAAATTAAAACCATTCAAAAGCAATGTGCTATGTGGGTGTGAGACTTGGGAAGGAACAATTACATTATATAGAAGTTTTGAAAATCTAGAGGCCAAAAACTATATCAAATGATAAATTATGGAACGTAACATCAGGTGATGACATCTGGAGGGAGATTCAATATAAAAAAACTCCAAGCGCGACAGGCCTAGAAGGCCCTTGGCCTACCTGCCGGCTGCTGGCCTCACGTCCAAATTTGTTAATAAAATATGTAGACGATCATCTAGCCAGTGTAGGAGGTGACATGTGGTCAGCATGTCGGTCCCCCAACCGTTATAAGCTGGTCTTCTCAATTTGGAGTTGCTACTTATTTTAGCTACCCAAATGCCTCACGATGCTGGGTGGGCACCGGTCCCATACTGGCCGAAATTCCATAAGAAAATGTCTTCCCCATGGGGACTCGAACCAGTGCAAGTCCCGTAGCTCTGCGCAAGACATTCAATATACCAAATGGAAATATATTGGACACATTCTCAGAACAAAACTAGACAGCATCCCAAAGAGATCTCTGGAATGAAATCCACATGAATTGCCTAGAAAAAGAGGAAGATCAGAAATTATATGGCCCAGTATTGAGTAATAACAAAAATTGAACAATGAGGTAAAAGTTGGATCAAGTCAGGAATGCAAAAAACATAGTCCGGTGTCATGCTTTGAGAAAGGCCCTATGCTTCCAAGACAACTGAGAGGAAATACTACTACTGCTACCACCGCGTGAATCTCATATACTGTATTTAGTTCAAATTAACTCTTGTGTAATATTTAATTTAATTTCTTTTCGCAATTTATTGAATCTCTAGTTATATTATGGTCCCGCGCCGTAGGCAAGTGGTTAAGGCAAGATGTCATGGTGCAGAGCTGCGAAACTTGCGCTGGTTCGAGTCTCTGTGGGGGAAGATATTTTCTCTTGGAATTTTGGCCAGTACCTGTATGGGATTGGTGCCCACCCAGCATCGTGAGGAACTAGAATGCCTTACAATAAGTAGTGGCCTCAGGTTAAGAAAACCAGCTATAACGGCTAGGGCCCTGGCATGCTGTCCACATGTCATGCCTACATTGGCTGGATGACCGTGCACCTCTGTCGTGTCGTGGAGTTTAAGTTTTTATAAATAAATAAGTAAAATTGAATATTTATTTTGGAGCGGAAGTTATTATATACATCAGAAGAAGGGACCGCTTAAGGAATGAGGACATTCGCATGATAACGAATCTAAAAGACGTAGCACCATCAGCAATGGGGCTGAAATGGAAATGGGGGGGGGTCATGTGTTCCGAATGGATCCTAAAAAGTGGACGTATGCAGTGACTATATTGGAACCCAGTCTAGGGAAAAGGAAAGTTGGAAGACAGAAAAAGCGTTGGAGTGAAGTGTTTTAAGTGTATTATCTAGGAATATTGTGGCCTAGAATAGCTCAAGATAGACAAAGATGGAAGCAATCCTTTAAAAAGTTGAAGTGATAGTCCCAAGGGATTGGCTAACCCGGGGATGTAACGTAAGCCACCCTGCAGTCGCAGGAGGCCCATTGGCAAATTCTAAAATATATATATATATATATATATATATATATATATATATATAAGTTTATAAAATGTATAGTGCATCCTTAATTTGTGTTGATGTAATGTGACCCTGTATAAACCGGAGATCCTTGGGGTAGTAGAAGATTAAAGTTGCTACTTTTCTATACAATCGGCACTGGATTTGAGCCGGGTTGTCAGCCCTGTCTTACATCTATTACAAGCGTCAAATAAGTACACATAAAAAATACATTAATATGTCTATGTAATAATAAATTCTAGTCCCGAGGGTCGGGGTTTCAAACCCGGCCGGGATCGATGGATTTGTTTAGGATGGAAGTATCCAAGGGACTAGTCCTTCGAGAGGAACTTTAAGCCCCGAGTCTTATTTTCAGGCTCGTGGTATAACCGCAATACTGGATAAAATGGCCTCTGTGCAAAATTTAACTGAAATACATTTATCCATCCACCATAGTAATATCTTAATATAATATAAAACATAATTAGAGTACAGTGATTTTTTTTGGTCGGGAAATTTTATATATAATCAGGTAATATAATCGGCAATTAAATATCGTATAATTATATACATGTAATGATACGTACTCCTAAAAATCAGTAAGTATTGACCAAATGATAATTATTATAATAATATAAGTAAAGGTTCGCCCGAGTGGCATTGATTAATGATATATTATGAAATTAAGAAATTGGACTCAAACATAATAGAATGGGAAAAATTACCTAAACGGTTAAAAACATAGTAAGAATTTCCTTTACCTCTTGTATTAAAGTGAGTAATCACACGCTACTTACGTTTATTCGTAAAATATTTGTGAACTATAGGCCTAATTATCGATTTTACACTCTCGTTTTAATAACATACACAATATATAAAATTCATCTTAGTATAGAAAAAGTTGAAATCAAACAAGCGCATCCAATAGTTCATTTAAAATATTGTTGTGCGCTGTACACTATTAATCAATTTCAACGTCAGATGTCACTCCTGAACCGACGATCTCCCATAAATTAATTGAGTCAACCGACGAAGATGGCAGAGTTATCGTTAAAGTTAATAAAATAGTTACATATGAATTATAAATAATAAACCGTACTTAATTTTTAAAATATTTCCTATTATAAATATTAAAATATCCTACATTTATGAGATGATTGCCACGCTTTAATTTCTTATCACAAAATTTAATACTATTTTTTTTTTCAACGAATGTAGCAGCTATTAGTATCATGGGAAAATGTTATAAATAATTCATAACCCGACCGCAATGCCACGATTTTTGAAATGGGTTTTGCCTTTATCATTGTGATTTCCATTAATTTTTGAACTCTCATTTTTTCGCCTGGCAAAATCGACATAAACGTACCATGTAAAGTTAGTTGGTTTTGTCATTTAGGAATCACATTACATGGTCGCATCTATTGGAGTTGGTTCTTCCTTTATTAGGTAGATTTTAAATTAATTTTTTAACTCTGTTTTTGCGCAGCAACAACCGACATAAACTACCATGTATTTTTTAATGTAATTTTTTATAATCTTTTATTGCAGCCAAATAGCCAGGATTATTAATCTATTTTAATCTAATTTTTGAAACTCTGTTTTTGCGCAAGCAAACTGACATAAACTACCATGTAGTTTTTAATCTAATTTTTATAATAATTTTATTGCAGCCAATAGCCAGGATTATTAATCTAATTTTTGAACTCTGTTTTTTTGCGGTCGCAAACCGACATAAACTACCATGTAGTTTTTAATCTAATTTTTATAATAATTTTATTGCAGCCAAATAGCAAGGATTATTAATCTAATTTTTGAACTCTGTTTTTGCGTCGCAAACACGACATAAACTACCATGTAGTTTTTAAATCTAATTTTTATAATAATTTTATTGCAGCCAATAGCCAGGATTATTAATCTAGTTTTTAATCTAATTTTTGAACTCTGTTTTTGCGTTGCAAAATCGACATAAACCTACCATGTAGTTTTAATCTAATTTTTATAATAATTTTATTGCAGCCAAATAGCCAGGATTATTAATCTAGTTTTTAATCTAATTTTTGAACTCTGTTTTTGCGCTGCAAAACCGACATAAACGTACCATGTAGTTTTAATCTAATTTTTATAATAATTGTATTGCAGCCAAATAGCCAGGATTATTAATCCTAGTTTTTATTAATTTTTTTTGAACTCTTTTTTGTTGCGTTGCTCGAAACCGACATAAACTACCATGTAGTTTTTAATCTAATTTTTGAACTATGTTTTTTGCGCTGCAAAACCGACATAAACTACCATGTAGTTTTTAATCTATTTTTGAACTCTGTTTTTGCGCTGCCAAAACCGCCATAAACTAACCATGTAGTTTTTTAATCTAATTTTTATAATATTTTATTGCAGCCAAATAGCCAGTAATTTATTAATCTAGTTTTTAATCTAATTTTTATAATAATTTTATTGCAGCCAAATAGCCAGGATTATTAATCTAGTTTTTAATCTAATTTTTGAACTCTGTTTTTGCGTTGCAAAACCGACATAAACTACCATGTAGTTTTTAATCTAATTTTTATAATAATTTTATTGCAGCCAATAGCCAGGATTATTAATCTAGTTTTTTAATCTAATTTTTGAACTCTGTTTTTTGCGTTGCAAAACCGACATAAACTACCATGTAGTTTTTAATCTAATTTTTATAATAATTTTATTGCAGCCAAATAGCCAGGATTATTAATCTAGTTTTTAATCTAATTTTTGAACTCTGTTTTTGCGTTGCAAAACCGACATAAACTACCATGTAGTTTTTAATCTAATTTTTATAATAATTTTAATGGCAGACAAATAGCCAGGATTATAATCTAGTTTTTAATCTAATTTTTTGAACTCTGTTTTTTTGCGGTGCAAAACCGACATAAACTACCATGTTATTTTTAATCTAATTTTTATAATAATTTTATTGCAGCCAAATAGCCAGGATTATTAATCTAGTTTTTAATCTAATTTTTGAAATCTTTTTTTGCGCTGGCAAAACCGACATAAACCTACCATGTAGAAGTTAGTTTGTTTGTCATTCAGGAATCACATTGCATGATATCATGTGCATCTTAATCGCCGCGTGAATATATAACTTCACCGCAATGACACTGGTATTTCTGTTTGTCCCCCTCGCAATGGTTGGACAATTCTTATAGATACTTAATTTTTTTTAATCGATTTTGGGCAGCCCAAAATCGACGTAAACATAGCATGTTGTTAATTTAACACTTCTCACTGAAGGATAAATTATATTTGAAAAGAAAATAACACGCCAAAACCAGGGCTGGAACCCAGGACCTTCGGCTTTCTAGGCCAATGCTCTACCACCAGCAGTAAGGCTTTATATGATGGGCGCTTCTCAGGTAGCTCAGTGGTAGAGCATTGGTCTAGAAAGCCAAAGGTCCTGGGCTCAAACCCCAGTTTAGAACGTATAATTTTTCTCTTCAAATATTATTTATCCTTCACTGAGAATTCATCAGCATCAAGGGATTAGACCTTGAATTCTGTTGAACCTCAAGATAAAAAATTACATGGCGCAGCACCAAGTAACAGAAAACATTGAACAATGAGGTAAAAGTTGGAATCAAATTAGGAATGCAAAAAAAAATCCGGTGTGATGTTTTCAGAAAGGCCCTATGCTTCCAAGACAACTGAGAGTAAATACAGTAATTTATTGAATCTCTAGTTCTATTATGGTCCTGCTCCGTTGGCAAGTGGTTAAAGAGGGATACCTTGGCGCTGAACTACGAAACTTGCGCTGGTTCGAGTCTCTGTGGGGGAAGACATTTTCTCATGTAATTTCGGCCAATATGGGACCGATGATCATCCAGCATCATGAGGAATTAGGGTAGATCCAGTGATATAAAAACCACGTAATTTAAAATATTTGACTATTAGACTGCAATACAAGTACGTATGAAAACTATGTTTGTTATATATCACATCAGGACAAACTATCCAAAACATTTTTCCTGTCAAATGGAGTAAGACAATGTTGTTTGCTGTATATTGCTCTTAACTATATAATGGCAATGCATGTAATTGAAGATGTAGAGGATTCAATGGGATCTGAATGGTAGGCTCGAAGATCTAGAATATGCCGACGATGTTTGTATATTGGCACCAGATTCTCTGATCGAAAGAAATTAAGAAATCTGGAGAAGGCAGCAAGCACAGATGGTCTGTGACTGAATAAAACAAAAAAAAAATAATAATGAGAGGAAATGATGCAACTGAAATGCGATTACAGCTCAATGATACAGAAATGGAGGAGTGTAGCCAAATTTCAGTTTTTAGGAAGCATTATATAAAAAAGAGGATCGAGGAAGATATTAAGGCTATAATTGAAAATCAAAGCTCTATTCTGACAATATTATTGTCACCCATACGAAGATCTAAACAAATATCAACTGGAAGTAAATTAAAACCATTCAAAAGCAATGTGCTATGTGGGTTGTGAGACTTGGGAAGGAACAATTACATTATATAAAAGTTTGAAAATCTAGAGGCCAAAAACTATATCAAATGATAAATTATGGAACGTAACATCAGGTGATGACATCTGGAGGGAGATTCAAATATAAAAAAACTCCAAGCGCGAACGGCCTAGAAGGCCCTTGGCCTACCTGCCGGCTGCTGGCCTCACGTCCAAATTTGTTAATAAAAATGTAGACGATCATCTAGCCAGTGTAGGAGGTGACATGTGGTCAGCATGTCGGTCCCCCAACCGTTTTATAGCTGGTCTTCTCAATTTGGAGTTGCTACTTATTTTAGCTACCCAAATGCCTCACGATGCTGGGTGGGCACCGGTCCCATACTGGCCGAATTCCATAAGAAAATGTCTTCCCCATGGGACTCGAACCATTGCAAGTCCCGTAGCTCTGCGCCAGACATTCAATATACCAAATGGAAATATATTGGACACATTCTCAGAACAAAACTAGACAGCATCCCAAAGAGATCTCTGGAATGAAATCCACATGAATTGCCTAGAAAAAGGAGGAAGATCAGAAATTATATGGCCCAGTATTGAGTAATAACAAAAATTGAACAATGAGGTAAAAGTTGGATCAAGTCAGGAAATGCAAAAAACATAGTCCGGTGTCATGCTTTGATAAAGGCCCTATGCTTCCAAGACAACTGAGAGGAAATACTACTTACTGCTACCACCGCGTGAATCTCATATACTGTATTTAGTTCAAATTAACTCTTGTGTAATATTTAATTTAATTTCTTTTCGCAATTTATTGAATCTCTAGTTATATTATGGTCCCGCGCCGTAGGCAAGTGGTTAAGGCAAGATGTCATGGTGGCAGAGCTTGCGAAACTTGCGCTGGTTCGAGTCTCTGTGGGGGAAGATATTTTCTCTTGGAATTTTGGCCAGTACCTGTATGGGATTGGTGCCCACCCAGCATCGTGAGGAACTAGAATGCCTTACAATAAGTAGTGGCCTCAGGTTAAGAAAACCAGCTATAACGGCTAGGGCCCTGGCATGCTGTCCACATGTCATGCCTACATTGGCTGGATGACCGTGCACCTCTGTCGTGTCGTGGAGTTTAAGTTTTTATAAATAAATAAGTAAAATGTAATATTTATTTTGGAGCGGAAGTTATTATATACATCAGAAGAAGGGACCGCTTAAGGAATGAGGACATTCGCATGATAACGAATCTAAAAGACGTAGCACCATCAGCAATGGGGCTGAAATGGAAATGGGGGGGGGGTCATGTGTTCCGAATGGATCCTAAAAAGTGGACGTATGCAGTGACTATATTGGAACCCAGTCTAGGGAAAAGGAAAGTTGGAAGACAGAAAAAGCGTTGGAGTGAAGTGTTTAAGTGTATTATCTAGGAATATTGTGGCCTAGAATAGCTCAAGATAGACAAAGATGGAAGCAATCCTTTAAAAAGTTGAAGTGATAGTCCCAAGGGATTGGCTAACCCGGGGATGTAACGTAAGCCACCCTGCAGTCGCAGGAGGCCCATTGGCAAATTCTAAAATATATATATATATATATATATATATATATATAATATATATATATAAGTTTATAAAATGTATAGTGCATCCTTAATTTGTGTTGATGTAATGTGACCCTGTATAAACCGGAGATCCTTGGGGTAGTAGAAGATTAAAGTTGCTACTTTTCTATACAATCGGCACTGGATTTGAGCCGGGTTGTCAGCCCTGTCTTACATCTATTACAAGCGTCAAATAAGTACACATAAAAAATACATTAATATGTCTATGTAATAATAAATTCTAGTCCCGAGGGTCGGGGTTTCAAACCCGGCCGGGATCGATGGATTTGTTTAGGATGGAAGTATCCAAGGGACTAGTCCTTCGAGAGGAACTTTAAGCCCCGAGTCTTATTTTCAGGCTCGTGGTATAACCGCAATACTGGATAAAATGGCCTCTGTGCAAAATTTAACTGAAATACATTTATCCATCCACCATAGTAATATCTTAATATAAATATAAAACATAATTAGAGTACAGGTGATTTTTTTTGGTCGGGAAATTTTATATATAATCAGGTAATATAATCGGCAATTAAATATCGTATAATTATATACATGTAATGATACGTACTCCTAAAAATCAGTAAGTATTGACCAAATGATAATTATTATAATAATAATAAGTAAAAAGGTTCGCCCGAGTGGGCATTGATTAATGATATATTATGAAATTAAGAAATTGGACTCAAACATAATAGAATGGGAAAAATTACCTAAACGGTTAAAAACATAGTCAAGAATTTCCTTTACCTCTTGTATTAAAGTGAGTAATCACACGCTACTTACGTTTATTCGTAAAATATTTGTGAACTATAGGCCTAATTATCGATTTTACACTCTCGTTTTAATAACATACACAATATATAAAATTCATCATAGTATAGAAAAAGTTGAAATCAAACAAGCGCATCCAATAGTTCATTTAAAATATTGTTGTGCGCTGTACACTATTAATCAAATTTCAACGTCAGATGTCACTCTGAACCGAGATCTCCCATAAATTAATTGAGATCTACCGAAGAGATGGCAGAGTTATCGTTAAAGTTAATAAAATAGTTACATATGAATTATAAATAATAAACCGTACTTAATTTTTAAAATTATTTCCTTATTAAAATATTAAAATATCCTACATTTATGAGATGATTGCCACGCTTTAATTTCTTATCACAAAATTTAATACTATTTTTTTTTTCAACGAATGTAGCAGCTATTAGTATCATGGGAAAATGTTATAAATAATTCATAACCCGACCGCAATGCCACGATTTTTGAAATGGGTTTTGCCTTTGTCAGGTGATTTCCAATTAATTTTTGAACTCTGTTTTCGCCTGGCAAAATCGACATAAACGTACCATGTAAAAGTTAGTTGGTTTGTCATTTAGGAATCACATTACATGGTCGCATCTATTGGAGTTGGTTCTTCCTTTATTAGGTAGATTTTAAATTAATTTTTTAACTCTGTTTTTGCGCAGCAAAACCGACATAAACTACCATGTAGTTTTTAATGTAATTTTTATAATCATTTTATTGCAGCCAAATAGCCAGGATTATTAATCTATTTTTAATCTAATTTTTGAACTCTGTTTTTGCGCAGCAAAACTGACATAAACTACCATGTAGTTTTTAATCTAATTTTTATAATAATTTTATTGCAGCCAAATAGCCAGGATTATTAATCTAATTTTTGAACTCTGTTTTTTGCGTCGCAAACCGACATAAAACTACCATGTAGTTTTTATATCTAATTTTTATAATAATTTTATTGCAGCCAAATAGCCAGGATTATTAATCTAATTTTTGAACTCTGTTTTTGCGTCGCAAACCGACATAAACTACCATGTAGTTTTTAATCTAATTTTTATAATAATTTTATTGCAGCCAAATAGCCAGGATTATTAATCTAGTTTTTAATCTAATTTTTGAACTCTGTTTTTGCGTTGCAAAATCGACATAAACCTACCATGTAGTTTTTAATCTAATTTTTATAATAATTTTATTGCAGCCAAATAGCCAGGATTATTAATCTAGTTTTTAATCTAATTTTTGAACTCTGTTTTTGCGCTGCAAAACCGACATAAACGTACCATGTAGTTTTAATCTAATTTTTATAATAATTGTATTGCAGCCAAATAGCCAGGATTATTAATCTAGTTTTTAATCTAATTTTTGAACTCTTTTTTGCGTTGCGAAACCGACATAAACTACCATGTAGTTTTTAATCTAATTTTTGAACTATGTTTTTGCGCTGCAAAACCGACATAAACTACCATGTAGTTTTTAATCTAATTTTTGAACTCTGTTTTTGCGCTGCAAAACCGACATAAACTACCATGTAGTTTTTAATCTAATTTTTATAATAATTTTATTGCAGCCAAATAGCCAGTATTATTAATCTAGTTTTTAATCTAATTTTTATAATAATTTTATTGCAGCCAAATAGCCAGGATTATTAATCTAGTTTTTAATCTAATTTTTGAACTCTGTTTTTGCGTTGCAAAACCGACATAAACTACCATGTAGTTTTTAATCTAATTTTTATAATAATTTTATTGCAGCCAAATAGCCAGGATTATTAATCTAGTTTTTAATCTAATTTTTGAACTCTGTTTTTGCGTTGCAAAACCGACATAAACTACCATGTAGTTTTTTAATCTAATTTTTATAATAATTTTATTGCAGCCAAATAGCCAGGATTATTAATCTAGTTTTTTAATCTAATTTTTGAACTCTGTTTTTCGCGGTGCAAAACCGACATAAACTACCATGTAGTTTTTAATCTAATTTTATAATAATTTTTATTGCAGCCAAATAGCCAGGATTATTAATCTAGTTTTTAATCTAATTTTTGAACTCTGTTTTTGCGGTGCAAAACCGACATAAACTACCATGTAGTTTTTAATCTAATTTTTATAATAATTTTTATTGCAGCCAAATAGCCAGGATTATTAATCTAGTTTTTAATCTAATTTTTGAAATCTGTTTTTTGCGCTGCAAAACCGACATAAACCTACCATGTAGAAGTTAGTTGTGTTTGTCATTCAGGAATCACATTGCATGATATCATGTGCATCTTAAGTCGCCGCGTGAATATATAACTTCACCGCAATGACACTGGTATTTCTGTTTGTCCCCCTCGCAATGGTTGGACATTCTTATAGATACTTAATTTTTTTAATCGATTTTGGGCAGCCCAAAATCGACGTAAACATAGCATGTTTGTTAATTTAACACTTCTCACTGAAGGATAAATTATATTTGAAAAGAAAAATAACACGCCAAAACCAGGGCTGGAACCCAGGACCTTCGGCTTTCTAGGCCAATGCTCTACCACCAGCAGTAAGGCTTTATAGATGGGCGCTTCTCAGGTAGCTCAGTGGTAGAGCATTGGTCTAGAAAGCCAAAGGTCCTGGGCTCAAACCCCAGTTAGAACGTATAATTTTTTTCTCTTCAAATATTATTTATCCTTCACTGAGAATTCATCAGCATCAAGGATTAGACCTTGAATTCTGTTGAACCTCAAGATAAAAAATTACATGGCGCAGCACCAAGTAACAGAAAACATTGAACAATGAGGTAAAAGTTGGGAATCAAATTAGGAATGCAAAAAAAATCCGGTGTGATGTTTTCAGAAAGGCCCTATGCTTCCAAGACAACTGAGAGTAAATACAGTAATTTATTGAATCTCTAGTTCTATTATGGTCCTGCTCCGTTGGCAAGTGGTTAAAGAGGGATACCTTGGCGCTGAACTACGAAACTTGCGCTGGTTCGAGTCTCTGTGGGGGAAGACATTTTCTCATGTAATTTCGGCCAATATGGGACCGATGATCATCCAGCATCATGAGGAATTAGGGTAGATCCAGTGATATAAAAACCACGTAATGTATAATATTTTGACTATTAGACTGCAATACGAAGTACGTATGAAAACTATGTTTGTTATATATCACATCAGGACAAACTATCCAAACATTTTTCCTGTCAAAATGGAGTAAGACAATGTTGTTTGCTGTATATTGCTCTTAGACTATATAATGGCAAATGCATGTAATTGAAGATGTAGAGGGATTCAATGGGATCTGAATGGTAGGCTCGAAGATCTAGAATATGCCGACGATGTTTGTATATTGGCACACAGATTCTCTGATCGAAAGAAAATTAAGAAATCTGGAGAAGGCACGCAAGCACAGATGGTCTGTGACTGAATAAACCAAAAAAATAATAATGAGAGGAAATGATGCCACTGAAATGCGATTACAGCTCAATGATACAGAAATGGAGGAGGTAGCCAAATTTCAGTTTTTAGGAAGCATTATATAAAAAAGAGGATCAGAGGAAGATATTAAGGCTATAATTAGAAAATCAAAAGCTCTATTCTGACAATATTATTGTCACCCATACGAAGATCTAAACAAATATCAACTGGAAGTAAATTAAAACCATTCAAAGCAATGTGCTATGTGGGTGTGAGACTTGGGAAGGAACAATTACATTATATAAAAGTTTTGAAAATCTAGAGGCCAAAAACTATATCAAATGATAAATATGGAACGTAACATCAGGTGATGACATCTGGAGGGAGATTCAATATAAAAAAACTCCAAGCGCGACAGGCCTAGAAGGCCCTTGGCCCTACCTGCCGGCTGCTGGCCTCACGTCCAAATTTGTTAATAAAATATGTAGACGATCATCTAGCCAGTGTAGGAGGTGACATGTGGTCAGCATGTCGGTCCCCCAACCGTTATAGCTGGTCTTCTCAATTTGGAGTTGCTACTTATTTTAGCTACCCAAATGCCTCACGATGCTGGGTGGGCACCGGTCCCCATACTGGCCGAAATTCCATAAGAAAATGTCTTCCCCATGGGGACTCGAACCAGTGCAAGTCCCGTAGCTCTGCGCCAGACATTCAATATACCAAATGGAATATATTGGACACATTCTCAGAACAAAACTAGACAGCATCCCAAAGAGATCTCTGGAATGAAATCCACATGAATTGCCTAGAAAAAGAGGAAGATCAGAAATTATATGGCCCAGTATTGAGTAATAACAAAAATTGAACAATGAGGTAAAAGTTGGATCAAGTCAGGAATGCAAAAAACATAGTCCGGTGTCATGCTTTGAGAAAGGCCCTATGCTTCCAAGACAACTGAGAGGAAATACTACTACTGCTACCACCGCGTGAATCTCATATACTGTATTTAGTTCAAATTAACTCTTGTGTAATATTTAATTTAATTTCTTTTCGCAATTTATTTGAATCTCTAGTTATATTATGGTCCCCGCGCCGTAGGCAAGTGGTTAAGGCAAGATGTCATGGTGCAGAGCTGCGAAACTTGCGCTGGTTCGAGTCTCTGTGGGGGAAGATATTTTCTCTTGGAATTTTGGCCAGTACCTGTATGGGATTGGTGCCCACCCAGCATCGTGAGGAACTAGAATGCCTTACAATAAGTAGTGGCCTCAGGTTAAGAAAACCAGCTATAACGGCTAGGGCCCTGGCATGCTGTCCACATGTCATGCCTACATTGGCTGGATGACCGTGGCACCTCTGTCGTGTCGTGGAGTTTTAAGTTTTTATAAATAAATAAGTAAAATGTAATATTTATTTTGGAGCGGAAGTTATTATATACATCAGAAGAAGGGACCGCTTAAGGAATGAGGACATTCGCATGATAACGAATCTAAAAGACGTAGCACCATCAGCAATGGGGCTGAAATGGAAATGGGGGGGGGTCATGTGTTCCGAATGGATCCTAAAAAGTGGACGTATGCAGTGACTATATTGGAACCCAGTCTAGGGAAAAGGAAAGTTGGAAGACAGAAAAAGCGTTGGAGTGAAGTGTTTAAGTGTATTATCTAGGAATATTGTGGCCTAGAATAGCTCAAGATAGACAAAGATGGAAGCAATCCTTTAAAAAGTTGAAGTGATAGTCCCAAGGGATTGGCTAACCCGGGGATGTAACGTAAGCCACCCTGCAGTCGCAGGAGGCCCATTGGCAAATTCTAAAATATATATATATATATATATATATATATATATAAAGTTTATAAAATGTATAGTGCATCCTTAATTTGTGTTGATGTAATGTGACCCTGTATAAACCGGAGATCCTTGGGGTAGTAGAAGATTAAAGTTGCTACTTTTCTATACAATCGGCACTGGATTTGAGCCGGGTTGTCAGCCCTGTCTTACATCTATTACAAGCGTCAAATAAGTACACATAAAAAATACATTAATATGTCTATGTAATAATAAATTCTAGTCCCGAGGGTCGGGGTTTCAAACCCGGCCGGGATCGATGGATTTGTTTAGGATGGAAGTATCCAAGGGACTAGTCCTTCGAGAGGAACTTTAAGCCCCGAGTCCTTATTTTCAGGCTCGTGGTATAACCGCAATACTGGATAAAATGGCCTCTGTGCAAAATTTAACTGAAATACATTTATCCATCCACCATAGTAATATCTTAATATAAATATAAAACATAATTAGAGTACAGGTGATTTTTTTTGGTCGGGAAATTTTATATATAATCAGGTAATATAATCGGCAATTAAATATCGTATAATTATATACATGTAATGATACGTACTCCTAAAAATCAGTAAGTATTGACCAAATGATAATTATTATAATAATAATAAGTAAAAGGTTCGCCCGAGTGGGCATTGATTAATGATATATTATGAAATTAAGAAATTGGACTCAAACATAATAGAATGGGAAAAATTACCTAAACGGTTAAAAACATAGTCAAGAATTTCCTTTACCTCTTGTATTAAAGTGAGTAATCACACGCTACTTACGTTTATTCGTAAAATATTTGTGAACTATAGGCCTAATTATCGATTTTACACTCTCGTTTTAATAACATACACAATATATAAAATTCATCATAGTATAGAAAAAGTTGAAATCAAACAAGCGCATCCAATAGTTCATTTAAAATATTGTTGTGCGCTGTACACTATTAATCAAATTTCAACGTCAGATGGTCACTCTGAACCGAGATCTCCCATAAATTAATTGAGATCTACCGAAGAGATGGCAGAGTTATCGTTAAAGTTAATAAAATAGTTACATATGAATTATAAATAATAAACCGTACTTAATTTTTAAAATTATTTCCTTATTAAAATATTAAAATATCCTACATTTATGAGATGATTGCCACGCTTTAATTTCTTATCACAAAATTTAATACTATTTTTTTTTTCAACGAATGTAGCAGCTATTAGTATCATGGGAAAATGTTATAAATAATTCATAACCCGACCGCAATGCCACGGTTTTTGAAATGGGTTTTGCCTTTATCAGGTGATTTCCAATTAATTTTTGAACTCTGTTTTCGCCTGGCAAAATCGACATAAACGTACCATGTAAAAGTTAGTTGGTTTGTCATTTAGGAATCACATTACATGGTCGCATCTATTGGAGTTGGTTCTTCCTTTATTAGGTAGATTTTAAATTAATTTTTTAACTCTGTTTTTGCGCAGCAAAACCGACATAAACTACCATGTAGTTTTTAATGTAATTTTTATAATCATTTTATTGCAGCCAAATAGCCAGGATTATTAATCTATTTTTAATCTAATTTTTGAACTCTGTTTTTGCGCAGCAAAACTGACATAAACTACCATGTAGTTTTTAATCTAATTTTTATAATAATTTTATTGCAGCCAAATAGCCAGGATTATTAATCTAATTTTTGAACTCTGTTTTTGCGTCGCAAACCGACATAAACTACCATGTAGTTTTTAATCTAATTTTTATAATAATTTTATTGCAGCCAAATAGCCAGGATTATTAATCTAATTTTTGAACTCTGTTTTTGCGTCGCAAACCGACATAAACTACCATGTAGTTTTTAATCTAATTTTTATAATAATTTTATTGCAGCCAAATAGCCAGGATTATTAATCTAGTTTTTAATCTAATTTTTGAACTCTGTTTTTGCGTTGCAAAATCGACATAAACCTACCATGTAGTTTTAATCTAATTTTTATAATAATTTTATTGCAGCCAAATAGCCAGGATTATTAATCTAGTTTTTAATCTAATTTTTGAACTCTGTTTTTGCGCTGCAAAACCGACATAAACGTACCATGTATTTTAATCTAATTTTTATAATAATTGTATTGCAGCCAAATAGCCAGGATTATTAATCTAGTTTTTAATCTAATTTTTGAACTCTTTTTTGCGTTGCGAAACCGACATAAACTACCATGTAGTTTTTAATCTAATTTTTGAACTATGTTTTTGCGCTGCAAAACCGACATAAACTACCATGTAGTTTTTAATCTAATTTTTGAACTCTGTTTTTGCGCTGCAAAACCGACATAAACTACCATGTAGTTTTTAATCTAATTTTTATAATAATTTTATTGCAGCCAAATAGCCAGTATTATTAATCTAGTTTTTAATCTAATTTTTATAATAATTTTATTGCAGCCAAATAGCCAGGATTATTAATCTAGTTTTTAATCTAATTTTTGAACTCTGTTTTTGCGTTGCAAAACCGACATAAACTACCATGTAGTTTTTAATCTAATTTTTATAATAATTTTATTGCAGCCAAATAGCCAGGATTATTAATCTAGTTTTTAATCTAATTTTTGAACTCTGTTTTTGCGTTGCAAAACCGACATAAACTACCATGTAGTTTTTAATCTAATTTTTATAATAATTTTATTGCAGCCAAATAGCCAGGATTATTAATCTAGTTTTTAATCTAATTTTTGAACTCTGTTTTCGCGGTGCAAAACCGACATAAACTACCATGTAGTTTTTAATCTAATTTTTATAATAATTTTATTGCAGCCAAATAGCCAGGATTATTAATCTAGTTTTTAATCTAATTTTTGAACTCTGTTTTTGCGGTGCAAAACCGACATAAACTACCATGTAGTTTTTAATCTAATTTTTATAATAATTTTATTGCAGCCAAATAGCCAGGATTATTAATCTAGTTTTTAATCTAATTTTTGAAATCTGTTTTTGCGCTGCAAAACCGACATAAACCTACCATGTAGAAGTTAGTTTGTTTGTCATTCAGGAATCACATTGCATGATATCATGTGCATCTTAAGTCGCCGCGTGAATATATAACTTCACCGCAATGACACTGGTATTTCTGTTTGTCCCCCTCGCAATGGTTGGACATTCTTATAGATACTTAATTTTTTTAATCGATTTTGGGCAGCCCAAAATCGACGTAAACATAGCATGTTGTTAATTTAACACTTCTCACTGAAGGATAAATTATATTTGAAAAGAAAAATAACACGCCAAAACCAGGGCTGGAACCCAGGACCTTCGGCTTTCTAGGCCAATGCTCTACCACCAGCAGTAAGGCTTTATAGATGGGCGCTTCTCAGGTAGCTCAGTGGTAGAGCATTGGTCTAGAAAGCCAAAGGTCCTGGGCTCAAACCCCAGTTAGAACGTATAATTTTTCTCTTCAAATATTATTTATCCTTCACTGAGAATTCATCAGCATCAAGGATTAGACCTTGAATTCTGTTGAACCTCAAGATAAAAAATTACATGGCGCAGCACCAAGTAACAGAAAACATTGAACAATGAGGTAAAAGTTGGAATCAAATTAGGAATGCAAAAAAAAATCCGGTGTGATGTTTTCAGAAAGGCCCTATGCTTCCAAGACAACTGAGAGTAAATACAGTAATTTATTGAATCTCTAGTTCTATTATGGTCCTGCTCCGTTGGCAAGTGGTTAAAGAGGGATACCTTGGCGCTGAACTACGAAACTTGCGCTGGTTCGAGTCTCTGTGGGGGAAGACATTTTCTCATGTAATTTCGGCCAATATGGGACCGATGATCATCCAGCATCATGAGGAATTAGGGTAGATCCAGTGAGGAAACCAGCTATGATGGGTGGGGGACCCGACATGCTGACCACATGTCACCCCTACACTGGCTGGATGATTAGCGCATGTGGATATGAGACCAGCAGCCGGCTGGTAGACCAAGGGCCTTCTAGACCTGTCGCCCCATGCATAGTTTAGTTCTATTATGGCCAGACTCCTAACATGGAAATTAATTTTAAATGTATGATTACCCTACTCATGCCATACAACTTAATAAGTAGGGAAACATTAATTAAAATATATATATTAACATAATGTGTTTGGAGCCTAATAAAATAAATAATCATTGAAAATTATAAAATTACATACGTATTGTGTCCTTCAATTTTTTAAGCACGAGTTGTGTTCCATTTTCTTAAACATTTCTTCTTGTAAATTTCTTAAAAGGTTGTTAGCAAGATCTAATTTTGTCAACTTGAAGATCATTGAATTACTTTCCATGGTTACCATTACATTATTAACAGTTGATTTAACTATTGTGATGACAATTATATTTTTTTTATCCAATGCCACTGGTTGTCATGTTACATTTCTGGCTATAATAAAGATATTTACAACCAATCTTTTGTTTACTAATAGCTAAGCCTCTACACTATATGTGAAGAATATTATAAAGTAATTTCAACTGCCTTGTTCTTTTTAATAATGTTAATGTGTCAGTCTATTATATCTATTCCAACACAAAAACATTTCTGACAACCTGCAATTGCCCACTTTATGTACATTTTCTTCTTAATTATGCTTGTGTTCTCAATCTACGCGAAGACAGTGTCCTATTGTTTTATTTTCACTTATCAATCACAGAAGAACAAAAACAAATATTTCGACTCCCCAAACAATTTTGTGCATTTAGTTTATTGAATGAATTTAGGCATGGAAACTCTTTATATGAAAATAAGAAGGAAATCTTCCAGTAGGTCAGCTAACAGTGAGGTGAGAGAATATTAAGAATAATTTGAGAGAATAGAATTATTAGTTCAGGATATGTATCATTACAAATAAATTTCATATTAAAATTCAGTTGATGTAATATAAAAATTATCTGGACCATAGCAAACAACCTTCTGCTGAGGATGGGACTGGTCCCGAAAGATCTAAAGGTTTTAATCATTTTAATAGATGAGCCGTCTTCATAGAGAGTATTTAAATTTATAATTTATATTATGACTTTTTATGTCAGGATATGGATGTATAGAGAGCTCATATCCTTGTGGCCATAAACCTTAGAGTCCAGTATAAGCTCTTCATAGTGTATTACACTATTGTCGTCCCAATCCTTAAAAAAAACTGAAAATATATAAAACTGTTATTCTACCAGCTATATTATATGGATGCGAAACATGGAGTCTTACTTTAAGGGAGGAAATGAGATTACGAGTATTTGAGAATAAAGTTATTAGGAACAGGTGAATGGAGAAGACTGAATAACACTGAACTACATGGTCTTTATAGGAAGCCAGATATAATAAGAACAGTTAAGTCTTGAGGACTGTGATGGACAGGACATATGGCACAAATGGGGAATGAAAGACGTGCATGAAAGCTTCTTGTGGGAAAACCAGAGGGAAAACGCCCAGTTGGTAGACCAAGAATGAGGTGGGAGAATAACATTAACCATGATTTGAGGGAAGTAGATTATTATACGGGGAATGATAGGAAAGCATTAGCTCAAGATAGGAACGTATGTCCGCGCGGCCATGAACCTAAGGTTCGATAGAGCCAGTGGGTTAGAGAGTTGACGTATTACTGTATATTAGTTTTCGCCCTCATTTTCGGTGCCTTGTAAGTAGATCGATTTTGTAAAAAATATTTTTTTTTCATGGATACAATCTCAATTCCTTCAGGATTCGCTAAAACAACACATTCGAAGGATAAAACAAGGGATGTCCAATAACGCAATTTGGCCAAGAAAAAGTGTTGATTTGTGTGGGGATTGTAGTGCAGATGACATTATACCATAATTAACAAAAATAATAAAACGGATAAATTGCTATCATAGAATGTGGTTTAAAGAGACAGAGAGAGAGAGAGCGTGAGAGAGAGAGAGAGAGAGGAGAGAGAGAGAGAGAGAGAGAGAGAGAGCAAGAGATAAAATGAATCGAAATTATCTTCTCAGTTCTCTAACCTATAAAATTAAGGATATTTATTACTGAACGATTATTTTACAAGTAAGTCAGGATAAGTCTATTGTTACGTTCCTATGACAATGGGTGGGAAGTAGACATATTTCTTATAAAAACAAAATTATTGAAATGTATAAAATTTCTGGTAAGTAATTAAGATAATAATCTTAAGAAATAACAGAAATGTATCAAAATGTATTTTAATTTCAAACTTACAAATAGGGAAACACTCATATTTTTGTAATATTTTTACTGAATAGATGCATTAAGGTACAGAATGTAAGTTACGATAGAACCTTCATAGTTGATTCCACAAGTCTACAATGTGGATTGGAAACATAACAGTGTTGATTCCACTTCCAGGTCGTATAAACTTACGCGGATGTTAAGGATTTTAATATTGTTTAGAGTAGGAAATGTTAATACCAATGTACTTTAAGACGTAAACACCGATTTGTTGGAAAAGCTTAGCTATTTAAAGGAATCCACAACTGTTAAGGCCATGAAACATGCAAACATTGATTAAAAACAAAGAATATGATACAAATCAATTTATTTACATTTTGTGTCGAGTATATTTGGCTTCATCAATTCAAATATATAATACACATACATATTATTTAGGAAAATTATCAAAACACTCCTGTAAAAAATAAGACAGGATTTAATTTGAACTAATTTTTTATTCTGATTTTAAAAATACGAAAAAGATGGTTCTTTACGTCATTCTTGGAAGAAAGACACTGATCTGATGAATGAATGTTATTATTTCTACAAATTCAGAACCAAATGTAGTTTTGAATATTCATTTTGATATACAACAATAATAACAATAATAATAATAATAATAACTACTTACTTACTTACTCACTGGCACTATCGAACCCGTAGGTTCATGGCCGCGCGGACATAAGCTCTCCATACATCCCTATCCTGAGCTAATGCTTTCCAATCATTCCCTGTATAATCTACTTCCCTCAAATCATAGTTAATGTTATTCTCCCACCTCATTCTTGGTCTACCAACTGGGCGTTTTCCCTCTGGCTTTCCTACAAGAAGCTTCCATGCAAGTCTTTCATTCCCCATACGTGCAACATGTCCTGCCCATCGCAGTCTACGAGACTTAACTGTTCTTATTATATCTGGCTTCCTATAAAGACCATGTAGTTCATTGTTATGTAGTCTTCTCCATTCACCTGTCTGTTCATCTCTCTTTGGTCCAAAAATTTTCCTAAGTACTTTATTCTCAAATACTTGTAATCTCCTTTCCTCTCTTAAAGTAAGAGTCCATGTTTCGCACCCATATAATATAACTGGTAGAATAATAGTTTTATATATTTTCAGTTTAACGTTTTTTGAAAGGAGTTGGGACATCAAGAGTCTCTGCAATGCATAATAGCATGCATTTCCAGAATTGAGCCTATGTTTAATTTCTTTGTGCATCTCATTCCTATTTGTGATTATTGTTCCTAGGTATTTGAATTCAGCCACTTCCTCAAAATTTCCCTCATTTGTCATTAGCTGTCCATTTCCATTATTTAATGAATTTCTACGTGTCACCATATATTTAGTTTTATTGATATTTACTTCCAGTCCTAATTTCTTAGTGTTACTCAATAGTGTGTGCGTGTTGTCCTTTAGTATCTCCTCGCTATCGGCCAATAATACTACATCATCAGCATAAACTAACAGCTTATTAATACCATTCAGCTGTAAGCCTTCCTCATTCTCTAAAGATTTAATGGCATGCTCTAGTACAAAATTAAATAGTAGAGGAGATAGTGCATCTCCTTGCTTCAACCCATTCTGGATTTCAAAAGTGTCCGAAAAACTGTTTGCCTACACGCACCCTACTCTTTGAGCCATTTAGACACATTCGTATAAGTCTAACTAACTTTTTAGGAATTCCGAACTCCAGCAGGATACTATATAACTTCTCCCTCTTAATTGAATCATATGCTTTTTTGAAGTCTACATATAGTTGATGTACAGTACCATTATATTCCCATTTCTTTTCTAAAATCTGTCTTATACTAAAAATCTGATCTGTTGTAGACCTGTTTCTTCTAAATGCACATTGATGATCTCCTAGAATGTCATCAATATAGGGAGTAAGTCTGCTTACTAATATATTTGTTAGAATTTTGTACGAAGTTGAAAGTAATGAGATGCCCCTGTAGTTGTTGCAATCAGTTTTATCTCCTTTCTTATAAATTGGTACGATAATTGATTCCATCCATTCATCTGGAAGAGCTTCTTTTTCCCAAATCATACTAAGCAACCAGCGTATCTTGTCCATCAATTTTTCTCCCCCTGATTTTATCAGTTCTGCTGGGATCTCATCTGAACCTGATGCTTTATACATCTTCAATTTTTCTACTCGCCATTTCAACCTCTAATGTACTTGGCTCTGCGACTAGCATTTCTGCTGTCTGTAAATTATCCTCCTCAATGTCCTGTTCTGTATGTACATTTAATAGCTGATTAAAGTAACTTTTCCATCTATTTAATATACTCCTGGAATCTGCAATCATATCCCCATTTTCATTCCGAATTATGTTTGTTCTAGCCTGAAACCCTTTCTTCTCTATACTAATTCCCTGATATAATTCTCTAATGTTCCTATTTTTTGCATTCATTTCAAGATCATTAATCTTCTCTCTCAAATATTCCCTCTTTTTACTCTTTAGTAGCTTGGTGGTTTCCCGTCTAATACTACCCAATTGCTCTAAATTTACCTCATTTGGCTCGTGTAACCATTTCATTTTTGCTAGCTTTCTTTTCTTTACAATGCCGGCACATTCCTCATCAAACCATTTCTTGTTTTGCCTCTTTTTTAAACAATCAATGCTTTCTGATGCTGACAATTTAATAGTATCTCTTATAGCCTCCCATTCTTTATTTATATCAGTTTATTCTTCGTTTGCCGCATTGTCATCTGAAGATTCCAGTACATCAAATCTATTAGCAATTTTGATTTGGTATTCTTGCCGCATTTCATCATTTTTCAAGTTTTTTAATTCAAATTTTACAGAATCATCTTTAGCGTTTGTTCCTCTCATAAGCGATAGCCGTTGTCTGATTTTCACTCTGACCAGATGATGATCCGAATTGCAGTCTGTCCCTCTAACTGATTTAACATCGATGATGCTACTGTGTCAGCGTTTATCCACTAATACATGATCTATCTGGTTCCGAGTTTCTCCATCTGGGGACGTCCAGGTGTATTTATGAATATCCTTATGCTGAAATGTTGTGCTCTTAACAATGAGATTCTTTGATGTAGCAAATGTGACTAATCTAACCCCGTTGTCGTTACTATCTTCATGAAGACTGAATTTGCCTATTGTTGGTTTGAATATATCTTCCCGCCCCACTTTTGCATTAAAATCTCCTAAGACAATTTTCATATGATATCGTGAAAGGCTATCAAATAAGCATTCTAATTCTTCATAGAACTCATCCTTGATCTTGTCATCTTTATCTTCTGCGGGGCATGTACATTTACAATTATAAAATCATGTTGTTTACCCTTTAGAATTATGTATGATACCCTATCACTAACAAACTTAATATTTCGGATAGCGGATAGGATCCTCCTTCTGACTAAAAAAAACCGTTCCAAATGCAGGTCTTTCTGCACCTCCATAGTATAATGCAAAGCTTCCTGATTCCTAACTACCTTCTCCTGGCCACCTAACTTCCTGTAAAGCGACTATATCCAAGGGCGATTATCTAGTTCCCGCGTTAATATCTCTAGTGCCCCGCCACTGTATAAAGTCCTAACATTACATGTTCCTAGGAACATGTCCCTGTGTTTGAGCCTTTGGCATGGGTTCCCTGAAGTAGTCCCCGCCCGGAGAACCGAATGGGGGACTATTTGACCTCCGGAAAATTTTACCCCAGTTGAACCCATGTCCGCATTACACTCATTCAACACCATAAGATAATATTTCTGTTTTACAATGTATAGTATAATAAGCTACAACCCTAACATATCTTTGTGGCGAAATAGGACTTCAAAATATTATTATTATTATTATTATTATTATTATTATTATTATTATTATTATTATTATTATTATTATTATTATTATTATTATTATTATTATTATTATTATTATTATTATTATTATTATTATTATTATTATTATTATTATTATTATTATAGTTACCTAATATTATTCACATTTTTGCGTTAAGGGCACAATTAGCTTTAATATGGATATATGTGTGTGTCTTTTCTTTTTTTTTTTAGTATTCCCACTACAGGCCTCAGGAGGCCCTTGGGGTAGTGGGAGGTTAAGGCTTCCACTTTTTCTGGACAATCGGCACTTGATGTCAGCCGGGTTATCAGCCCTGCGTGACGGCCGCCTTTACCCCAGAACAAGCGTCTGGTAGTCATTTCCGTTAGAGGCTGAGTCGACCCCAGGGCCATAGTGCCGCCAGAAGGTTTTGGTCAGTTTAAAAATCCTGGTGTGTGTGTATTAAAGTCCATAATTTTGTGATCTTAGGATAATGTCGTTGCTTCCAATACAGCGGATCTGGATTCAATCCCGGACGGGACAAGTTTCCTGAGTGATTATTTTTTCATCATCTGTAAGAGAAATTTCAGGAAACTTTAAAATCCAGATAGTCCCTGAACACCATTTGACCATGATAATCATCCATATCATATTCGTCTTGTTTAGTAGGAATACGAGAGAGAATGGTGTGGCTTGTCTTAAATCTTCGTGCTGTCTGGAAAGTGATCCTGGCATTTAACTGACCCTTCATTCAGGGAAGCCCTCATCTGCTTTTGTAATTAAAAAGTAAGTGTGTGATCAAGAGTTTAAAATTCTCTTCCGATAAGTCCTATCACTAAACATTTGGGTGGTTTGGGACACGTCTTCTTGTATCTTGTATGCCCATGTTTCCCTTAACAGAGATTTAGGCGCTCTCCCCTACAGGGAAGAATTTAAGCCATACTAATTTAGTTACACTTGTTTTCGTATAGATGTCATTTGAGTGGTCCATGGTCAGCATTCCGCTTCATACTGACATCTAGGAAACCAAGGTAGTACTAGGACGGGAAAATTCGGTAAATTTTGCTTAGAGGCCTTTTCATTCAGGCTTAAGAATCTTTTACGAGCCTGAAAATCTTTAGACTCGGGACCCACTGCTTAAAGTCCTTCCCGGAGGATTTGCTCGTTGGATTTTTCCATCCTAAAAAATCCATCGACCCCGGCCGGGTTTGAACCCGCGACCCTCGGGACCAGAGGCAAGGAGCATAACCACTAGTCCACCGCGGCCGATATGGGACACGTACAAAGGGATAAAAAGAGAATAATATAGGCGTATAGACTTTTAGGAACGATAGATGATAAATAAAGGATCATTTTTTTTTGTTAATAGAACAAGAAATGCGCACAACGTGCAAAGAAGATTGTTCTCAGTCACTGCAGAGTTTCAACAATGATTCTGATCTCATTCTACAGTTTAACACATGATATTTCTCGCACTGTTTCGCCACATCTTGCACACATGCAGTCTGAGCTCTCTGGTTGCTGCACAGCTTGTGGTGAAATCCATGCACAGCGAGTCTGGTCACTGTGTGGCGCAATTCATATCCTCCCTGAGTCCATTCACGGTTTGTCATGGCGTCAGTAATATAGAATTCTTCCCATATTTTGCGTTTCTTCTCGTGGAGTTCTTGCAGGAGGTCCTGGTAAGCTGGTGTCACTGGTAGTAGGAACTTTACTTCTATGTAGAATGACTCTCTGGAGAGTTCATATACAAGTCGTTAGGGCGTATATCTGGAGAGACAGAGCACCCTTTTTAGGTATGTGGCTTTTAGTTTCTCTAATTTTTCTAGTCTCGGTTTCTTTAAATGGACCCATATGTTCTCTAACCCATATGTTGCAACGGGATCAACTTTAAGTTCAAAAAGTTGTAGGGCTGTTTCTAATGAGAGTCTGTTTATTGACTTAATGTTGCTTATGGCTCTTATCGCAGCATTTACTCTGTCATTTACATGGTTTGTAAATACGCTTCCCTGTATTTGGAAAGTGACTCCCAGATACGTGAAGCTAGTTACTGATTTTAGTGCTTTTCCATCGATGTAAAAAATGCCTCGTCTGCCCCCTTTTCTAAAGGTCATGGAGACTGTTTTCTCTTCATTTAGTGTCAGTTCATTTTCTTTTGCCCAGTCCAGTAATTGGTTGAAGGCTTTCTGCAGATCACTATCCGAAGTTGAGGTCAATACCATGTCATCTGCGTACATAAGCAGGTTTACGTTGTCAGGTTTTATTGCCTTGATGATGTCCGCTGTAGCTAAAATGAACAGCAAAGGGCTTAACGAGTCCCCCTGCAGTACCCCCACAGTTTGCTGTATCAGGTTTGATTTGTCTATACCGTCACTTATTTCCACCCAGTTGTTGGTGAGGAGGTCTCTAATAGGCGGTAGGAGGTAATGTTTTAGACCTACAGCTTTTTCCAATTTCTTCATTAGGATGGTTCTATTTATTGTGTCGAACGCTTTGGAGTAGTCAATAAATATAGCATGTAGCTTTCCTCCACGGTTTGCTATGGCTGTTAAGGAACACAATACACACCCAGACATGTAGTTTATGAGTTCTGAAAATTGGTCAAGTAATCATAAATTTAGCCAAAAGGAAATGTGGGTAGATGTATAGATATAGACCTATAGATAGATAGAAAGAGATTGTACAAGAGATTGAATAAATCCAACTACGATGGTATGAACATATAATGAGAAGAAGGGACACAGAAACAAACAAAGAAGTATTGAAATGGATACCTCCTGGAAAAGGGAAACGTGATAGACTAAAGCCAACGTGGATAAAGGGAATTCAAGACAACATGATGAAGAGAGTTAAATATATATCCATTAAATTATAAAATCAAAGGATATAGAGAAAAAATGGTTTAGACATGTAGAAAGATGAACGTAACAAGATTACCAAAAGCAGCATTTAACTACAAGCCAAGAGGTTCAAGGAATGTAGGAAGGCCAGTGAAAAGATGGACAGAACAACTGTGAGGCGGAACAGGCATTTTGCCTAGCCTGTGAAGTGAAGAAGAAGAAGATGAAGAGAAATATGACAGAAGCAGACACACAATACCGGGAAGTGTGGAAGAAAAAAATGGTATATTTTGGTTGAGGATACCTGTGAAAATAACAGAAACAATCCTGAAATAAATAAAAAAGAAAGAGAGAGATAATTCATTATCTGTACACGTTATTAGTATAAATAATAAACCGCATTTATTCTCTAACCAAAATAAATAAGTAATAAAAATGATAAATTCAATGTAAAGTTTAGAATAGTGTTTCAGATATCTGTCCTTCACTAGCGACAATTTTGTTGGACGTTTGTCAGAGAGGACGTTCCATATAAGGTCTCTAAAGAGAAACTCCTGTATGTTTCTCAGACAATACATCACCTCCATTCTAATCGGCAGTAGCTGTGTCATTGAACCACGTCCAAGATCTCGGGGATTTACCATTCTCAAGTCAAAACCTAATTTCTAAATCGCGTCAAGTTTCAAATTCATTAACATACATTGAATTTAAACTATTTTGGCAATGAAACAGCAACTTGAACATTTATAGGAATTAATCACTATGATGTTTAATTTATTATAGAATCAAATGTTTCCTATCTCTCCTCATATAAATCTTCTAAGTAGATCGCGATTTCTGTTGAGAACAGAGGGAAGAAGTGTTTCTTCCGATCGACATAACATCAGTCGCCAAGATTGTACTGAAGATGAGACCGTTATAGTCTCGAAATCGCAATCTACTTAAAAGATTTATATGAGGAGAGGTAGGAAACATTTGATTCTATAATAAACAGCAACTTGTTTAGCGAATTTCTAAGGAATGAAGCCATTGAGATTATTCTCTTGAAAAAAAAAAATACAAACCGTCATCGACGCTACTTAGTAGACACCAAAAATTATTATATATATATAATCTTCATGCTCTTGTGGTCAGAGGTTCTGACTTATAGTTCATGAGGACGGATTATCGGTCATATAAGATATTTCCCTAATGGGAATTATCTCTGTGGTCGCCCATAGTCTTGAATTTAGGTTAAGTTTAGGTTGAAGAACATTCCTGGTGCTTTCTTATTATCATCGGGACGACGTAAATCCTCCTTTTAGGTGCCCCAACCTCAGAAGTGGGTCATAATTCCCCTAGTGCGAGGAGAGAATGTCAGAAATATCGTAGTCAACCTAGTGGCATTTAAAAAATATTTATAAATTTCGTATTAGGTGTGGGGTTTACCTGATGAGAAAATTTGATTTTTTAAATATTTTTTTTCGCAATGAAACACGGTATATGTCATTTAAATGCAACGAGAAAATTATTCTCCAAATATCAGTGGAAGCTGACCGTTAAAAATGGGTTTTTACCTGAAAGTCTTAATTTAAAAATAGCTCTACTGGCAACATACTAGATTTGATTTATTTAACAGAAGAAAGATATAAGTCCATAAACAAAATAAATTTGTTAATTAAATAAAAATAAAACGTAGTTTTATTTGATTTTCATATTTAATAAATAATTTAAATAAATTTGACTTCTTGAGTAATTCGCTTAGTTTACTCAGTTTTTTTAAGGGTGATTCATACAAATTTGAACATTTTTAAAGGCTTTCCCTCTTGTTGCTCTTATTCGAAAAGTGTATAGGCCCTATATTGAAATTTCCGTTGTGTTTAATCATGAATTTATCAGCCAATATGTTTCCACAATCAAACCCCACCATAGAATTGACAATTGCATGTTCGTTTATGACTAAAATTAGTTTGTCACACAGGAACTGCGTGAAGTAAGCGAATTCATCAGCAAGTCGAATTTATGGTCAGATTTTACTGCTTTACTGCTTTATGGAATATATATATATATATTTCAATAAGCACATGCGAAATGAAAATCTTAAGAACTATTCAGGGGAAAACATTATTTGATAAAATACACAACACAGAAATTAGGGACAACTGCCATATTCAAGACATAACCAGATTTATTATAGATAGACGAAAATATTGGAAGGGTCATATAGAAAGAATGGAAGAAAACCGGCTTGCAAAAAGAGCTAAAGAAGATAGACCAATGGACGGGAGAAGAACAAGAGGAAGACCTGCCAAGAGATGGATAGACAGTGAATGTACATCCAGTACGTCTTCCTCCGAGGAGTGATTTTGGAAATAAACAGGATAAAATCCTACAAATGAAGTTTAAGAAGAAGAGAAGAAGATATATATATTTAAATTATATCCTATGTATCTAGTTACGTTATAAGAAACAAAACATCGTGGCCGCTAGAGCGATTATTAAATTACGACTTTCAGGTAAATTTCACTGTCGGATTACGCTGATTTTTTGAGTGTACATTTTTCGTTTTATTTCAATGGCATAGACTATACCGAGTTTCGTTACGAAAATTTGCGGCCGCTAGAGCGATTTTTTTTAATTGTTCGCTTTAGGTGAGACTCAATGATCCGATTTTGTTGGTTAACGAATTTGGTCTTACTTTTTTAATTTATTGCTATATGGTGAGATTGGTTCCGAAAAAAAAAATGATACACACACACACACACACAGTAGACATTTTAGTCATTGTCATTTTCAGTGTCAACTCGTAAATCGGTAAAGATTTGTAAAAATAAAAAATATATATATTTTGAGAACAATCTCAAAGCAACATTCTTTTGGAAGTCTTTAAAAAGTAGGCTGCTGCCTAAAAGACACTAAAATTAATGAAAATAGGCACTCACATAATTTCTAATATTTGAGATCCTCTAGAATCCCAAAAGCAATGCTACACTACCAACCCCAAGGGAAGAGATCACCTGGGATGTCTTAAAAAGTGATGGAAGGAAAATGTTTCCTTTATGAGATCTTAACAGGCCATTTGACCTAACACTTGTATGCACGATGATGATGATGATGATGATGATAATGAAACAAGCTTAGAAAAAATCAATTTATTATATATTTTCTATATGCATTATACAGTAGTTTCAACAATCAGATTCCGGTACAAATGCTCAGATATTATTTATTTATTTATTTAGCCTGTGGAGTTAAGGCCATGTGGCCTTCTCTTCCACTCATCAGGGCAAACATATGTTACATCAGAATATAACAATCATAATTAACTGTAATATTAAATACTAAATGAAGATTTGACCAACAAGATAATATCTATTATGTTATGATCTATAATACAACCACTTAATGATAGTTAAGATTATGACTAAAACTAATAATAAAATGTATTCTAGCAAGATAAATTAAATTGTTGGTAGATCGTCCCTGTCTAATGTAGGGGCCTATATAAAAAAAAAGCTATGAGAACTAAACTAAATTTACGGTTATACAATATTTAAACAAATGAAAATATTTGTTAATTTTAATATTATTTTCATATTAATTACGCGGTTTAAAAAATACCTCATACATTTCCTGATAACATCGCTATGCCACTTCACTCGGAAGTCTTATTTCATTTTATTCATCCTCGGGTTTTATCATTTATTCAATATCTTCCTGAATCTATTTCAAGATTGTACAGACAATCTCCATTCCTCTCTATTTTTCCACGCCTCATCCATCAAGCTTTTTTTTTATTCAGGCTACTTCTTGTGTCCATGTTAGTGTTGGTCTTCCTCTCTTCCTTCTTTCTGTCGGATTCATTAATAAATCTTCTTTGGTAATCTGTCTTCCATAATCGTTTTCATATGTCCAAACTATCTGAATTACATTGTTTTGATAACATTTATACTAGGGTTCCTTGCACTTTCATATTTTCTCTTATAATATTCTTTCTAATTTTCTCTTCCTGATTCTCTCTAGAAGTTTATTTCTGTCAAATATAATTAATTTTTTCTATGTCTTTGAGCCATGTGTTGGTATTATTTAATAATATGCAAAATTTGTGATAAACAAACATGCAAATCATACATAACGCTTTATAAAGAGAATTGGAAATTTCTTAGCAATGAATATGTTGATCACTAATAATGGCTCATCATCATCAGTGACCGGACAGCCCTGTGTAGACCCTGGGCTTCTGCAGAATGCCTGGTCATTCCTGTCTGTTCAGTGCTGCAGTCCTCAATTTTTTTGTTCCAAAGGTCCGTACATCCTGTCAGACACAGTCTTCCCACTTCAACTCAGGTCTTCCATCACTTCTGCTTCCCTCTGGCATAATAATGAATTTCTTCTTCGCTGTTCTCTGGTCACTAACACACAGTATATGTCCAATCCATTCCAACCTTGTGATCTTCATAAGTTTAACAATATCTGGTTCCTTACACGAACTATAAATTTCATGATTGCAAATTTGCTCCATACTCCATTGTCTTCCACTGGACCAAAAATATATCTCAAGATTCTTTTGACTTCTAATGATTGCTCTTTTAACAAATTCCATTTCTCCAATACGATAGATCGAAGTTCTTTTTATGGTTGTCCTAAAGTTATTTTTTATTCGTAATGTAGAAAACTAATAAACTCATTAAAAAAAGACAATTAAGAATGTGGCCGCTATTCTTCGAATAGGAAAATATAGGTACTGTGATCTCACTCACTGTAACTAGACCACCAGGACGGTTATGTTAAGGAACATAAAGAATGCGCCCTCAAGGAATATAATCCATATCATTAACAAAACTCAATGAATCTAAATACATTTTTATATTTTGTTGTATTTTTTATATTCTTTAGTGACAATGGTACTTTGAAATAGCATATGAAATGAGTATAGTAGTGAAATTTCAACTCAACATTTGCCTTGACGTCTAAAGATAAATTTAGGTTGCTCGGGACCGGGGTTTGAACCCGGAACATCCAAGTATCAAACGTTATCCTGTCTTTTAGCTTTTAATTTTGTTTAATTGGTCAAGATGGACGTTATTCGTACGATTAAGCTACCGTAACCGGTTATGGTGGTTGGAATTTCTCTATAATTAATGTTAGATGGTACTAATATTTTTTCAAATAATTATCATTCGTACCTCTAGGGCACTCCACCTCTGCCGGTAACATATCGATCGGTTCTCTATGATATCGAATCTTAATAAGTAATCCCAACACAACATAATTTAATCATCAGACCTCCGGCTCCGAATCACAGCTATTTAACATTATTTTTTTGGCATGACATCAAACCTTGCTTATATGTTTAGTTTCTCGGGATTCATAAATTTCTTCTAACAGCAAGAAATACTTTAACACAGAGAACATAGTAATTTATTTATGTTAACTATTTCCCTTGATTTATGTTATAGTGGCAACCCTGCTATCAACAATACACATTTTATCTTTGCAAGTATTTCTCTATGGCAGTATTCAGCATTCAGTGTTTATGTCAGTGTTGGCCTGGTGTTGGCGTATTTTCAAGATAAAGTTTAATTAAAAAGTTAAACATGTCTGAAGAACGAGATCCAAATTTACAAGAATTCAAACTTGAACCAGATTCTGAATTACGATTTGAAGTAGAAAGTAAAAATGAGAAAGTCATGCTAGAAGTAAGTAGCATAATGTGAAGTACTTAACCTAATCTTAAACTTTTTCTGATTTAGGATAAGATAACCTCCAATCTGGTGGTATTTTATAATTTACTAGTTATGGTACGTCATAATGATAATTTAAGGTAACTACCAAAATCTGTTAATTTGCAACCAGCCGTCCAGAACTAATTTCATAATGAACTAGGTCACTTTGAAGAACGATTACCTTATATATTTTATACAAATGTTATGGATGTTTCACTTCACCAGTAGGAATTCTATGCCACGGTACTACCTACATACATTCAAATAAAAAAAAAGGGGGGCTGATGTTTCCATTAAGCACAGTGAGTTATATTTTAAGTCCCAGGTGGACACCACGCGCATGCGCCAACAGGTTATATTTTTGGGTGAGGTAGGTTATATGCCCGTCACAATTCTACACTTACATTCTTATGCCACTGATGCACTTGTAAACACATTTTGTACTGTTTTAAACATTTTTCAACGATCTTCAAGCTTTCTTTACAATATCTTATAATAAGTAAAAGGTTCGCCCGAGTGGGCATTGATTATATTTAATCTTTGCTATATTCGTTCAGTGTTTTTGTGTTCTTTGGGCACTTCTGTATGTGGTACCGTTCGCATCTGTGACCACACAAAGCACATATACATTTTTCATTTGGGTCGTGGTACTTCTTGTTTTCACACACTTTGTGATGAAAACCGTGCACTGCATAACGTGTCACAACATGTCGCTGGTCCTGATTATCTTTTGTCCAATTCCTCTCTATCATGGCTCCCGTAGCATAGAAATCAAGGTCTATCTCCCTCTTCCTCAATTTGCTTTGGTGTACGAGTTCTGTGTAGGGGCCGGTAGTAGGTAGAAGGTGTTTCATCCTCAGATCTTCTGCATAGAACGACTCTCTTGCAAGTTCATATATCTTATATGTATATATTTACATAAAACATGATCGTGGATACATTACTTACTTGCTACTTTCCCATGTTGTTCCAACGTTGCCACCATTTGAAAATAATTTCAAACCATATTTAGTGTTAGTGTACGTAAAATTAGTTTATAGTTCATTAAATAGTACGCATGCAAATTGTTTTGTTACGTTAGGAAATGGGAAGTTGGTTTACGTCCATTTTTTTAAGCATTTGGGAATAAATAATATGCATGTAAATTGTTTTCTTTAGTTAGGAAATGGCAAGTTAGTTAACGTCCATTTTTTTTTTTTGCATTTGGAAATTTATTCCCAAAGTTGGTAACGCTGACTGCAGAGCCATCTACTGGAGGCTATATAGACCATTACAGCAACTCCCGCGACTCGTGTATGCGCACTGCAATTCTGTGGAACTTAGAAGATTTCGTCACTGGCATAAACCAGACTTTTTCCATATTTTAAAATTATTTCTCACTATTTACAATAAATTTTACATTTTTTCTAACAATTATTTCAAAATATTTTTCTATGATATTTAACTATACCGGTATACGTAACATGAAGATGTGGCAACCATATTGATTTTAAGAAATATTCTATACAACAACAGTGCAGCCAACATAGAGTATGTACTTTAGAATTTCAGAATTTACTATTTATTTTTGGGTGTTGCATTCTTTCACATGTTAGTGTGCTTAAATTGCATTAGGTTAGCTTTTAAGTTGGTCTTTCACAGGTTAGAGTACAGAAATTGCATTAGGTTAGCTTTTAGGATTGTTAAATAGCATGTACCCCTCAGGGGTCCTCATCTAGGGGATATGTGGATGGCGACCACAAGGTGCCCAAGCTGTGCAAAATATTTCTTCCACTTACTTGTGTTTTGCACTCTTTTAACTTTACTATCTAACCTCTCTTGGTTAACTCTTGTTTTTTTGACGCCGACGCTATTAGGGCATCCGAGGGCTAGGGAGTCTTTCCTTTCTTCCATTTCTTCTTTCCTTTATTTTCTTTTCTTCTCCAGAAAAGCCTGACCAGAGGCTATAAGATGGCAGCCCCATCACTGGTCTTGCCTTCCTTTGGCCAGCAACCAATCGAAGGGACTATTATTATGCTTTCAAGTCTTATACGAGAATTTCCCTCAAACGCTGGAGGGAAAATTTTCTATAGGATCGTAACAGGCCTTGGCCTAATACTTGGAAGGAAGAAGAAGAAGAAATAGCATGTATAATGTTGGCTGCATTTTTTCAAATAAACCAAGGAGTACGACAAGGGTGTTCACTCTCACCTATATTATTTAATATTTATATGGATGATATCCTAAAAGAATGGAAGAAGGTTTTAACTAATGAAGGAATATTAATTGATAATAAAGATAAAATAAATGCTTTATTATTCGCTGACGATGTACTTTTAGCAGAATCTGAAAATGAGCTCCAAATGTTAGCATATAAATTTTAATTAATAGCCAATAGATATAATTGTAAAATATCAATAAATAAGTCAAAAGTATTAGCATTTATTGGTAAATATGGAATTAGATCAAAAATTGTACTGGATAACAAAATAATAGAACAAATATCACATTTCCAATATTTAGGGTGTGATATAACTTATAGAGAAAATAAAGATATAGAAAATAAAGTAAATAAATTTCAGGCTAATGTGGTCATGTAGACTTTCACGGCCGGAGTTGCCTTCAAGATCATCATAAATATCAGGCTATTTGTGGAACCATAAAAAGAACCTTAGGTCGGAAAACAAGGAAAGATATGAAGCTTAAATTATATAAAACAATGGCTGTTCCTTTGTTGTTGTATGGAAGTGAAAATTGGATAATGAAATCAAGGGATAAAAGCAGGATACAGACTGCAGAAATGCTATTTTTACGTAATGTGAAAGGATGCACAAGAGCGGATAGAATAAGGAATGAAACTATTTGAGAAGAATTAAATATATATAAAATTGAAGATAAAATCAGCGAAAATAATAAGAAATGGACAGAACACTTAATGAGAATGAACAACGAAAGAATACCAAAAAGAACCTTCCTGTATAATCCCAGAGGAACAAGAGATGTTGGCCGACCATGTAGAAGATGGACTCCACTTTTAACTTCGCCGGAACAGGCTGCATAGCCTAAACCTTGTAGTAGAAGAAGAGAAGATGTTGGCTGCATCGCGATATTCCATAGAGTAAACCGCTTCATGCTTGTTGAGTCATGCAAGTGGTGTCTGACTGGGACTTAGAAAAAATTCTCACTGCGCTTAATTGAAACATCCAAAAGGGGTTCAACTTTATAACATGACTTTTTATGATTTTCTATACAATATTCTTGACACCATTAAACTACATATTTTTACCATTTTTAAGTATTTTAAACATTTTCCAGCAATTGTTGGCTCATCTATAGATTACCTTTCTCACATTTTTATATATAAAGATTTTAATAGTAATAAATGCTTGTGTTACAGTTGAAGAGTGGAATGGCAGAAGTGTTTGGTACTGAGCTTGTGAAAGGAAAGAGTTATATGTTTACAACAGGAGCTAAAATAGCCGTATTCACATGGCAAGGTTGTGTTGTTGAATTAAGAGGAAAAACAGATGTGAGTTATGTAGCAAAAGAAACACCTGTGGTAAGTAGCTTCATTATTTTAAAATCAAATCTTTGCATGTTTAGACATTTCAACCCTTCATCCATTCTATAGCTCTAAAGTTCAAGTCGGGCCCTGACCTCCACAATATCTCCCTCCCCCCATTCTTCCCTGTCCCTAGTTACCGTCTTCCAATTCTTTACTCCCAGAAGAGTTTCAATAATATTACATAACAATAAGATCAGATAAGGTGTACTTACCATCGCACATAAATTCTTCTAAGTTCTATAGAATCGCAGTGTGCATGCGCTAGTGCTTCATGTAATCCCAGAAAGATAAATGCAACCTCCAGCAGTTGGCGGTATATGTATGTGAAATCAGTATGAACAACATTGACACAAAATTCCCAGAACTTGTTTTATTAGAGTGGTTTACCGTATAGTTTAGTTTCATTTTAGTTAATATTATTCTTTAATAAATAAAAATAGCTTGAAATAAAAATCTATTTTTTTTAAATAGTTTTTAACATATAATTTGGTAACCTGTATACAGTTCTATATGTTCTAAGTTTTTTTTTAATATAACTTGTATGTGTGTTGTATATAGTTTCGTACTATCTCAGTTCTTTATAAATATAATTTGTATGTGTGTGGTTTTTAAATACTTTTTAAAATCTAACCATGGGATTTTATTATATTAACATTTGTTTTTAAATTAATGTTTGATAATTTTTTGGCCATAGCAGCTTAAAATAATTTTACCAAGGCCTCAGAATGAAGATACGAACGTGGACCGCCTAGAAAATATTGGATTTATCGGACATGTGCATTAACTAATGACGACCAAAGCATGAAAAGGATATCCCTGAAAAAGTTACTAGTTATAATAAAAGTTTAGGAATTATTAATCAAGTTATGAAACCATCCCTTGTACAAAAAAACACCAGATCGTTTATATAACACTTTGGCTAGACCAGTGTTGGCCTATGGTAGTGAAGCATGGACACTAAGAAAACAACATGAAAGCAGAATAACGGCTTGTGAAGTGAGATTCATGCGCAGAACAGCGGATTACACCAGATGGGATCGGAAAAGGAACACCGATATCTTAAAAGAATTGAAGACTACGTCAATTTTGGAATATATGGTTGGTTGGTTGGTTGGTATCTAATGTCGAGCACTTGATAATGAAATCATTCGCTCTCTTGCACTCCAATATTTAGCAGAAAGGCTGGTCTCTTCTACAAAAGCTGGACAGCGGAGGAGATGGTTTCTTTCCATATCTTCATTTAAATTGCAAAAAGGGCTATTTTGGAATATATTAAACAGTACCAACTAAATTGGAAACACCATCTTGAAAGAATGAATTCAAATCGGATCCCCAAAGCTGTTTATAATTATATACCAAGAGGACGAAGATCACTGGGCCGTCCTATGAAACGCTGGAGGGAAAATTTTCTATAGGATCGTAACAGGCCTTGGCCTAATACTTGGAAGGAAGAAGAAGAAGAAGAAGATGTGCATTAAAAGAAAATTAAAATTTCCAACCAGTTTTGCAATTCTCTTCAAGTCTGGAGTTTTAAAAGAAGTGATGTTGGCAATATCTGGAGTATTTTGGGTTGTTGATGGTGGCAACTTTGGAACAACATAGGAAGAGGAGGGAAAATAGCAGAAAGTAGCAAGTAAGCAATGTAGCACGATCATGTTTTACTTAAATATATAAATATAAAAAAAAGATTGTTGCAACATTGGAAGATGTTTAAAACGTGTTTAAAAGTGTTGCAAAATGTTTTAAACGTGTTTAAAAGTGTTTAGTGCATCAGTGGCATAAGAAATAAGATTGATAATTTTGTGCGACGGTTTGTACACCACACCCATAAGATCAAATATAAGTAACTTTTTTTATCTCTAGAGCAATTCTTGATTTCAGTGGCCTAAATTTGTTTCCATTCTGGGTGCATTATGTTATGCAATAATGTAATGTTCATAGGTGATGTATTTGAATGCCCATGCAGCTTTAGAACAATTAAGAAAGAAAGCTGAAGGTGATAATAGTCGAGGACCTGTAACCATGATTGTTGGACCAATGGATGTTGGAAAATCAACTCTTTGTCGTCTTTTATTAAATTACGCTGTGAGAATGGGACGGAGACCTATTTTTGTTGATTTAGATGTCGGACAAGGGCAGATCTCCATACCTGGCACAATTGGTGAGTACAGTATTTTAAGTAATAATTATAAGTTTTGTTCAAACTGGAAGAGTTAAGGGCATAGAGCCTTATATTATGCTCTAAAATAAAATAAGACAAGACACAAAAAATGTTTTTGCGCTGTAATTATCAAGGGCAATAGTACAAGATTTTTCATTTTGTCCCATAAAATGAAAACATCATGGATGAATCTGAAGGGATGTCTAAGAGTCTCAAGTTACCCAAACTAAAATTGTAGTCTATGTTATATGTGTGAAGTTAATTGCAAGACAATAATGTCCTTCTTCTTCCTTCCAAGTATTAGGCCAAGGCCTGTTACGATCCTATAGAAAATTTTCCCTCCAGCATACAATAATGTTTAAAAGTAAAAAAAAAAAAAACCTGTTGTTTATGTAGTTAACAATAGCAACATTAAAGAAAAGTTTAAATTAAAATTATTTCCCTTAAGACTAGATATCCCTTTGTATTGATGTTTTTATTATTGATTTAACACTTCTCACTGAAGGATAAATTATATTTGTAGAGAAACATTTTCGCCTAGACTGAGACTTGAACCTGGGACCTTTGTAATTACAACGTATATAAGAGAAAAATTTGCATCTAGATCGTAACTCGCCTCGGTAGCTAAGTTGGTAGAGCATTTGGCCCGGCAAGCCAAATGTCCCGGGTTCGAGTCTCGGTCTATGTGAAAATTTTTCTCTTCAAACATCCCTTTGTATTGTCTGTCCAACGGATCTGTGCCCCCATAAGATATGCGAACTAAAGCCTATTTCCTTTTCTGCCTCGGCAAATCATTTCCCTCCCTGCACTCCTATCTCTCTCTCTCTTTTCTATCTCTCTTGCAATTACACTCCAGTGTTGTCAACTCAACTCCAACCTTGCATTATTCATTATTCAAGAGCTGGGGGAAATTTGACAATATTCCTATTCGCTAAGTTATCGAGGCTGCTGTTTGATGTAGTGGGAAGAGAGTGGGGTGAAATGGTGTGAGTATAGATCTGTACTTTTCTAAGAATGATGTCAGCGCTATAGGGGCAGAGATCCATTGGTCTGGGTAAGTAAGTCATTGTTGACAGGAAGGGGAAGTCTAGGACATGCAAGTCTCACATGAAATGCTATAGAGGCATGGTTTAGTTAGTGCTATCAAGCGACAACCCTCATACAAGGCTTCTTACTGTAATGCCCGGAGACTGGAGCGATTCGGACTCCCAGTAAATTATAACTAGCTTCTCAAGTAGAAAATGTGTAGATTTTAAAAGACTATTTAAAAGGTAATGATAAAGTGATCCCATTACAGTCCTTAGGAGACCCTTGGGATAGTAGGAAATTAAAGTTCCTACTTTTCTAGGCATCAGCACTTGATGTAAGCCCTCTATGATGGTCACTTTTATCTCCAAAACAAACACCTGGTACTGTTTTTTCCGTTAGAAGAGTCGACCCTAGAGGCATGATCCTGCTATAGTCCATTTGCTCAATTAAGAGAATCTTCCTGCATATATTTTCAAACGGTTGCTGTACGGCCAGTCGGAGAGTAGGAGCAACTAGCCGAAGTTTCTAAAATATGTTAACACTCATCGTTGAAAAAAATACTTAACATAGCACAATTCATACATCAACTCACCACTAAATGCAATACAAAAGTGTACAATACCTTCGAAAGAAAGAATTTCTGGCCCTTCCTATATCTGATGCTGCCTTCAAGTAGACAGAGGATTCACCCCCCGCCCTTAATCCCTTCAAATATTTGTGCAGGAAGATTCTCTTAATTGAGCAAATGGACTATAGGTTTGGGTCATTTTAAAAATCTGACCCCCACGGGTCTCGAACCCCCCAACGTTCCAGCTTGTAGCATATTGCCTTAATCAACTATGCTATGGCATACCTCTAAAAGACTATTTCTTGGTAAATATTGGAGTGCAAGAGAGTGAATGATTTCATTGACAAGTGCTTGGCATTAGATACCAACCAACTAACTTTTTATGAATTCCAAATTCTAGCATGATACTATAATACTTCTCCCTCTTAATTGAATTGTATGTTTTTTTTTAAGTCTACATATAATTGATGTATAGGCTATTCTTTACAACCTGTGATGTGACTTTTTTTATTCCTTCATAGACTCCAGACAAATTTTATTCTTCGGGTTTCATTTTTCAAATTATTTCCCACCATTTACAATGATTTTTACATTTTTCTAATGATTATTTCAATATATTTTTGAATGATATTTAACTACATATGTAGCATGAAGATGTGGCAACCGTATTGATTTTAACGAATATTCTGTACAACAACAATGACGTGTTCCAGTGCAGCCAACATAGAGTATGTACTAATTAACTATACTCATATACTTCAGAATTTCAGAACTTACTATTTATTTTTAGGCATTGCATTCTTTTACAGGTTAGAGTGCTTAAATTGTATTAGGTTCGTTAAATATTTTGCAATTGTTGGCTGCATCCCATGATTCTATAGTGTAAACCGCTTCATGTTTGTTGGCGCATGCACGTGTTGTGTGATTGGAACTTAAAAACATTTTTTGCTTCACTTAACTTTTAAAAGGAATCTAAATTTACATTTGCTCTAAACTCGACTTCATCATTACCCAGTGTAAGGTATATATATTAATTGGTGTTTCTCATATAATTTATCATATTCATTTCATACTATTATTATAATTATTATTATTATTATTATTATTATTATCATAAGTATTATTATTGTTATTATTGTATAAAATGTTGTATGTACATGAAATTTACATTGCTACATTTATTGTATCTATAACTGTTTATAATTAGTATAGTGTATATCTATATTTATCAAATATTTATTTGTATTTGTGCTGGTTGAGTGGAAGAGAAGGCCTTATGGCCTTAACTCTGCCAGAATAAATAAAACATTATTATTATTATTATTATTATTATTATTATTATTGTTGTTGTTGTTGTTATTATTATTATACAGAATCTCCAATGTACATTGCAATAAAATTCCCATTTCTTAAATATATCAATATCATTTCTATCCATGATATTATTTTTCTCCTATCAGTGATTAAAGGAAATGAATATTGAATTTTTTAATACATTTTTAAAGGAGCTCTATTGGTTGAGAGACCTGCAGCAGTCGAAGAAGGATTTTCTCAGCAAGCTCCATTAGTATATCACTACGGACACAAATCTCCTAGCACCAATCTGACTCTTTACATGATGTTAGTGTCACGATTATCTGAAGTTATTGCAGAAAGAATGCAGGCCAATAGAAAAGGTGAGATCCTTTATATATTATTACTAGATGGCCCGGCGAACTTCGTATCGCCTTTAACTATTTTTAAGTTAATTTTTCCATATGGTTTTTTTGATTGAGATGAAATTATGTTGTCTGCATTCTCAGTATCATCCATAAGTGTATCATAAGGATTATATACATTTATTGATGGAATATTTTGAGGAGGCTTGCTGATTTCATTATACTTTCTTTTTTTCTACGAACTTGTTGGCAGTTTATATTCTCATCATCATCAAGAAGTCTCTGTATAGTAATATCATCTTGTGATATATTATAGTCATCTTGTTTTTCATTTAATTGAGGCATGGAGATTGTTTCTGTAATATTAGGCATATTAAATACAACCGTCAAGAAATGCGGACATGGGTTCTACTGGGGTAACAATGAACTACATGGTCTTTATAGGAAGCCAGATATAATAAGAACAGTTAAGTCTCGTAGACTGCGATGGGCAGGACATGTTGCTCGTATGGGGAATGACAGACGTGCATGGAAGCTTCTTGTAGGAAAGCCAGAGGGAAAACGCCCAGTTGGTAGACCAAGAATGAGGTGGAAGAACAACATTAACTATGATTTGAGGGAAGTAGATTATACAGGGAATGATTGGAAAGCATTAGCTCAGGATAGGGATGTATGGAGAGCTTATGTCCGCGCGGCCATGAACCTACGGGTTCGATAGTGCCAGTGAGTAAGTAAGTAAGTAATATTAGGCATATTATTATAACTAACAGACTTACTTACAGTTCTGTTATTCCATTCCTTAGGACCTTCATATGTTTTTAATTTGATGTTCTTCTTAAATGTAAGATTTATGTCACATATGCCTATACCAATTTACGGAAATTCACTTGATATCTTAGCATTCATGGTCTCTAGAACTGATTCGCCATATTGTTCAATGTCCCTTCTCGGTCCAGTTAAATTTAAATTATGTTGCTGTCTTTCAGCCAGATTACTTAAAACTAATACTTACACACGAAATTAATATTATTATCAATATATTTAAAAAAAACACTGAACACAGTTAAATTATGAAATAATCAATATTTGTAATTCAAATTGAAATTCGCAGTTGCAACAAAAAGCACAGCCACTTGGATCTCTCTGTGTTAAATAATAAACCAATTACCTTCCACCGTCATCTGTTAGAATCGTATGGAACTCACAGATAATTATAACTCTTTGTTAAATAATAAACAAATAATTTGCAATAAAAAATAATGTGACTATAAATTTAGTTATAAACAACTGTAGGTATCAAGTTGGATCAAACAGCACACAGTGTGCAAAATTTTACTAAAATCAGTTCAGTAGTTTAGGATTCCATCGCGGGAAAAAGGCAGAAACCCTGAGAAAAACCTGCCCAGACTCCAATTCGTCTACTACAAAACACATGGAGTGATTAAGATGTGAACTCCAGTACGAAGTTATTTAGTTTAAATATTTTAATATATAAAATGCCTGGACTGGGGTTTGAATCCAGGATCTTTAGCTTTATGTTCTAATGCTTTTACCGTGTGAGCTATCTTGGGCATCCAATCTAAGTGCAGTTATTAATATTGCCTAGGTGTCCAGCCTCATGAGCTAGTGGTCAGCGTTTCTGACTACTGTTCATGAGGTCCCGGATTCGATTCCCAGTCAAACCATAGGAATTTTTCCTTAAAGAGAATTATTCCCGTGATTGCTCATGGTCTGGAATTTAGGTTAAGTTTAGGTTAAGAACTCTCCTGGTGCTTCATAATCATTGGGGTAATGTAACTCCGCCTTCTAGGTGCCACAACTTTAGAAGTGGGTTATAATTAAGCCAATGCCAGGAGAGAACACCAGAAATGTCGAAATGACAACCTGGGGCATTAAATAAAAAAAATGTGCCTAGGTTAGCTCAGACGATAAGATCATTAGCATATATAGCTAAAGGTCCTTGGTTCGAACCCCAGTCTAGGCATATATTTTTCTTGAACTTTTATAGGAAAAAGTCACTATTACGTTTAATTTAAGATTTAAATTAAAATGTTTTATACCTCACCTCATATCCAGTCTTCTAATTATACCAGTTTCAAAGCTTAGGCAACTTCATCTTCAGTAATTTCTTGTCTTTGTTGTATGTTGTTAGCAAATGCATCGGGTGTGATTATCAACACGTGTGGATGGGTCAAAGGAGACGGATATAAACAGTTAACTCACATAGCACAAGCTTTCGAAGTGGACATCATCCTTGTGTTGGACCAGGAAAGGCTTTACAACGAGCTTGTCAGAGACATGCCAACTTTTGTCAAAGTTGTTTTCTTGCCTAAGAATGGAGGAGTAAGTTCTTATAATTAAAGATTTTTTTCTTTTCAAAAAATAAATTAAATATTTGTTTATGTTAAAAATACATTAGGAAATAACATTAAGAGGTTTTATTTAACAATTAATATATTTGGTCTGTGTATTCTTACCCCTTATGGTTGTTTTTGTTGAACACATGTTTCAAGGCTTCTGAGCCCCATCTTCAGTGATTACAAACAACTTGAGAAAAATCAGTCTGTAATCGCTGAAGATTGGGTTCAGAAGCCTTAAAACATATGTTCAACAAAAACAACCATAGGAAGTAAGAATACACAGACCAAATATCTTAATTATCCCGGTCTGGGCGAAAATTTTTCTCTTCAAATTTAATTTATCTTAATTATTTGTTTATGTGTTATCTTTAGATCTGAAATTTATGCCTTTATTTGATATATTAGAAGCATTTTAATATTAATATATTACAATTTGACTAGGTTGTGGAACGCAGTCAAAGTGCTAGAGCAGAAGCAAGGGATGCAAGAGTACGTGAATATTTTTATGGTTTGCGAACATCATTATATCCACATTCATTTGATGTCCGTTTCTCTGATGCTAAGATCTATAAGATTGGTGCTCCAGCGTTACCAGATTCTTGTATGCCTCTTGGGATGAAGGCAGAGGATAACCTTACGAAACTAGTAGCTGTAACTCCAGGTACGTTTCATTAAAAATTGTAATATCATACAGGATCCACAATCAGTGGTTATTACAGGTATTTCACTTCCTTAGAGCTGCAGTGAAATGCCACCTCTCACATTTAACCTTTATGTTCCGGAGCATTTAAAAATACCGCATGAACTGCAGGAAGGAATTTAAATCCTAGTCCGTGATATTAAATGGATGGTAGAGCACGCATACTAACAAAAAAATTTTTTTACAATAAACTATAAGAGATATAAGTATAAAATAACTTTTATTTCATTCATAAAGGAGTGTATTATTCAATGAAATGTTTAATTTTTTCATACAATAGAGAATCTTATTATTAAAAGCTACAATTTATTTGTGAGGTCTATATTTTTTGGTTTGACTTTTATAACGGGTTCAGTTTGTGATTTGAAGGTGACTGTACTCTTGCAAGGGGGATTTGATGACATATAGTTGTTGTAGTTGGAACACGTGTGCCATGAAATATCTGCTTTCAAAGCATAAACATGAATAAATGCCCTGCCTTGTTGACGACTGAGTTATCAGCACATTTTTTTTTTTCTGTGGAACCCAAACCTTAGCAACATAACATACAATACTAAGATTCAGTCTTGAATTAGTAACTGTAGACTGTGGTTTGTTTCTTAACATATAAAAAAATGGCTTCACATATATGGCATCCTGGATTATCAAAATAATGTGAGTAGCTTATCAGATATTTTTTAAAAATAAATACTAACAAGATATTTACCATATTAACTCATTAAAATTTAAACACAAAATTAGGGGTGAAAAAGACACCACATGTTTTTTTCTTATTTTTTATGAATACTTGATCTAAAACACAATAGGTTAGAGCCACAAATAACTTCCTTGCAACATTTTCTGAATTTGTATAATTTTACAAAGAAATAATGTTATCATGGGAAAAATATGTAAAAATTAGGGGTGAAAAAGGCACCTGATGTTTTTTTTTTTAATTTTTTGTGAATACTTGATCAGAACACAATAGGTTAGAGCCACTAATAATTTCTTTACAATATTTTCTGAATTTTTATAATTTTACGAAGAAATAATGTTATCATTGGACAAATATGTCCACTAAGTCCTTTAGGGCTTTACATTTAATGGACAAATATGTCCCTCAAGTCTTCTGAAGGTTAATGAGCGCACAACATAATCTATATATATATATATATATATATATACACACACACACACACACACACACAGGGTGTAACATAACTCAACGGCAAAATTTCAGGAATGAGTTCCTTATATGGAGAGAATGAAAAAGTATATTACAACATGGGTCCAGAAATTGATAATTACAGAGTTATACGAACTTCTATGAATGTTAGGTTATTAATGTTTACAGTAGTTATTGACGGTCTGTTTTCTGTTGATTGTAGGCTGCTGTGATGTGCCTGTATTGAGGCACAGGGAGGTCACTTTGAACATTTCATCTGACAGAACAGAGCGCTCCAACAAGTCCTTTACATTTTTGTCGCCTTGTACTAACATTCATAAAAAGTTTGAATAACTCTGTAATTATCAATTTACGGACCCATGTTGTAATATACTTTTTTTATTCTCTCCATATGAGGAACTCATTCCTGAAATTTTGCTGTTGAGTTATGTTACACCCTGTATATTATGTAAAATTGATAATATTTCTGTTATGAATCAATCAAAATATCCTAGAATATTCTCCATCATGCTCCTCCCTCGGCAAAGATATTTATCACATCCTCATAGTCTATTAGTAGTACTGTGTTCTCTCGTTCTGTTTTAGGATCACAGGGCGTTTGTGATACACTTCCATCTAATTTAATATAATAAATTTGGGAATTTTTACATTATGAGATTTTTTAATAAGAATTAAATGAATCATGAATTATTCTTACCTCATACATCTGTGTTTTTTTAACACAGAACTGCAATATCAGGAAACATATCATTCCCATTTTCAGCTGTTTTCATGACTCAATTTTTCATTATGCCAGTAATTTTCTAAACTGAAGCATCTATCTAAACCTTTGGAATTAACAGTTTGGGAAAAGATATACATTCAAAAAAAACATAATAGAACCATGAACTTCGAATTTCCAGAGGAACCTAATTTGATTACAAGGTTCTTCAAAGGTAACCAGATGGCAGTTTAGAAAATTACCGGCATAATAAAAAATTGACAGTCGTGAAAACAGCTGAAGATGGGAATGATATGTTCCACGATACTGCAGTTCTGTGTTAAAAAAACATAGATGTAAGAGATAAGAAGAATCACGATTCATTTAATTCTTACTTCCATCTAACTCTGTTCCTTTCATACATTTTGATCTCCTATGTTTTACTCATATCTTTGTCTCCTCTATAAATGTTCTTTTCCTTGTGTGTTCAGGTCTTCTGCGGTTTCAGTTACTACCTGTTTTAATTCCCCACCTCCTTAATGTTCTAACATTCCAAGCTCCAATTTCTGTTGTCCCAATTTATAGTAAAAGTTGTCAACAATATATAAAACACAATCAATTTTTATATATCTTGACTGAAACTATTCTGTCTGAATTAATTTATAAATAATTAATTTCTGAAGAAAAAAAATCATCATATTAGTACACTTTTTTCAAGAACTGTTTGAGGTAGGGCTATGAAATTTCAGGACAATCATCATAATAATAAGTAAAAGATTCGCCCAAGTGGGCAATGATTACATTTAATATTTGCTATATTCATTCAGTGTTTTTGTATTATTTGGGCACTTTGGTATGTGGTATCATTCGCATCTGTGGCCACACAAAGCACAGATACAATTTTCCTTTGGGTCTTGATACTTCTTGTTTTCACACACTTTGTGATGAAAACCGTGTACAGCTTAGCATGTCACAACATATCACTGGTCCTGGTTAGCTTTTGTCCAGTTCCTCTCTATCATGGCTCCTGTAGCATAGAAATCAAACGTTCTATCTCCTTCTTCTTCAATTTGCTTCAGTGTTTGAGTTCTGTGTAGGGGCCGGTAGTTGGCAGAAGGAGTTTCATCCTCAGGTCTTCTGCATAGAACGTCTCTCTTGCAGGTTCATATACAAGTCTCGACGGGGCTTATATGACCATATATTCAGTTTACTTCCAGTCACAACTATGGATTCAAATATTCAGCTTTACTTCCCAGCTGACAGCTTTGTAGCTTACTATGTGACACAAAAATACTGATCTCAGCTAGGCTTATTTCGTAGTCAGTAAGTTTAAGACAAGCCATGATTTTTTTTTAATTTCAGAAAAAAGTAGTATCAAATTAGTACCATTTATTACCAAAAGTAGTACCATTTAGGATTCAAGATATTTTCCTTAGGGCTTTCCAGCATAATTCCACAATGTCTTTGCAGTTCTGTCTGTCTTCATTTAACTGATGACACTGTAGGAGATGATGTTCATCAAATCTTGGGTACATTGCTTTGTGTGCAAATTAATTATTCCAAGTTTTGGCAGTGGTGAGGCAGAAAATTGCGTCTGGAGGCCAATCTGAACTTGGCAACAGGTTCCTTCCTTTTGTTGTTAGCTAATGAAGTAAAACATTTTCTATATTACACCATTTATCATTTGTTAAGAATAAATACAATAACTTTTACTAAATTTGAAGAGAAAAATTTTCGCCTAGACCGGGACTCGAACACGGGACCCTTGGCTTTCCGGGCCAAGTGCTCTACCAACTGAGCTACCGAGGCGAGTTACGATCTAGACGCAAATTTTTCTCTTATATACGTTGTAATTCCCTATCGCCAAAAATGCTTTTGAAACCATTGTTTCTATCTTTGCAAATGGCGGCTTCTTTGTTAAGAAGACATTTATTGGAAATTTAACATTACTTTAAAAGCCAATAAGGCCTCTAATGATGTTTTTATTATTAATTTAACATTTCTCAATGAAAGATAAATTAAATTTGAAGAGAAAAACTTTTACTAATTTGATGATAAATAATTGGTAGGTAGGTAAAATGTATTAAATCTGATTCTATCCTGCATCCCCTTAATTTATATTATCATTTAAACTCCAAAAATAAAATATATTTGAAGAGAAAAATATACACTCAAGACTGCGGTTTGAACCAGGACCTTTCGCGCTTTCTATGTGAATGCTCTAAACTGAGCTATGTGAGAAACTCCAATCTAAACACAAATTTTTCTCTTATGCACACTTGTTTATTGTTCAAACCCCAGTCTGAGTGTATATTTTTCTCTTCAAATATAATTTATCCATCATTGAGATATAAAAAAAAACTCCTGGCACGACAGGCCTACAAGGCCCTTAGCCTACCATCCGGCAGCTGGCCTCACATCCACATGTGTCAATCACAGAGGTAGATGATAATCAGCCAGTGTAGGTGGCTAAGGCGCGGGACCATTGAGATATATGAAATGAATAATAAAAACTTTCTTATATCCAATGCCCCAGGTTGTCGTTTTGGCATTTCTGGTATTCTCTCCTGGCATTGGCATAATTGTAACCATTTTTTAAGTTGGAGCATCAATGATATGATGGGTGATAAACGATAATGAGGTGCCAGGAGAGTTCTTAACCTAAATTCCAGACCATGGTTCGACCAGGAATCGAATCTGGGACCTCATGAACTGTAGTTAAAAATGCTAACCACTAGCCCATGAGCCTGGTCATAATAAACACATCAAATAATAAAAACCTTTTAAATATTGTGGTTTTAGGTTAATAATACTTTAACAAACATTGTAAAGGGATCAGGAAGTCAAAATATTCAAATGTAGATTTTGGGAATGTTTTCAAACTTCAAAATCAACTTTTTGAAATGAACATATTTTATTATTATCATTATTATTATTATTATTATTATTATTATGGTTTTAGGTCCAAATCTTCTTCATCACTTATTAGCTGTGAGTTTTGCAGCATCTGTAGATGAAGAAGTGATCCAGAGCAACGTGGCAGGATTTGTTTGTGTGTAAGTATCAAATCTTAAGACATACATCATTAGGGGTGGTGATTTTTAGCATTTTGTAGTGTTTATACATTTGTAATTTTATATTTTATAGCATTTTGAAGAAAAACACAAGTTATTACGATAATAATATGTAAATTAATATACTTAAACAGGTGACTCTGGTGTGCAGCAGTTAGATACTTGCTTCTCACCAATGGGATCTTGAAATGGAGTCTTGGTCACTCCATGTGGATTTTGTGGTGGATGAAATGGAGCTTGGGCAGGTTTTTCTTGGCGTTTGTCCCATTTTCCCCTATCACAAATTTAATTTTACCATTTCTCCATACTCATTTTATCCATTACGTTCATCTGCCCCTGTGATGATGTCTAAGGTATAGTTGGCTGGCACCCTTGTCAATAGACCTCTATATAAATTAGGAGATTAATCTTATCTGAAGTTTGTAATTTGATTAGTTACCTTCCAAGTTTCAAATCCATAGAACAGAAAATATTTTATATTACTACTATATTTTTGGATTTTTGTTTTCTTAGAATTATTTTTATTCTTCCATAATATGTATAGTCTGACCCAAACCTTCTGATGGCACTGTGGCACTCATCCTCTAACAGAAATGAGTACCAGATGCTTGTAAAGGCGGCCATCATGCAGGGCTGACAACCTGGCTGACATTTAGTGCTGATTGTCTAGAAAAAGTAGGAGCTTTAACCTCCTACTACCCCAAGGGCTGTAGTGGGATGACTTTAAAAAAAATGTGTATAGTTGTATAAATGCCACGTTTCCTTATCAGAATTGAGTATTATTTTATTTATTTCCCCTAAAACAATGCACAACTACTTTTTAAGTTTTTATTATTCATTTCATACATCTCAATGATGGATAAATCATATTTGGAGATAAAAATTATATGCTCAGACTTGGACTCAACCCCAGGACCTTTGGCTTTCTAGACTAATGCTCTACCGACTGAGCTATCTGGGCGAGTTCCAATCTAAATGCAAACTTCTCTCTTATATACGCTGTCAATTCCCGCGCACCAAATGCTATGAAACCTTTGTTTCTATCTTTGCAAATGGCAGTTTCTTTATTAAGAAGACATTTATTTGGGAATTTTGTATTACATTATAAAGCCAGTTCGGTTTCTTTCGATGTTTTTGTTATTCATTTCATACATCCGTATATAAGAGAAAAAAATTTGCATTTGGATTGGAACTCGCCCAGATAGGTCAGTCGGTAGAGCATTGGTCTAGAAAGCCAAAGGTTCTGGGTTCGAGTCCCAGTTTGAGCATATAATCTGAGCTGGGATTTGAATCCAGGATCTCCAACTTTGCTTGCTGGCACTCTTCCTTTAAGCTACTCAGACACCCTTGGACAGACATGAATTTTCCTCACTTTGAAATCCCTGTACCCTTTGGAATGAAACTATTCATATCACAGAAAGGACTACTTCCACCAAGAAGACATTATGATGGCCATATCAGCTAGTTATGAATGTAATATGAAATTAATAAACTCAGGCTTGCCATCTACATACATTAGTTAATACAATTAAAGAGTATATCAGAAATGTCATAAGACAACGTGGTGCATTGGATAAAAAAATTTTCAGTTAATTAGCAAGTGTCACTGCTATAATTATTAATGGCTTTGACTATTTTATTATTCAAGGTGTGATGTTATTACATCTGAATTATAAATTATGGTGAGCTGGTGTCCTATATACCATCACCACTGTCCCTTTCATGTATGAGCAGCAATATTGTATCTTCCTCTAGACTCCAGTTGTAGCTATCAGAAATACAAATGAGGGCTTAGAGCAGTAACATGATAAGCCACATTCTGTTTAAAAATAACATTTATTGCAATGATAGCAAATAAATGTATTAAAATATGCACAGAATCATTTGTAAGTTTGCCACTAATGAGTTAAAACATATAGACACACAATGTATTAACAACAATACTGCCCAATTAGTATTTGTAATTTTTTGAAACATTAAAATCCTTATATCTCAGAAATCCCTCAGGGGTCCTCATCTAGGGGATATGTGGATGGCGACCACAAGGTGCCCAAGCTGAGCAAAACATTTTTTCCACTTGTGTTTTGCACTCTTTTAACTTTACTATCTAACCTCTCTTGGCTAACTCTTGTTTTTTTCGACCCCGATGCTATCAGGGCATCCGAGGGCTAGGGAGTCTTTCCTTTCTTCCATTTCTTCTTTCCTTTATTTTCTTTTCTTCTACAGAAAAGCCTCACCAGAGGCTATAAGATGGCAGCCCCATCACTGGTCTTGCCTTCCTTTGGCCAGCAACCAATCGAAGGGACTATTATTATGCTTTCAAGTCTTATACGAGAATTTCCCGGAAGGATCAAAACGCTGGAGGGAAAATTTTCTATAGGATCGTAACAGGCCTTGGCCTAATACTTGGAAGGAAGAAGAAGATATCTCAGAAAGACCCCTCAGGGGTCCTCATCTAGGGGATATGTGAATGGCGACCACAAGGTGCCCAAGCCGAGCAAAACATTTCTTCCACTTACTTGTGTTTTGCACTCTTTTAACTTTACTATATAACCTCTTTTGGTTAACTCTTGTTTTTTCGACCCCGACGCTATTAGGGCATCCGAGGGCTAGGGAGTCTTTCCTTTCTTCTTTCCTTTATTTTCTTTTCTTCTCCAGATAAGCCTGACCAGAGGCTATAAGATGGCAGGCCCATCACTGGTCTTGTCTTCCTTTGGCCAGCAACCAATCGAAGGGACTTATTATGCTTTCAAGTCTTATACGAGAATTTTCCGGAAGAAGCTGGAGGGAAAATTTTCTATAGGATCGTAACAGGCCTTGGCCTAATACTTGAAAGGAAGAAGAAGAAGAAGATATCTCAGAAAGAACAATATGTGACTTATCATGTTATTGCCCTCCCTTCAAATACCCATTAATAATTTAAATCAATCTCTTGCTGTTTTAATGAAGTTGACATTTTCTTCAAAATGAAATGCAAATTGACTTAAGTAGTGAAAAAACAAATGTTTTGATGAACCATTCATATGTCTTTTGTGTATATATAAAGTTGATTTATTTAACACTTCTCACTGAAGGATAAATTATATTTGAAGAGAAAAATGTCAAACATTTGGTGTGAGGGAATTACAATGTATAAAGAGAAAAATTTGTGTCTAGATCGCAACTCACCTCGGTAGCTCAGTTGGTAGAGCATTTAGCCCGGAAAGCCAAAGGTCCCGAGTTCGAGTCTCGATCTAGGCGAAAATTTTTCTCTTCAAATATAATTTATATATAAAGTTGTTTGCTGTTTACAGGACAAACATTGACATGGAAAGACAAATAATGACAGTTCTTTCACCTCAACCCAGGCCTTTGCCTAAAACTCTGCTGATTCTCTCAGATATACAATTCATGGATAGTCACTGATGAAAATGGGCAGGGTAGCATGACTGAAGCATACCAAGGTAAGTGTGTGCATGTGTGTTCTAATGCCACCCACTGAATGTTTTGTGCTTTGAATTCCATACTGGGCAGACAGGTGACATTAATGTGATTTATTTTCAATATATCCACTTTTTCGACAAACTACTTCACATGTATGATTTTTTTAAGTCTTTACTAGACAGCATGTTTCATTATTAAAAATTAGTAATACTATATGCTTATATATATTCCTTGTTACATAGTAATGTTACCCTATTTTATCCTATTAATGACTTTATGTAAAAAAATTCTATTACATAAATGAAACTTTCACATCCCGCATCTCATAAAAATATGTTTTTCTCGCTGACTAGTTACAAAAGTGATTCCTCTTGCCACCTGGTGTAGATTGAATGAATTTCGAGATCAAATCTAGCTTGCCAGGAACTTCAAAATTCATGTTCCAGAACTTATGCTTCTGAATGTATATCTTTTTCCATATTGCTAGCTCTAGCAGGTTTTCTAAATGTTTTAATAGTTTAGATTCTTTTTCAATTATATGATCCCAAATCAAACAGTGAGCTTCTACTGCTGATTTTTCAATTGTACTATTTTTTAATATTTCTAAAGTGCTCTTTAATATGAGTATCCAATTTCTTTTTGCTTTTTCTACGTATACTTTGTTCCAGTCTTTGCAACTAATTTGATAAATTCCAGAATATTTACTATTTGAAGTTTTATCTTTCTTATTTGTTTTTACATTTCCCAGATTGAATTTGTTTATGGGTGCTAATGTAATATTGAATTTGCCAAATATTTTATGAAATCATTTGTGTGTTTCAGGATAAGTAATTTTTTAAAATTGTTTTTCTTTTTTTATTAATTTGTAGCTTGGAATAATCTCTCATTTGTTTTCAACCATATAGAATATTTTGAAACCTATAAAACATAACAACAAAAACAAGATAAGCTAAAAGTATCAAATCCAAAAATGTATAGTCTTCCAAAAATGCACATGATGGAAAAAAGATTAGGCCTATTATCAAAATTATTGATTCTTGTCATAATTTGGCAAAATGGTAACAAGAAATTGAAAGAATTTTCATAGTTTGAAAATAGAAGAATTGAAAACTCGTTCAGTGGATTACAGAAGTTAAGTCTGAATCACGGCCACAGTTAATTATTATTTATGTTTAATATAATGGATTTGGGAATTTTTAGCATTATGAGATTTTATTGATAAGAATAAAATGAATCGTGAATTCTTCTTACCTCATACTTCTATGTTTTTTTTAACACAGCACCGCAGTATCGGCGACCATCGTCAACACCAGATGGCAGTTTGGATAATTATCGGCAAAAGAAAAAATTGACAGTCGTGAAAACAGGTGATGATGGTCGCCGATACTATGGTGCTGTGTTTAAAAAAACATAGAAGTATGAGGTAAGAAGAATTCACGATTCATTTGATTCTTATTTAACATTTTCCAATACTGTTATTTTAACACAGTTCCAATTATGGATCATATTATAATATTATAATGATATTAATGTCTGAACCAGGAATCGAACCATGGACCTCTAGTTCTCCAGACTAGTGTGCAGCCCACTACACCATTCCAGAGCTGGCACAATCATTAACAATTCTTTCCACATATACATATCTATAATTCTCATTTCGTCCACTGTCAGGTAGGTGTCACAACCATCGCCAATGGCCGGCTTCGTTTAGAAGTATCTATGTTCGAGAATTTTACACCACCACTTTTATAAGTAGTAAACAATATTATTTAACATTTTCCAATACTGTTATTTTAACACAGCGGACGAAACGAGAATTATAGATTTGTATATGTGGAAAGAATTGTTAATGGTTGTGCCAGGTCTGGAATGGTGTAGTGGGCTGCACATTAGTCTGGAGAACTAGAGGTCCACTGTTCAATTCCTGGTTCAGACATTAATTTTTCTTTTCACAATATTATTATAATATTATCATTTTATTCTTATTGTCCACTGCTGTGGTCTCGAGGTAGCGTGTTGCCTTGTCACGCAGCGGGCCTGGGTTCGATCCCCAGTCAAGGCAGTTTTCCTGGGTGAGGTTTTTATCGGCGTTTTTCCTCGCCTGTAAGACAAATGTCAGGAAAACTTTAAGGCCCAAATGGTCCCCGAAATCATATGGCCATCATCATCATCCTTCACCGGTGTGGAAAGCAACGGGAAGATACCACACCTACAATTCCCTAGTAAAGCTGCAAAGCATAGCATGAAAATGCTATGATTGCAGTGAAAGACCTGCCCTCGGGCAGAATTACTATGGATGGATGATTCTTATTATTTATGTTTCCATAATAACAATAAAAAGTGAAAATACACGACTATTAATTACAAAAGAGAAAAAAAATTGAACCATGGCATTGGTTTTATAACACATTCTGTGGATTTTCAATTATTTTTATAGTTGTAAAAGAAATGGGAATATAATGGTACTGCACATCAACTGTATGTAGACTTCAAAAAAGCATATGATTCAATTAAGAGGGAGAAGTTATATGGTATCCTGCTGGAGTTCGGAATTCCTAAAAAGTTAGTTAGACTTATATGAATGTGTCTACATGGCACAAAGAGTAGGGTGCGTGTAGGCAAACAGTTTTCGGACACTTTTGAAATCCAGAATGGGTTGAAGCAAGGAGATGCACTATCTCCTCTACTATTTAATTTTGTACTAGAGCATGCCATTAAATCTTTAGAGAATGAGGAAGGCTTACAGCTCAATGGTATTAATAAGCTGTTAGTTTATGCTGATGATGTAATATTGTTGGCCGATAGCGAGGAGATACTAAAGGACAACACGCACACACTATTGAGTAACACTAAGAAATTAGGACTGGAAGTAAATACCAATAAAACTAAATATATGGTCACACGTAGAAATTCATTAAATAATGTAAATGGACAGCTAATGACAAATGAGGGAAATTTTGAGGAAGTGGCTGAATTCAAATACCTAGGAACAGTAATCACAAACAGGAATGAGATGCACAAGGAAATTAAACATAGGCTCAATTCTGGAAATGCGTGCTATTATGCATTGCAGAGGCTCTTGATGTCCCAACTCCTTTAAAAAAACGTTAAACTGAAAATATATAAAACTATTATTCTACCAGTTATATTATATGGATGCGAAACATGGACTCTTACTTTAAGAGAGGAAAGGAGATTACAAGTATTTGAGAATAAAGTACTTAGGAAAATTTTTGGACCAAGGAGAGATGAACAGACAGGTGAATGGAGAAGACTACATAACAATGAACTACATGGTCTTTATAGGAAGCCAGATATAATAAGAACAGTTAAGTCTCGTAGACTGCGATGGGCAGGACATGTTGCACGTATGGGGAATGAAAGACTTGCATGGAAACTTCTTGTAGGAAAGCTAGAGGGAAAACACCCAGTTGGTAGACCAAGAATGAGGTGGGAGAATAACATTAACTATGATTTGAGGGAAGTAGATTATACAGGGATTGATTGGAAAGCATTAGCTCAGGATAGGGATGTATGGAGAGCTTATGTCCATGCGGCCATGAACCTACGGGTTCGATAGTGCCAGTGAGTGAGTTGTAAGGAAACAATAAAAGTAGAGAAACTGCAGTCGTGGTTTAGACTTTATTTCTGCAATCCACTGATTAAAATTAGTAGAAGTTTCATTTCCATTTTGAAAAGTTCAGTCCATTGTTTTATTATAAATTCTCTTCATTATTAGGATACAACACTTGTTTATAGTCATTAATTAAATTATCTGCATTGAACTTTGTCAAATCTATTTGCATATTCTTTCTCATAGTTCTTGATAAATTTGGATCAACCGAAAATTTTTGAAGCATCTGAAATAGTTGCTGCTTGTCCTGGTAAAGACATTCAGATGGATAAAGTTCTGGGTACACCAAATGGTTTGGACATAAAGGAAAACATCCACAGTATGTTGCTTCCAACCTGAAACAAAATAAAGTTTTATTTCACTTGGTTTCAAAATCATCAAAGATAAAAATATTGAATACAGCAAACACCCCACTTAATTTTTAAAGGAAGTGACACACTATGAGGTTTATTTTAATTAATGGATAGTTAGAATTTTCATGACTCACCTCATATTTGTACATTTTCTGAAGACCAGTTTCAATACGTTATGTATAATTATCAATTCTTTCTAACTGTTATATGAAAATTTATACAGTTAATCAATATATCTTCTTGCACTGTAGCCAGGTGGTTTAAGGCATCAAGCCTTAGTGCAGAACTATGGTATTGGCACTAGTTCAGGTCCCCATAGGGAAAGAAATTTTCTTATGAATTTTACCCAGTAAGGACTGATGCCTGCTTAGCATTATGAGGAATTAGCTACAAAGAGTAGCAGCTCTTGGTTAAGAAAACCAGCTAAAACAGCTGGGAAACTCTCGACATGCTGACCACATGTTACCCTATTCTGGCAATATCATCATCTACCTCTGTAAATAACACAAGTGGATGTGAGGCCAGCAGCCAACTAGTAGGTAAAGATTCTTCTAGGCCTGTCATGCCATGGGGTTTCATGGATCGATAAATATATTTTTTAAAGAAAATGCATTGAACCGGTATAATTAGAAGACTGGACATGAGGTGAGGTATAAAGAATTTTAATTTAAATTTTAAATTAAACCTCATAGTGGTTTTTTCTATAAAAGTTCTAGAAAATGTTTTCCTTGAACTAGGATTTGAACCCAACATCTCTAGTTTTACATGCTAGTGCACTAACCATTGTGCTACTCAGGCTTCATATACAGACAGATAGCGTGCTGCCTTGTCACACAGCAGACCTGAGTTCTATCCCCGGTCAGGACAGTTTTTCTGAGTAAGGTTTTTATCGGGGTTTTTCCTCACCTGTAAGACAAATGTCAAGAAAACTTTAAGGCCCAAACAGTCCCCGAAATCATATGGCCATTGCAATCATCATAATTCATATTCATCTTAGATTAAGCTTAGGATTAGGGACTCTCCTGGCGCACCACTATCATCATCACCCATCATATCATCGGGGCAACATAACCCTACCTTCCAGGCCGCCCCAATCTCAGAAGTGGGTTACAAGTATGCCATGCCAGGAGAGAACACCAGGAATGTTGAAAGACAAGCTGGGGCATTTGCAAAAGAAAAAAAAAGTATATATATATATGTGTGTGTGTGTATATATATATATGTGTGTGTATATATATATATATATATATATCCTCAAATCGTCTGGCCATCATTATCATTACCATCATCATCCTTCACCAGTGTGGAAAGCAACGGGAAGCTACCACACCTATAATTCTCTAGTAAAGCTACAAAGCATAGCATGAAAGTGCTATGATTGCCGTGAAAGACCTGCCCTCGGGCAGAATTACTTTGGATGAATATATGTGTGTGTGTGTGTGTGTGTATATATATATAGTAGTTTTGCAGTGTACTTTAGTAGAATAAACAACCTGTAAAATGATTTAAGATAAATTAAAATGTTTCATACCTCTCCTCATAATCAATCTTCAAGAAGATCGCGATTTCAAGGTCTTGGCGACCCCATCCTCTGTACACTCTTGACAACTGATGTTATGTCAATCATCAAGACTGTACTGAGGATGGGGTTGCCAAGACCTTGAAATCGTGATCTTCTTCCAGTTGACATAACATCAGTTGTCAAGACTGTACTGAGGATGGGGTCGCCAAGACCTTGAAATCACAATCTACTTAGAAGATTGATTACACTGGTCGACAAGGTTTTCTTCACAAGAAATCCGATTAGTGAATCTAGTGCATTTTTTCATACTGAATTCAGATATATAGTCAGAATTTTTCCATCAGGCACAGTTATTTTGTGACAGCTACTTTTTTAAAATTGATTTTAGCATTCTCTTTGACCTGTCATAGGAACCTTTACCTTATATGTAGCGATTTTATTCAAGCTGTATTTAAGGGCTGTCTCTGATGAGCATGGTGAGCGTTTTCATCAGCAAATTTCCACAATGGAAAAGATGTAGCAAGGCAAGTGGAGTTCTAATATGCTGGCTGACTACTGTTGGACCAAGAAGAGAGAGGTTCCAGATGTAAAATATGCCCGAAAATCACTATCTACCACTTTCTAGGTAAGTCAGAATGAGTTAGATGGACTTTATTAAAAATTATAAAAGTTAAAAAAAATGTAAATGAATATCAGAGAAAACTTTCGCCTGATAGGAAAAAACTGAAATGGTATTTAAATTCAGGATGAAAAATACTTCTAAAATCTCATGTTTTTATTCTTGTGAAAGAAAAAAAGTTCATTTTTGTCAACCAGTGTTACGAAGAGAGGTATGAAACATTTAAATTTATCTAAATTAAACCTCATAGTGATTTATTCCTTTAAAAGTTTAATGTAAAATTATCATTTATAACTTACATTGCCACTCCATAAAACTCATGTTTAGCCGTTGACACAACAACATGAGAAGAAGCTAATATTTCATAATATTTATGTTTTGTTTCTTGATGTCCCCAGTTGATGATGTGGCTTCCTAGTCGAGTGTATGCTTCTTGGAATATTGCTGGAACTTGAGAATACGATTCACCAAGAACGGAAACTTGAAAATTACATCCAGCATCCATCAAATTCAACAAAACTTGAAAGAATGTTTCAGGATCTTTATCGTGCTCCCTGCCAAAATGAAGAAATACTGAACAAGTGTCATTTATAAATTAAACTAATGAATGTAACATGAAATTTTAAATTTTATTACCTACAAAATAATGCTATATTTACAGAAATTATTAATAATAATTTGAAGAGTTTTATTACAAAACTTGCTCAGTCCATTTTTAATATTTTCTGTTTTACACATGTTTTATGTTTACAATACTTTTCTATGAAATTCTCAGATATACCATCAGAATTATTGTATGAAAATGTACAAATAAACTATTGAAACTACAAAACAAGTAACATTTAACAACAAAAAGTATAATTTATCTTAAGTTATTTATAATGTATTGTAATGGCCTCATCTGATAACCCATTAAAACTCCATGGCACTACAGCTGGATGCTGGCCTTAGGCCAATATGGGAGTGACATGTAGTTAGCATTTTAATTTATGTTGAGTTGTTTTTGACTCACCTCATACTTCTTAACTCCCTCGCAGACTCGAGTTTCATCACTGTATTTATGAGATTCTCAATGCTATATCACGATCACAACCGATGTCCAACTGCCCGCTCTCCTGCAGACCGACCAACTGACCAGGAGAGGAGGCCGTTGGGTGTCAGTTGTGATCGTGATATAGCATTGAGAATGTCACAAATGCAGTGATGAAACTCGAGTCTGCGAGGGAGTTAAGAAGTATGAGGTGAGTCAAAAACAACTCAACATAAATTAAAATAAACCTCATAGTGTTATTTCCTACCTACATAACTTAATGTAGTAGCATGTTCAGTCCCCCAGACACTATAGCTAGTTAATAAGCAAGTTTGGTCTGCCTTCATCTTACTTCATATTTCGTTGCTTCTTGTAAGACATGTTTTGAAGGTACAGACTGTACCAACTGAAGATGAAGCAAAGATGCTTTGAAACATGTCTTCCAAGAAACAACTAAAAATGAGATAAGATGAAGGCAGACCAAACTTATTTATTAAGTAGAACCTCATAATTTTTTATTATTCATTTCATACGTCTCAATGATGGATAAATTATATTTGAAGAGAAAAATTATATGCTCACACTGGGGCTCAAACCCAGACATTTGCGTAGAGTGCAAAAGGTCCTGGGTTTGAGCCCCAGTCTGAATGTATAATTTTGTTCTTAAAAAATAGAACCTCATAATGTTATTTCCTATTGTATTTTCATAATTATAGCTGATTTTTCTCAACGTAGAGCCACATCTTACAATAGCTACACAATTCTGGATAGGCATTGGTCCCATACTGGCCGATAATTCATTAGAAACTTTCTTCTCTTATGGGAATCAAATCAGCACATGTCCCTTAGCTGTGTGCCAATGGCATGATGCCCTAAACTGCTCAGCTAAGACGAGTGATTCTGATAATCAGTTAAGTATTGTAATATGAAGTTATGTATATTGTACAAATTTGTATCTACTTTGATTAAAAAAGATTTAATTTTAATTCAATTTTTTTATGTAAAATTTTTATATCTGCCTATATATTTTTATATCTGCCATCACTTCTCTAGCTAATCAATGCATCTGAAGCTCCCTGTATGAGAAATACTTGAACAATGAATTAGTCAATAGAGATGAATACATTAGTCAATAGAGAGTTAGAATTTTAACAACTCGCTTTGTATTTCTAGATTTCTTGAAGATTAGCTTCAATATGTTACGTATCATTATCAATTCCTTCAAATTAGTGTAATTAATTAGTATCAGTATAGGGATGTAAAAGTTCTTAGGAATTTTTTTTAAATCTAAGAGAGATAAATATACAGGTGAATGGAGAAGACTATGTAATAGTGAGCTACATTCTCTTTATAGGAAACCAGATGTGATAAGTCTCATAGATTTTGATGGGAAGACATGTGGCATGAATGGAGAATGAAAGAGTGACAAGGAAATTTGTTGTAGGGAAACCAGAGGGAAAGAACTCAGAAGAATGAGATGGGAGAATAACATTAACCATGATTTGAGAGAAGTGAATTATTAGAAACCATTAGCTCTACGTGGAAATGAATTTCCAGGTTTGATAAAGCCATTGAGTTATTAATTTGTAGTTACTGTGGTAACTAATCAATATTTAAATAAATGAAGACCACAGGGGAAAAAAGATGAGGGTCCATGAAAGTTTATTCTGAGAAAAAGAAAATTTTATGTTTGAACTCTCATAACTACTAATACACTGCAGTCAAACTTAAACTGTATATGTAATAAATTGCATCATTTTAAACTGTATTCACTGGTACTGGTACTATTATTACACACTGAAAATCACAGTTTAAACATAATTTGCAAATTGACATCAATTACCAATAGTACTAGTACTACTTTTAAGTCTGCTTAAAATGAGAAATGAGTCATACTGTTATTCTGCAGCACTTCAATAATGTGGTAGACTCACAAAAAATCTTGTGATGCTTGAGAACAAATGTTTTTCAAATGCTGTAGATCTTCATATTTAGCTTTACTTATAGGTATAAAACTGTCATACGCCATAGGAGGAAGCTGGAACTCTCTTGATAACAATTCAGGCATTTTACACTTTGCTTGAATAATTAAACCACAATTTATCACTTTCACAATATATTCTGCTCAGTGCAATTAGTAAACAAAGTGGTGCAAAAATTATAAAAAACATTCTAATCAAAACATGAAATAATTTTAAAGTGAATGAAATCATGAGTGGGGGTAATATGATAGAAGAGTCACTATTAAAAGTGATAAAAAATAAACAATATTAAAAAACCTCATAGTGTTATTTCCTATCTACATAACTGATTAAATATTATTATATTTTGTGGGAATCAATTTTATTTGGTAAATAATACCGTTTGAAACACGTCAAGTAATATCATTTAAATTATGCAATGGGAACACTGCAAACATATAATTAATTTTAATTTTAGGAAGTTATATTTTGAGGTTATTTTAATTTATTATTTTTGGTCTGGACATCTTACCTCAATATTAATGTTGATTTGTTCTTGGACATGTTTCAAAACAATTCTGTTTTATCGTCAGCTTTCCCAGTCTGGGAACAAATCAACATTAATATTGAGGTAAGATGTCCAGACCAAAAATAATTAAACTGCAAACATATTACAGAACTGGCAACATAAATCAGTGTAACCAATAAATGAACTCTGGACCCTCATCCTTTTTGTATACTCGCATTGGCACCCTCATCTTTCTTCTTCTGTACATGTTTTAAAACACCAGCTCTAGAATTGTACCATAATCGTTTTTGCCTTGTTTAAGCCTAACATTAAATTCTACTTATATTAACACATCGAAAGATGTGTCCACTTAAATTTTGATGACAAATGGACCCTCATCTTTTTTTCCCCTGTGGTCTTCAAATATTAATTAAATTTCACTTTACCTCATATTTTGTCTTTTTTTTTAGACTGGTTTCGGACCAATTAGTCCAACATCAGTATTTTCATGACAGAACAATGGTTGAGAAAATACAGAGGGTGAACAAATTGTCCGAAACTGGTCTAAAAGAAGGCAAAACAGGAGGTGAGGTGAAATTTCACTAATATTAATTTATTAATACCTCATAGTGTTACTTCCTACTACATTTAAATAATTAATATTTAATATACCATATATCTCGGCAGATAAGACAATATTGCGCATAAGCATGCAATTTTCAACAGTTTGATATATAGATTATTGAATGTTCCACTAAATGAAGAGGATTTTAAGAAAGAATACAATCACATTTTGGACATAGCTAATTTAAATGGTTTTGGAAAGGAAATAATTATAACTAAATTGAAGAAATTCAGACAACAAAAAAGATTAAAATAATACACTACCCTGCAATCTGATTCAAAGAAAGGAAAACTATTTAAGAAAATCACTTATCATCCTGGAATACATAACAAATTTCAAAAAATTTTCAAGAAATTCAATATTACATTGGCACCGATAAATAAATTTAGCCTTGGTAACTTATTAATAACCAATAAGAAAATGAACACCCCAGATAGTAAAAAATCTGGAATTTATCAAATTGATTGTCGAGATTGCAATAAAGTATACATAGGAAAAACAAAAAGAAATTTGGACACTCGCACAAAGGAACACTAGAAATATTAAAAATGGTGAAATTGAAAAATCAGCTATTGCAGCACATAGTTTGTTGGAAGGTCATAGAATTGAAAAAGAAGCTAAACTTCTAAAACATTTGGAAAAACCTTTGGACTTGACAGTTTGGGAGAAAATATTTATACAGAAGAACAAATTTAAATCTATGAATTTCGACATTCCGGATGAACGTGACCTCATCTCGAAGTTCATCAAATCAATACCAGATGGCAACGATATCTCGAAGTTCGTCAAATCAACACCAGATGGCAACGTTATAGAGGGAGATTCCAACGAATATCCGGTAGTCATAATGGCGGTTGAAAATGAATGACAAGATCATTTGAAAACTATAGTTACCGTGTTTGATAAAACATGAAATATGAGGTAAGATGTTAAAATGACTCATTAATTTATTAATTAAGAACCTCATAATGTGTTTCCCAATTTTAACTTTGAATTAGATAAGACAATAGTTGAACCATAAAAAAAGCCCCCAAAATCCAGGGTCGTCTTATAGCACAGATACAAAAAAATTAGATTGAAATTTATATAAATTAAAACCATAAAATGAAAAAACAACACTGATTGCGACTGACGTAATGATGTGCGGTAACAAACCGATCAGTTGACATGTGAGGGGGGAAACTGTTAGAGGTTTAATGAATCTCCGTGAGTACAGCTACTATCAAACCAGTCCTGAAAACATCCAGATATTCAATTCTTTTGCAGTCTGTTCTGTGTAGTAAATAAACATGAACACTATGCTTATATTGCGTTATTTCTTTTAATTATTAATATAGTGTTTATTACTATGCATTATACAAAGGGCACTGCATAACATTTAAATATGCAGATAATTTATATCTTTGGGTTTAATAGTGCATAACGAGAAATTTCTCACACGGCAAGTCTTCCTTACTTATAACAATCTCCTTTCCCCTCTACCACCTTCCATGCGACAGGTCTCATCTCTCGTGCTAGTACATTTTATCAAAAGTGTAGCAGTGTTGCCGGTTGAATGAAAATGTATTTATTTATCATAATGAGGGGTTAAAATATTAACAATATATAACATGAAATTTACTTTGAAAAATTACGAATACGGTAATTTTGTGTACACTATACAGTAAGCTAGTAATTATTGCTGATCTAAACTAAATTAATAGGCTGTTGATAGTTTGGGGGTCGTCTTCTTCTTTCTTCCAAGTATTAGGCCAAGGCCTGTTACGATCCTATAGAAAATTTTCCCTCCAGCGTTTCATAGGACGGCCCAGTGATCTTCGTCCTCTTGGTATATAATTATAAACAGCTTTGGGGATCCGATTTGAACTCATTCTTTCAAGATGGTGTTTCCAATTTAGTTGGTACTGTTTAATATATTCCAAAATTGGCGTAGTCTTCAATTCTTTTAAGGTATCGGTGTTCCTTTTCCAATCCCATCTGGTGTAACCCGCTGTTCTGCGCATGAATCTCATTTCACAAGCCGTTATTCTGCTTTCATGTTGTTTTCTTAGTGTCCATGCTTCACTACCATAGGTCAACACTGGTCTAGCCAAAGTGTTATATAAACGTAATCTGGTGTTTTTTTGTACAAGGGATGGTTTCATAACTTGATTAATAATTCCTAAACTTTTATTATAACTAGTAACTTTTTCAGGGATGTTGTCTTATAGGACAGATATATGCTAAAACTATAAAACTTTGACAAAAATCTATACCTCGTCTTATCTGAAGGTTGCCTTATCTGCCGAGATATACGGTATTTTGTCTGTTTATTCCTATCTCTTATCGTTGTTTTTGTTGGACATTTGTTTCAAGATTTCTGAGCCCCATCTTCAGCGATTACAGAATATTTATTTTATTTAGCAGATGACGGGCACTATGACATTCATTAGCCCATAAGTTGACTTTTGGCTTCCAATTATTACCGGGTTGTAGTTTTGACTTGTAGAGCTGAACATTGCATCAGATGGTCCTAACCTATTTCCTTCTCTTGTTTATATGCCTGGTTATATTCCTAGTCATGACCAGTGCTTAATCTAAATTTTACTACTGTTTCACTCTTTGGCCAATTTATGTTTTTGATTTTAATCAGAATCAAAGTGGGAGGTAGCACTATGAAGTATGTAAAATTTATGAATGAGTTGGAGAAAATGTTTTTTTTTTATACCTCACCTTATAAAGTTGCGAGTTTTCACGATACTAGTTTCAAAAGTAAATTTTGCTTTTATCTTCAGTCAAACTGCTACAGTTGAAGTTTGACTCCAAGCACGACAGGCCTAGAATGCCCTTGGCCTACCATCCGGCTGCTGGCCTCACATCCACAAGTGTTAATCACAGATGTATACAATCATCGAGCCAGTGTAAGGGTGACATGTCAGCATGTCGGTTCCTCCAGCCGTTATAGCTGGTTTTCTCAACCTGGAGTTGCTACTTATTGTAGCTACCCAAATGCAACACGATTTGAATTACCATTTGCAAAGATAGAAGCAAAGGTTTCATAGCATATGGTGCATGGGAATTGGCAACATATATAAGAGAAAAATTTGTGTTTAGATTGAATCAATGTTTTTAAAATACATTATGAAACTCCGTTGAGGTTATATTTGAAGAGAAAAATTTTCGCCTAGACCGAGACTCGAACCCAGGACCTTTGGCTTGCCGGGCCAAATGCTCTACCAACTGAGCTACCGAGGCGAGTTACGATCTAGATGCAAATTTTTCTCTTATATACTTTGTAATTCCCTATCACCAAATGCTTTTGAAACCATTGTTTCTATCTTTGCAAATGGCGGCTTCTTAGTTAAGAAGACATTTATTGGGAATTTAACATTACTTTATAAAGCTAGTAAGGCTTCTAATGATGTTTTTATTATTAATTTAACATTTCTCAATGAAAGATAAATTATATTTGAAGAGAAAAATTTACAACGTATATAAGAGAAAAATTTGCCTCTAGATCGTAACTCGCCTCGGTAGCTCAGTTGGTAGAGCATTTGGCCCGGCAAGTCAAAGGTCCCGGGTTCGAGTCTCAGTCTAGGCGAAAAAAATTTTCTCTTCAAATATAATTTATCTTTCATTGAGAAATGTTAAATTAATAATAAAAACATCATTAGAAGTCTTACTAGCTTTATAAAGCAATGTTAAATTCCCAATAAATGTCTTAACTAAGAAGCTGCCATTTGCAAAGAGAGAAGCAATGGTTTCAAAAGCATTTGGTGATAGGGAATTACAACGTATATAAGAGAAAATTTGCGTCTAGATCGTAACTCGCCTCGGTAGCTCAGTTGGTAGAGCATTTGGCCCGGCAAGCCAAAGTTCCCGGGTTCGAGTCTCGGTCTAGGCGAAAATTTTTCTCTTCAAATATAATTTATCTTTCATTGAGAAATGTTAAATTAATAATAAAAACATCTGTTGAGGTTACTGTGTTAAAGTTTTAATAATTGTAATAAGTACCAAATTAAAAGCAGAAGATGATACATAAGTTATTGAAAGGCCTCCTATAAAACAACGCTACAAATTATTGAGGACGACTGAGACACAGGTACTGTTTACATTGAAACTCGTCCAGATGGCTCAGTCAGTAGAGCATTGACCTAGAAAGCCAAAGGTCCTGGGTTCGAGTCCCAGTCTGAGCATAGAATTTTTTTCTTTAAATATGATGATATTGGATGCTGTTAACAATTTATTCTTCTTCTTCTTCCTTCCAAGTATTAGGCCAAGGCCTGTTACGATCCTATACAAAATTTTCCCTCCAGCGTTTCACAGGACGGCCCAGTGATCTTCGTCCTCTTGGTATATAATTATAAACAGCTTTGGGGATCCGATTTGAATTCATTCTTTCAAGATGGTGTTTCCAATTTAGTTGGTACTGTTTAATATATTCCAAAATTGGCGTAGTCTTCAATTCTTTTAAGATATCAGTGTACCTTTTCCGATCCCATCTGGTGTAACCCGCTGTTCTGCGCATGAATCTCATTTCACAAGCCGTTATTCTGCTTTCATGTTGTTTTTTTAGTGTCCATGCTTCACTACCATAGGTCAACACTGGTCTAGCCAAAGTGTTATATAAACGTAATCTGGTGTTTTTTTTGTACAAGGGATGGTTTCATAACTTGATTAATAATTCCTAAACTTCTATTATAACTAGTAACCTTTTCAGGGATATCCTTTTCATCCCAGACAGAGAGATAATATCCAAGATATTTAAATTGATTAGATCTCTCTAAAATTTTATTCTGGAGACAGATTTTACTTTGTATGGGGCCCTTCCCATGAAATGCCATAATTTTAGTTTTGTTAATTGATATTTCCATATTAAATTTGGCACCTATTTTTTGTAAATTATAAATTGATCGTTGCAAATCATTTTCGGAAAGTGCCAGAAGAGCTAAATCGTCTGCAAAAAGAATAGCATCGAGTTTGAGGTTCCTATTGATGGGTATATATCCTCGTTGTGTTTTCCTCCATTTATTAATTTATTCATGTATATAATGAAAAGCACCGGTGAAAGTCCACATCCCTGTCTTACTCCAGTGTTGATCTTTTCCCAAGAAGATAATTTGCCATCTTGTTTAACAGAGATTTCATTATCTATTAGATGTTGAAGATATTAGTAATATATTGTTGTGGAACGTTATCATCAGCTAAAATTTGTAGTAATATATTTCTGTCTACTTTGTCAAAAGCCTTTATGAAGTCAACGAAGGCGATATGAGTTTCTATATTGAATTCCTTGTGCTTTTCTAATAGTAGTTTTAGAGTAAAGAATCCATCTGTACAAGATCTACCCTTTCTGAATCCATTCTGCTCTTCTCCAATTATATTTTCATAAATTTTCCTCAATTTATTCTTAACTATATTAGCATAAATTTTATATCCAGAGTTCAACAAGCTAATTCCACAATAGTTATCTTTGATTTGGCGACTTCCTTTTGTGAAGATTGGTATTACAATGGATTTGTTCCAGCTTTGTGGTGGTTCTTGTCCTTCCCATATCATATTAAGGAGAATAAGAAATCTGTCTAAAAAATTTTTAGTTGAAAATTTAAATAATTCTTGATTAATGTGGTCTTCTCCGGGAGCTTTGTTACTTTTTAATGATTTAACAACTTCAGTTAATTCATCTATAGAAATTTGTTCCAAAGCAGTGTTATTAGAGATTGGTATTTGTAATAAATCATCCTTTTGTGTCCATAAATGATGAAAGTAGGTAAGCCAAGATTCTTTAGATATACAATTTAAATGTGCATTTTCTCTTGAATCATTATTTAAATTTTTTAAAACTTTATATATTTTTGGTTGAGGCCTAGTGATATCATTTTCCAAAAATGAGACAAATTGTTCCCAGCTTTGTCTATGTTTTTTGCGAACTTCAATTTTAGCTATGGCTCTCTTCCTATGATACTCTACTTTATCTTCATCTTTTTTTGTAGACAGAAATTTTTTGTATGCTTCACGTTTATCATCAATTACCTTTTTTATGTTTTCATCCCATATCCGTAGTCCTTTTTTTTGATTCCATTTGGTTTTGATACCCAGGCTTTCATTTGCTGCTTGTGTCAAAATACTTTGTAGAGCAAGCCATTCTTCTTCAATATTTTCACCAACCGGTGTTTCTTGAACTAGACGATCTAATCTGCATTTGTATAGCCAGGTAATAGTGGGATCTCGGAAAAGACTTACTTTACAAGTATAGTCCACTTTTTCAAATTTTACATTATTAATTTTATTTTTCCATCTCGGTGGCATACGAATTGGACAAACAAGTAAGTAATGGTCTGATTCGATTTCAGGTCCTTTGTAAACTCTTGTATCAAGAACTTTAGATGCTAATTTTTTATTACATATAGCATAGTCAATTATTGATTTAAGACCCCTGGCTTCCCATGTATATTTGTGACTATCCTTGTGGTTAAATACTGAGTTCATTATTGTGAATTGATTAAACATGACAAAATCAATTAACCGTAAGCCATTTCTATTACAGGTTTGCTCTCCATATGGTCCTATATATGTATCAAATTTAGTATTACCAATTCTGGCATTTAAATCACCCAAAATTATAATCATATCATTATTATTAATTGTGCAGATAACTTTCTGGAAGTCATGATAAAATTTTTCACTTTCTTCTTCATCTCCTTCTACAGGTGCATATATACCTATCACTGTTAAGTATCCTAGAGATAATTTTATTCGGATTTGAATTATTCTTTCATTCCAAAAAGTATAGCTATGTATTGAATTTCTAAATAGTTTGTGAATCATAACGGCTACTCCTGCTTGTGCATGAATATGTTTTTTTACACCACTATAAAACTGAATGTAATTTTGAGTTTCTTAGGTGCCTTGTAATTTCTTTTTTGTTTCTGATATTACAGCTAATGAAATCCCCTTTTTGCACAATGTATCATCTAATTGATCATCTTTATAGTTAATCCCTTGTACATTCCATGTGCTAAAAAGCAAAATATTTTTTTTCTTCCAAGAGTTGTCCTTTTTCATGCTTTGGTCGTCATTAGTTTGATCCTTCCGGAAAATTCTCGTATAAGACTTGAAAGCATAATAATAGTCCCTTCGATTGGTTGCCGGCCAAAGGAAGGCAAATTTATTAATCCTTTTAAAACCGTGACAAATGTATGAAGTGGAATATGAAAAAAAATTAAACAATGGCATGAGATGAAATAGATGGAGCATGTGTGTGAAAAGATTCTGTTGGTATATTTTTCTTTGAATCAATCGAAAGCAAGAATGCAATAGCTGTGGAAATTTGTAATATGAAGACAGTAATAATTGTGTAGCCTGAACATCAAGAGACAAACTGAAAATTTTACCATTAATGTGTACAACAAATAAATTTCATATAATATATTTTCAACTTGCATCTCATTCTCACTCTCCATGGCACAACAGACCTAGAAGACCCTTGGCTTACCAGCCGACTGCTGGCTTCACAAAAAACATGTGTTAATCACAGAGCTGAATGATCATCCAGCCAGTATAGGGGTGACAGGTGATCAGTATATTAGTTTCCCCAGCTGTTATAGCTTGTTTTCTCAATCTGGCCCTGCTACTTATTGTAGCTACCCAAATTCCTCATGATGCTGTCCTATACTGTCTGAAATTCCATGGGAACTCGAACCAGTACAAGTTCCTGAGTTCTATGCCAAGGAAACATTCCTTTAAACCGTTCGGCTATGGCGCAGGATCTTGTATCTCATTACAACATTATTTTTACTTTACAGCATTGAGTGTGATATTGTTTTGGTGCTGTAAAGTTTCACTTTACACAAATCAAAGTAGATAAATTCAATTAATGAATTTAATATGATTTGCTGCTAAAGCTTAGCAAATTGTAGTTCTTCTATTTGCCTTGTTGCTTCCCAGAAGTGTAATGAGTCATTACACTTCTTACTAATGACTAATGAGATATCTATTAAACTTTGACACTTTTGGAGATAAGTTTTATCCCTGTTTCCATAGTAATTCTGTCCAAAGGTAGGTCTTTCACTGCAATCATAGCTAAAGCTTAGCAAATTATAGTTCTTCTATTTGCCTTGTTGCTTCCCAGAAGTGTAATGAGTCATTACACTTCTTACTAATGAGATATCTGTTAAACTTTGACACTTTTGGAGATAAGTTTTATCCCTGTTTCCATAGTAATTCTGTCCAAAGGTAGGTCTTTCACTGCAATCATAGCATTTTCATACTATGCTTGCAGCTTTACTAGGGAATTGTAGGTGTGGTAGCTTTCCGTTGCTTTCCACACCGGTGAAGGCTGGTGATGAAGATGATGATAAGGATGATAATGGAGGCCATGTGATTTTGGGGACCATTTGAGCCTTAAAGTTTTCCTGACATTTGTCTTACAGGTGAGGAAAAACCCCGATAAAAACCTCACCCAGAAAAACTACCCGAATGGGGATTGAACCCGGGCCTGCTGCGTGACAAGGCAGCACGCTACCTCGAGACCACAGCAGTGGACTATCCCTGTTTGTGGTTTGTGATTATGGTTCCTGTACTTGAATTCTCTGACTTCTTCAAAAGTTTCATAATTTCTTTAATAATAATGATTATTATTATTATTATTATATTGTTATACCGAAGTTTGCCTGTAATAATTTTGAATATTTTAATATTCAGGTCATCGTATCACTTGTCATTAATTTTTTATAAACTTAGAACAAAGATACTGTGCACTTACCAGCGATGTGGCCAGACAATGTGAAGCACATTAGAATTTGGTTCTAGAGATGCAGTTAATTGTGGAAATTTAATTGGATAATACAAAACTCTGCATTTTGGAGCAATTTGTAACTGGAGATCTCTAGGTCTAAAATCTGGTTGCAATTTAAAGAATTTGTTGATTGAATTTAAGAATGAGTCTTGATTATACTTTGAATTGAACAGTATGATGTCTGCAACAAGACTGGAAACAAAAACATACTTTCAACATATATAGGCCTATAGTAAGTTATGACTGTACAGCTGACAAAAATTAAAGTGGCCACATTCTTGAACAGTGAATATATTCCACTTCGGATATTGATGCTTTTACACAATTGCACGCACTTGTAGATGCGTAGTTGAATAGTTTCTAAGCTATGATAAAAGTGATGAAAGAAAGAAATTATAATATGTGCTGTGATTCAACTGATTTTAGGCATCCGATGCAGTTAGGCATTTTCACATTTCAGAAAGGACAGCGTGTACTGAATTTATCGATTTCTTTATTCAACTTTTGTAAGGTCTTTCAGAAAGAAACAAATATCATAAAAGTAATGCCACAAGTTATTTCCAATTTATCTAGAGAATTTGGAAATTAAGAGTGGCATTTGTTAGGACTATTTAACAAATAAAATTAAGCTGTTTACTCACAAATCATTATTAAAATATAGTTATTTTAAAATATTTATATAATTAATGTAAACGGCGGTTTGAAAATAAATAAAAAACTTGTTTATCACTGCAACCAGATCATATTATTTATTGCCAAAGGATCGCAATATTGTAAAGAATGCACCCTAGTGGAGAAAAAATTGAACACATCAAACTGTATATTAATTAATTCTGATGTGCTATGATGTAAATATCAATTATATATTTCTCGAACATTATTACCTGTGAAAAAATATGTTTAAGAAAGTGCAAAAAGTGTTTTTTTTTGGTATAATCACTTGCTACAAATGTTTTTATATTATCTCCTGCAATTGTGCACTATATATACAATGTGGTAGCTACATATAATCAATGCAAAATAATGCTATGACCTATTCAGAATGTTAAAAAGGAGGAGCTTGTTTTTACAGTGATAAAATTGAGGTGAAAAACGACTGTGATTGGTTGCAAATCAAAAATCACTGAAATGTGATTGGTCATTGACTCCCATTTGGGGCATGAGTTGAATAGTCAGTATTAAAAACTAACAAACTTACTATCAGCATCAAATATAATACAGATAAAAAAAATGTTATATCCCCATTTTTACAGGCAATCTAATCCTAGAACTCATGAGCCACAACTGACATTTACATATTTTTGAAACCTCGGTTCTTGCTTTTCCCTCTTGCCTAGTCACAAAATTTCTCTTCACTCACAAAAAACAGACTACAAGCCCGGTCCTTGTATATAATTACCAGCAGTAATTTTGTATTGCCTTACCATGTTAAAATCTGGTTGTATCCATATTGAAAATCCCTTTCTTTCTCTTTTCGTACTGGATACACCAATTGATTTTCATGAAAATAAATAACTTTTTTTGTGTTTAATAAATCCTGGCGCAATGCAACCAGCTCAGCCAAGTTTAAAACACTGCTAGCAAACAGCACTCTGTAAAAAAATTTTAAATCATGAATATGAAATTTAAAATGAAAAAAGTCAAGAATATTAACCAATTAATTTTTATTGTTGAGAAGGTAACATTCATGAACTGAAGTTGTAACATCTTTGGTATAAGATTTATTTATCATCACTTATTGTAAATATTTGCTTATCATATTTCTTACAAAAAGAATTCAAAACCCCAACTCTTTTCAAAAAACGTTAAACTGAATATATACAAAACTATTATTCTACCAGTTATATTATATGGATGCGAAACATGGACTCTTACTTAAGGGAGATACGGAGATTACAAGTATTTGAGAATAAAGTTCTTAGGAAAATTTTTGAGCCAAAGAGGGATGAACAGCACAAGTGAATGGAGAAGACTATATAACAGTGAATTACATGATCTTTATAGGAAGCCAGATATAATGGGAACAGTTAAGTCTCGTAGACTGCGATGGGCAGGACATGTGGCACGAATGGGGAATGAAAGACGTGCATGGAAGCTTCTTGTAGGAAAACCAGAGGGAAAATGCCCAGTTGGTAGACCAAGAATGCGGTGGGAGAATAACTAACTATGATTTGAGGGAAGTAGATTATACAGGGAATGATTGGAAAACATTGGCTCAGGATAGGGATGTACGAAGAGCTTATGTCCGTGTGGCCATGAACCTACGAGTTCGATAGTGCCAGTGAGTTAGTTAGTCCAATATTATCCACGTTTGCCAATAACAACAAAATGTCTCGGAAAGATGCTGATTCAGACTAAAAAAAAGACATGACTGTTTAGGTCCCATTTATACAAAATTAAGTTTTTTTTTGTCCAATGCAACCAGGTTGTCTTATTAGATTTATGGCGTTGGCAGAATTGTAACCCACTTCTAAGGTTGGGGGTGCTTTGATGGTGAAGTTACATTATTACAATGATATGATAACTAATAAATGATAACGAAGCACCAGGAGAGTCCTCTTAAACCTAAGCTTAACCTAAATTTTAGATCATGGATGACTACAGGAATAATTTCCTTGTAGGATAATTCCTGTGGTCAGACCAGGAATCAAACCCAGGACCTCATGAACTGTAGTCAGAAGCTACAATCACAAGACCATGAGGCTCCAATTAAGATGAATGCTCAATATGCAGAACAGCAGGAACATCTCCTCATATGTAGGAGACTAATTAACATCAAACAAAAAAATGGTGATATTGCCAAATTATATGGGGATGCTAGTTTCTTAATGAGCAAAATCACTTAAAAAGATGGCAATTGGATGAAGAAGATTTACAAAAAAAATCAAAATACTGTATGTGTAAAATATTAAAATGCTTACTTAAATCTGTGCTTTTTTGGTATTTCTTGTGACACAAAAAGTGCACCAGTCCGTGCTCTCCAGTGCCATTTTTTTGCAGGGAGAGAGATCAAGTATGATGAAATAGAATTCTGTTCACAATTGAAATCTGAAATCAAAACAAAATTAAGAAAGAAAACTTTGAAAGCAGTTAATAAAACTGATGTGATTTCCAATATTAGGCCTATCTGTACTTTTATTACATTAGTAGGTGACATTAAGGATATATATATTTTTTTTTATGAATTGCAAGAATCTGCCCAGAACTAATTTTATGGAGTTCATAATTACATCCTAAGTAACATTTAAAACTATTAATTAATAATCTATGTTAGACAATAAAGAAACATAAGGTTAGTGTGTGTTGTTTTGGATTAGTCTTTTTTAATTCAAGACCATTGTGTGTAATCATAAAGTAGAACATCCATCTTGAAAATACCAAAGGCCTATAGTACATAATCATTGATAAAACAATATGTAATAAAATTGTTCACTGAATTGACCTAATCCATTATAAAATTTAACCAATTGTAAGAAATGGTCATTATTTGTGTTAGCATTTTAAGACTAATTTATATTTAAACAATATAATAATGGTAGCCAAGGTGGTTACATTTAGGAAATTGATTCTAGTTTTCATAAATATTTTATATTACATGGTAATTTACTAGATTTGTCATATGCACATTTAAATTAAAAAAAACTGTAAAAAATAACAGGCAAAAAACTACGTGATCTTATTAGGAAACCTGATGTAATAACAGTTAAGTCTCATAGACTGCAATATTAAGGACATAAGGAATGAAAGAGGAGCATAGAAAACTAATAGAACAATGAGGAAAGCATCCACTAGGTAGCCCAAGAACGAGAATGGAGGATCCATTAGATAGACCAGAAACAAGAAGGCAGAATAACATTAACAATGATTTTTAGGATGATTAAATATAAAGGGAATGATCTGAAAACATTATGAGTTAAATAAATATAACTACCTGATCAAGCTCAACATGTATTCATTTCCTGTTTATATGGGCGCAATTTTTAAGAGCTATCAGAATTACGTATGATCAAGAACCGACATATGTGCTTCTGACGAACTAACTAAATTATCAAAGTTCACTATTATGAATTATGAGTTTATATCAGCATGTAGGAAAGAGGAGAAATGCTGGCAATAAATTTCTTTGTATCGTATAATGAACGGCAGCTTTACAATAATTAAAGTATCTATTAAGCTGTTTAGGTGAACAACCCGATAAAAAGGTTCTGTAAATCATGAGAATAGATGACTTCATCAAGATCCAGAAGAAATTCAGCATAGTTTTCGTTTCATAATGTAACAAATTTTATAGAGTTTATAGATGCTAACACTGCCAAACAAGTAATGATCAAAAAATGAGAATTTATTACAAATTTTAGGTAAATTTTAATCAGCTGATTGTATTTACAAGTTTTCACAAATAGATGGTGCCCACAATAGATGGTAAACGCGAAGTTATACGAGGAGGACCAGCACTCGATTAGGAACGCGAAGTTCTATACATCGGCCAGCCGAATGAGACATTGTTAGTCAGGTGTGTATAGTATAAAACACTGGTTATTAAAAGTTGCTGTTGATATTTAGTCCTATTTTAAATTAATGAGATATGTTTTAAAATAGAAATGTGTTAATTTGAATTCATATGGTCATTTGCAACACTTATTTATTTGAAAAATATTTACAGCCTTTTGCTGTGCGGGCTTTTGATCTGGAGAATGTTATATTGCGACAGACAAAAAAATGTCAGCTGTTTTTAAGTTCTGAATATTTAGTTAAATCACCACATAAATCTTATTAAAATGGTCTAAATATGCTTTCAGTTTGGTGTCTGATCTTTGTTCATAATAGTAAATTAATTTTTTTATTGTTGACCTACAAGGTTAACTTCTAGCTATTTATAGAGGATGTGAACAAATGCCTTTTGAAAGTTTTAAGACATCACAGAACGCTTTGTGCTTCATCAATCTCATTGAATGGTTTGATGGTTGTCTTAAAGAATTTTACATTAATGTAATTTATTTAATATTATAGGGTGGGCATATTGCAAAATAGCTGTGGACCGTTTAGCACACCATGTCTTTAAAACCAAAGAAAGTGAATTTTAACGAAACTTGGGTTGCACTTCAAGAAACGGTTAAAGGAGTAATAACACTAGGTAATGTTCCTCGATCTACATGGAATGAGAGATTTAGGTAAGTGAAATTAACTTCATTATTGGTAAATTTGGATTCAACTAAAGGGATAAAGTGTACTCTTTGACTCACATGTGTTCTACAGAATCACAGTGTGCATGCATGAGTTGCTATAATGGTTAATGTAGCTTCCGGTAGATGGCTCTGAAGTCAGCATTACCAACTTTTGGAATAAATTCCCAAATGCTAAAAAAAAAATTGAACGTAAACTAACTTCCCATTTCCTAACCTAACAAAAATTATGGCTGATGTTTCCATTAAGCGCAGTGAGAATTTTTTGGCTGTACTTTCCTTTAGGTCCGAAAAATTTTCCAATTTTATATCTTATTCCACTGATGCACTAAACACTCTTAAACACTTTCAAAACATTTTGCAACACTTTTTAACACATTTTAAACATATTCCAATGTTCCAATGAGTTTTTTTCCATATTTATATATTTGCGTAAAACATGGTCGTGCTACATTTCTTACTTCCTGCTCTTTGTCTTTTTCCCTCCACTTCCTATGTTGTTCCAGCGTTGCCACCATCAACAACCCGAACTTGCTTTTTAAATGTGATTCCACGTTCCCTGGATTTCACCTACGTTAGACTAATTGATTTGTATTACAGCAATTGATTTAGGTTTGGTTAGCTTTTAGGTTCCTTGCTTTTTAAAAGTGATTTGATACGTAAAATAAATTATACATTTTTAGACAAGTCGGGGAATTTTGTGTCAATGTTGGTCATACTGATTTCACATATATACACCGCCAACTGCTGGAGGCTGCATTTATCTACCTGGCATAATTGGAGCACTAGCGCATGCGCACTGCGATTCTATAGAACTTAGAAAATTTTCTCCGGACCTAAAGGAAAGTATATCCAATTTTTTCTAAGTCCCAGGTAGACACCATGTGCATGTGCCAACAGGTTATATTTTTGGAAAAAGTCGGTTTTATGTCTCTCAGGAATTCTTCTAAGTTCCACAGAATCGCAGCGTGCATGCACGAGTTGCTGTAATGGTTAATATAGACTCCGGTAGATGGCTCTGCAGTTGGCATTACCAACTTTGGGAATAAATTTCCAAATGCAAAAAAAAAATGGACGTTAACTAACTTGCCATTTTCTAACTAAAGAAAACAATTTACATGCATATTATTTCTTCCCCAATGCTTAAAAATGGACGTAAACCAACTTCCCATTTCCTAACGTAACAAAGCAATTTACATGTGTACTATTTAATGAACTATAAACTAATTTTACGTACACTAACACTAAATATAGTTTTGAATTATTTTCAAATGGTGGCAACGTTGGAACAACATGGGAAAGTAGCAAGTAAGTAATGTATCCACGATCATGTTTTACGTAAATATATAAATATAAAATATTGTGAAGAAAGCTTGAAGATCATTGCAAAATGTTTAAAACAGTACAAAAGTGTTTACAAGTGTTTAGTGCATCAGTGGCATAAGAATGTAAGTGTAGAAATGTGAGAGACATAAAACCGACCACATCCATATTTTAAAATTATTTCCCACTATTTACAATAAATTTTACATTTTTTCTAACGATTATTTCAACATATTTTATGTGATATTTAACTATATATGTAACATGATAAGAAGATCAGCAGGAAAATCTAGAATGGATAGAATACAAAATAAAGAAATAAGGGAAATTATGGGTAAGAGGATCCGGACATCATAGACATTATAGAAAAGAAAAGATTGCAGTGGTATGGTCATGTCAAAAGAATGCCAGAGCAAAAATTGTTATGGAGTGGATCCCAATGCAAAGGAGGAAGACCGAAGAAAACTTGGATAGAAGGGGTACAAGCAGCTATGAATGTCAGAGGAATGGAGGAAGATCAATGGATGGACAAGAGGAATGGCATTTGGTTTCTGGAAGATGGCGGCAGCTGCCATGATACCGGATGATGATGATGATGTAACATGAAGACGTGTCAGCCATATTGATTTTAACAAATATTCTATACAACAGTGCAGCCAATATAGAGTTTGTACTTTAGAATTTTAGAACTTACTATTTATTTTTGAAATATGGTTTGAAAATATTTGCGAATGTGGTAACACTGATATGAGAGTCATCTAGCGGATGTTACATTAAGCATTTGTGCGTCTGTAGAATTCGATTCACAATATTTGCATAATTATATAAATGGCTAAAGTTTCCATTAAGGCCCAGTGAGAAATTTTTTTATGTCCCAGGCAGACACCATGCGCATGTGCCAACAAGTTTATTTTCAAATTATTTCCGAACATTTACAATAAATTTTACATTTTTCTAACAATTATTTAAATATTTTTTCTATGATATATAACTACATACATAACATGACAGCCATATTGATTTTAACATGTTCCAGTGCAGTCAATACAGAGTACGTACTTCAGAATTTCAGAACTTATTATTTATTTTTGGGTGTTGTATTCTTTCACAAGTTAGAGTGCTTAAATTGCAGTAGGTTATCTCTTAGGTTGGTCTTTCACAGGTTAGAGTATTTAAATTGCATTAAGTTAGCTTTTAGATTCGTTAAATATCTTATATATGTTGGCTGAATTGATGATTCCATAGCGTAAATCACTTTGCATTTGTTGGCACATGCGCGTGTGTCAGTCTGACTGGGACTTAGAAAAATTTCTCCCTAAGTTTAATGGAAACTTTATCCATGTAAATATTTTCAATATTTAAAAATCGTAAGAAATGTTTATAAAGTGGTTCCAAAATGGTTTAAAATAGTACGAAATATGTTTAAAAGTGTCTAGTGCAACAGTAGCATAAGGATGTTGTATGGAAAATCATGTGAGAGAAACAGGGAACCTCAGCCAACTAAAGTTTCCACAAAATGAGCCGATTATTAAAATACCACACACAAATTTTGTTAAATTGTAGGGTTATGGTTTATTTTTAGTAAGATTTACGGAAAAGGCTTAGTTTGATTTCCACAATTAATTTTCTAACTCCTACAGAATAATAGTGTGCATGCGCAAACATTTATAGAGTCAATGTTAGGTGGAACCACATATCTGTGAAGTCCTACAAAATGTTTATAGAGTTGGTGCTAGGTGGAACCAGGTAGCTGTGAAATTGATATGACAAAACTTCACAATAAATTCCAAAATGTTTCTGAGAAATAGACATATACCACCTTTCTCCTTCCTAACGTAACATAATAAATTACATGCATATTATTTAATGAAGTGTACACTAATCTGATGTACACTAACTTGTCTCATTGGAATCTAACAAAATGTTCATATTTTGAAATGTGGTGGGGAATTAATTGCAAATGTTGGTAACTATTTTCATTGCTATCTACTGGAAGTTACATTAAGCATCTTGCGCATGCGCACTGCGATTCTGTAGAACTTTGAAGAAATAATTTTGTACATAGATAAATATTTAATAATTGTAAAAAAAAGAGTGTTATAAGTATCGCTGCAAAAGGTTTAAAATAGTATGAAATGTTAGTAAAGATAGAAGTAGTATGTAGAGCAATGGTATTATAAGAATATAATATGGAAAATCATGGCGAAATTAAACTAAAGTTGAGCCACATTTACTGTTATTTTAAAGCTTTAACGATTGTTGAAACTTTTTTACAGTTCTTAAATACTTATGTGGTACATATATTGTTGTGATTTTCCAAATGCAGCCAACATAATTATACTGCCAAAAATCCTATTGTTTAGTTTTATGGGTAAAACTGCACTCAAACTAGCGTGAAATATTTTCAAATTCCTATAGAACAACAGTGCGTATGTGCCAGAGTTTATAGAGCCACTGATAACCCACAATTGAACCACATATCGGTTATCATCCTCGATTACTATCCGTCACTATGAAATTTAAATAATCAATATTTAATTTTAGGAAGTGATATTTTGAGGTTATTTTAATTATATTATTTTTAGTCTGATCATCTTACCTCAATATTAATGTTGATTTGTTCTTGAACATGTTTCAAAACAATTCTGTTTTATTGTCAGCTTGTCCAGAATTGTTTTGAAACATGTTCAAGAACAAATCAACATTAATATTGAGGTAAGATGATCAGACTAAAAATAATATAATTAAATGATCAATATTTGCAATAAATCCCCAAATCTATGTTAAAAAATATATCAATAATATTAAAATTACCAAAGTTCATTAAAAATGGGTGTGCACTTACTTATCACTCCCTAACGCTGAACCAACCAGCGATAACCCAAAACAGCGATAGAAAAATCATAGACTAAGTAATATACTCTATGGAGAAAATAGCAGTTAGCATCACAATACTGTCTAACAGAGTCATAATATTGTGATTTGCATATTTAAATAAATACTTCAAAATTGTCTAATAATGTTATAAAAATTGTTTGAAAAAGTTTAAAATATTAAATAATGTTAGTAAATACAGAAGAAGAGCTATAGTTTACAACAATATAACTGAAAAATCGAGTGCTAGTAGAAGTGCAGTTGAGCCGTTTTATGTTTCTACTTTCTACACTAATTGTGATCTGCTCCGGTAATTATGAAGAAGCAATGTATGAGCGATATAGGAATTAGGTAATTTGAACTATCCAGTGGTCAATATAATTTTCGAGATTGCCATCTTTCAGTTATCGATAATTTGATTTTTACTTCACATTTACACACATCAGTAAATAAATAAATATCCTCAACTCATGTCCAGCTCAGGGTTGGGTCAAGGGATGAGATGAGCCCCTATATACGGTATAAAGGTCTGTGAATGACAAGGGTGCCGGCCGACCATGCCTGGTGCATCATCACAGGGGCAGATGAATGAAATGAAACAAAATGGATGAGATGAGTATGGAGAAATTGTGGCAGGGGAAAACGGGAGGAACCCCAAGAAAAACCTTCCCAAGCTCCGTTTCGTTTACCATGAAACCCACATGGAGTGACCGAGACTTGATCTCGGGACCCCAGCAGTGAGAAGCGAGTGTCTAACCGCTTTCGCCACGGAGCTGCCCTTACACACATCAGTATTAAACTTAAAAAGCTAACAAAATTAATTTACCCTAACCTTACATTTGTTTTTAGGTTATTTACAAGGCGAGGTCACTAAACTAATTCAGAGTAGTTCCGATTCTAGTGATATCAGTCATTGATATGAGCATTCAGCTGAATAGCAAAGATGAGGCCCTATGTATCTTGAAACGAACAACTAGTTACTAATATATTGATAGTTATCGCTAGTTGTCGACATGTCTAATAATTATTAGGGCAAGGCATTTAATGACCTATAAATTGGTAAAAAATGCATTTATGATTAAGTACTCACTTGATTACTGAATTACATAAAATTTAACTTAATATCAAAATATTAAAAGAAAAGTATTTAAAACATACGTGTTACAGTACCTTTTATTGCAGAAAAGCCATTTCAATTACACAGTGCACTTTTACAGCAATTTTGAATTTCAGTTAACAATCAGAATAAGGGTAGAAGCTAGCATAAGCTCTAAGAAATTGAATAAAATTCCTAGAAGTGGGCAAGTTCATTATGCACATACCTTGAAAAATAGGGGCAGTAGTTAGCAAAACAACTACTTAATTCCAAGAAATTGTATTGACAAGGAAAAATACTGAATTATAATAAAAATCTTAAATCAAATACAAATAATGTCACAGCCTTCCAGAAAAGTTTAAAAAATGCTCAAAATGACCTATCCCAAAATAAGTTAAGAAAATGCAAAAAAATGCCCTAACGAATTTGCTTTTATTTAATCCGTTTTTTAATGCCGTACATTTTCATATATGTAAGCAATGTTTCGACCTTCATAAGAAAAAGATGCAAAATTTAGTTGAGTTATCAATAATTTTGTATAGCAATAACCTGTCAAAGTTTACTCAAGTTTCCACTAAAGTTTAGTCATTTATCAAAGGTTTCGTCCAATGATAACCTACAAAAGTTTACTGATGTTTTCACCAAATGTAATTTATGTGCATATTTTTATGCATGACCAATTTGATGCAGATATTTTAATGAAAAGGCAGTTTTATTTGCATATTTTTATGAATAGACCAATTTGATGTAGATATTTTGATCTTCATATTACGATGAGAAAGAAATTTTATGTGAATATTTATAGTGCATTTCTTAGGCATGGTATGGTTTAATTTCAAAGGAGAATAACTGTTAACTCCAGAGCGTCAGCTACATACATACATGGTTTAATTTCATACAATTCTACTTATTTTCTGTTAAACATTGATAATGCCACTATTTAGTTTGTTTCATTTGCATTTACTTCGAAAAAAAAAAGATTAGAAATAGGGGGAAAATTAATTAGAATTTCACATAAATCTAACTTAAAAATCTGGGAGAAAAAAAAACTTCCTTACTTTTGGTACATATCTCTATCTATTAATGGCATAGCCCATTGTAGAGCCATAGCCTCTCCTATTAGACCAAGTTAATTTTTAGTTACCTTATTTGCACATAGATGTCATGAATGCCGTGCAGTCAACACAAAGTTTCAATGAGACATCTAACAGGCAACTAAGGTATTACTAGGACATTGAGGTTGGTAAATTTTGCTTAGAGGCCTTTTTATTCAGGCTTAAGAATCTTTTACGAGCCTGAAAATATTCAGACTTAGGACCCACAGCTTAAAGTCCCTCCCGGAGGACTTGCTTCTTGGATTTTTGCATCCTAAAAAATACATAGACCCCAGCTGGGTTTGAACCTGCAACTCTCAGGACCAGAGACAAGGAGCTTAACCACTATCCCACCGTGGCCGACTTCGGTAAATTTGAATGTTATTTTGCAATTTGGGTAGATTATCTAACATTTATGAATGAATATATCTGGGTAGAATTTCCAATAACTGTGAGTAATATGTTATCTAGACTGAACTTAATTTTTTGTAATAACAGGCAGCTTGAGTGATGCGCCATTCAAAGCCAGTGTCGGCTGGTGCATGTGTTTGATGAAAAGAGTGAAGTGGTGGTGGTGATAATGATGAAGACAGTGATGACATGGAATAGTATTGGTAAATAAATCAAGAAAATTCTTAAAAAGCCTCTTCAAAATTAGGGGGTTGTCTTACAAGTATTTCCAATTATTCTCCCATACATATATCGTGGCAAATATTTGATGTGCTTCTCAAGTGGTTGGCGACGAGGGTTCAAATATTCTCCTTAAGTTGACTGCATTGCATTATTATAATGTGTATCTACTTTCGTCTGCTGATGCATCTGGATGATGTCTACTTCAGACTTACAGGGGAAAAAAAAGTCAGCAATTGCATGGTAGTAGGCCTATTTCGACAAAATAGCAAAAATGAGCCATTTGGGTTTTTTCCTTGTTTTAATGAAGATCGAAACCTACCTTGAAATATCTTGCAGAGAAGCAATGTGATGTACCAAGCGTGTAAAAAAAAATTTTAATATGCCTTTTTAACTGCAAGGCACAGAAGTCAAGCGCAGAATCTAGTATTGTCAACCCACTGTGCAGAGCAGATGGACATCTTATATGAGTAAGAGTGGAGTGAGGCAGGATGCGGAGTGGATAGTGTGGGTTGTCCAGGCTACCATTACAGGAGTTGTGTTATTTCCTTATAGTTTAAATGAGAGCTTTGGCACTGGATTTTAGTGCCTTGTAATTAAGAACAGAAATTTTTTGGACATAGCTTTTGTACATCACAATGCCTCTCTGGAAGAAATTTCAAAGTAGGTTTTGGCATGCAATGGTTGACAGATTTCTCGATATAAAAATATTGCATTACATTGTGGAAACCTCATGAATTCTTTCACTTTTATTAGTTATTGATGCTTACCATATGTTCTGTATTCTTTCTTTTTTCCAGCGATGTCTATACCTTGTGTGTAGCATATCCAGAGCCTTTAGCTGATAAATTGTATCAAGAAACAAAAAAATTTCTTGATAATCATGTTAATACTCTCCTTGAGAAAGTAAGGGCCAATGGAGAAGCGAATCTTTTGAAGAGCTATCACCGAGCCTGGGTGGAATACAGTACAGGAATAGGTTATCTACATTCCCTGTATTTGTAAGTAAATCTAGAAGTCACAAGTAGTTTGAGATTCTTTTTTTTTTCCCTCTCCCTTTAAATAAACATTAGATATTTTTTTAGTTGTTTCTTTCTTGACTCACCTCATACTTCTTAACTCCCAAGCAGACTCGAGTTTTTTCACTTCATTTGTGACATTCTCAATGCTGTATTACATTCACAACTGATGTCCAACATTGAGAATGTCACAAATGAAGTGAAGAAACTTGAGTCTGCTTGGGAGTTAAGAAGTATGAGGTGAGTCAAGAAAGAAACAACTAAAAAAATTAAAATAAACCTCATAGTGTTATTTCCTACCTACATAACTTAATTAAACATTAGATATGTCCAACAATAAAACAGGAAAATATGGTAATTTGTAGAAAGGTACTGCTTTTGAAGTAATACATTTAGCGAATTATTTTAAGATGGCGGCTAAAGGAAAAGAAGTGCACATGGCACTTATAGACCTGGAAAAAGCATATGACTCTGTACCCATCAACAAGCTCTGGATGGCAATGGAGAAGTTTGGAATACCTAAATCTCTTGCACATTTTATAAAAAGAATGTATGATTGTAAAGCAAGTATTAAGGTTGGAAATAGAGTATCCTCAGAATTTGATATAACAAAAGGATTAAGACAAGGATGCAGGATGTCACAAACATTGTTCAAGATATATTTAGAAGATGTATTAATGATATGGAATAAGTTATGTAGGGGAATGGGAATCAACATTAATGGCCATTTACTGCACAATGTATTATTCGCTGATGACCAGATTATAATAAGACAAAATAAAGAAGATATAGAATTTATGATCAGAAAGTTGGTCGATGCATTTGAGGTAGGTGGACTGAAGATAAATTATATTAAAACAGAATATATGGTAATCAGAGGAAATTCAGAAGACCTACAAATAAATAATATGATAATTAAATGTGCTGAAGAATTTAAATACCTTGGATCTACAATAGATAAATCTGGTACTTGTGAAAAAGATATTATTAACAGAGTAAATTGTGCAAGGAAGGCAATTTAGATCCCTGAATGGTCTTTTATGGAATAAAAATTTGACCAGAAAAAAAAAAAAAGAGATTATACAGACAATAATAGAAAGTATACTTACATATGGATCAGAAAGCTGGACAATAAATGAAAGGATGCAGAAAAGAATCTTGGTGACAGAAATGGATGGATTACGGACAACATATTCGAAATACATATATCAGACAAGAAATGAATGTATAAGAAACTGTTATCGATAGGATAACAAAGAGAGCTCTACAGTGGTATGGACATGTACAACGGATGTTGGAAGACCAGTGGCCTAAACAGGTGTTGGATTGGATGGTACCAGGCAGAAGGAAGAGGGGGAGAAGTAGAAGAGCATGGTATGAGGGAATATATGATGCCATGATGAAGAGGGGTATGGAAGATGGTCAATGGGAAGATAGGAATCTATGGAAAGCAGGAATCGAGGGCAAACTATTGTAAAGTGGAAAGCCTGTGTTAAGTATTAAGTAAAGTATTTTAAGATGGCTAAAATTGTTTAAAAGATGAAGCCATGATATTTTAACTTTTTTTTTTTCACAGAAAACATTGATTTTATATTTCAATTAAAAAAAAGTAATAGAAAAAAATTGTGAACCCATACTTTTGATTAAAATCCAACATTACGTAACCATTTCTAACCTACATCTTAGCTCAGTAACGTGAAGGATAAAGAAATGCTGCAGCTCTGAAAAAAATGTGTACATTCTTCCCTGTTATGGATATTTGCACTTGAACATATATTAAGATAAATTCATAAATTAATTATGAGAAATAACGTTATGAGGTTTTCAAGTTAATAATTAATAAAAAACGAGTTGCATCTCACTTCATACTTTGTGTTCTTCGAACACGGTATTGCTGTTTAAAAAGGAATACTTCTCATTTTAAGTCATCTATGTCATAAAGATGGCCGAAGATGCTTGAAGAATACAAAATTTGAAGTGAGATATGACTAATTTTTATTAATTATTAATTCAGACTATTTAACTCATGTCTCAAATGGGAGTCAATGACCAATCACATTTCAATTAATTTTCTTTTACAACCAATCACAGTCGTGTTTCATCCGATATTTATTACTTAAGTGTATCATATTAAAGAAAGCTGTTCCTTTTTAATATTCTGAACAGGTTTATAGCATTATTTTGCAGTTACTGATTCTCTAAGAAATATGTTGAGAATATAGCAATTTATATATTAAGGTGTAACAATCCTAGAATGCACGTGGCTCCCAGATTGTATATATAGTGCATGAATGTAGCCAGATACTGCTTGCGAGATGTAATAGAAAAAAATTGGAGCAATCGATTATACCACAATAAAAAGAAACCACTGTTTGTACTTTCTTAAACGTATTATTTCCCAGTTATTTACAATCCAGAAAAATATAATTGACATATTTACATCGTAGGATATCAGAAATTAATTAATAATCTATAATGTTGTTTTAAACAGTTTGATGTGTTTAATTTTTTTTCTCCATATTGCGATTCTATTTGGTAATAAATAATATGATCTGGTTACAGTGATTGTTTTCAAACATCGTCATTTGCATTAAATATATAAATATTTAAAAATAATTATATTTAAATGATTTATGAGTAAACAGCTTAGTTTTATTCGTTAAATATAGTCCTAACAAATACCACTCTTGATTTCCAAATTCTCTAGATAAATTGGAAATCACTCATGGCATTACTTATGATAAATATCTGACAAAATGACTTTCCTCCTACCAACAAAATTAAAATTTCATCCATTACACACCACCCTGCATCAACTTCACTATTCAAATTAATGATTGTTGAATCCTATGTTCTCTCCCCCATACAAATAACTCTCAACCAATCATAAAATACCACCATTCTACATCATCACCTAATAACCAATCACAAACACCATTTACATATCCATGGGAAGAATTCACATGAAATATATAACTTGTTCTTGGTGCAATAGGCCTACAAGCTGGCTGCTGGCTTCACATCCACTTGTCATTTATAGAAGTGGATAATCATATAACCAGTATAGGGGTGATGTGTGATCAGCATTTTAAGTCTCCAGGCTGTTAGTGCCTGTTTTCTTAACCTGTGGCTGCTATTCATTGTATCGACTCAAATTTCTCATGTTGCTAGGTGGACACTGGTCCCATACTGGCCGAAATTCCATGAGAAAATTACTTCCCCCATGGAGACTCGAACCAGCTAAGTCCAATAGCTCTATGCCAAAGGTGTCTTGCCTTAACCACTCGACTATGGTGTGGAAAAGGTTATTTCTAGTTCCACTTTAAATTATTATTATTATTTTATTTTTTTATTTTTCCAAATTTTCTATTCAAAAACTGTATATACAGGATGAATCCAAACTCTATTGACAAACTTTCACAAGTTGTTCTGGGATATCTTTTGAGTATTTTGATATAAGGAACTCATTGTCTCTGGTGAGTCATTGTGGAGTATGTAATTTTTTAAATTTTGATCCCACCCTTCTTTGTATTTGTTTACTCTGAATTATGTGGTTTCAACATGATGGTACACCAGCACAATTTGGAGTGAATGTTAGGGAATATCTCGATGAACAGATGGGTTGGTATGGTATGATTAGGGCTCGAAAGTTGAGGAAATGTCTTTTTTTTTATTATATGTCTGAAGATGAGACCCAACATAATATAAATACATTTTGGGTCATTGTAGGCCAGAAAATGATGGGTTTTATTTGTTTATTTTTTTTGTCCTTTTTCAACTTCTTTGGTTTGTAGGTCCTTTTTTTTTTACCTTTTAAAGTCTTAACTTTTTTTTTGTAACTTACCTTCTTTTGACTACATTTATATAATTAACTTTTATAAGATTCATGATGTGTTCCGTTGAGGTTTATTCAAAATTAATATAAAGTTATAGAATATTCACCTGAATATTCTATAACTTTATATTAATTTATATAATTTGTATAATTCAAGAATCTATAGAGTATAGTCTCAATTCCAAGGTCTTTTTAAAACATTATCTGCTTTTGCTTTCTAAAGACATTTCACATTCCAAACACATTTGTTCCGCTAGAAACTATTGAACCCTCAAAAAATATCACATTATTTTAACCACCAGCCTACTGACTGCCTGAACTATTGTATTAATTTTCAACTTCAAATTTTCTAAGAAGTTGCCACTTTGTGACAGTTACCTCGAGGAGAAGGTGAAGGCTGCAAAGGTTGTCTTTATCCACTCATTAGCAACTGCAACACTCTTTACATACTTTTTCCAGTTTTTTAAGTCTTTTGTAGGGTATCTGTAAGTTTTTTTAAAGGTCTTTTATAGGCATTTCATAGGTCCTCAACTTCTGAGCTCTAGTTATGATGATCCTGTCCCATGGCCAGGTTAGTCACCAGATCTACCACCCATGGACCTTCTTCAGGGCTCACATGAAGAGCTTTTCCTTTATATATATATATATATAATCAAGGCATCTTTTTATTTATTATCTTGTTCATCTAGTCTCATGTCCATATTTCGTGGATCGAGTTTTGAGCCAAAGCCTCCTTCTATCTCTGTCATCTCATGTTTCCTCTTCCATTATTTCAGCTCCTCTTTTGTCAACATTCTTCTTTAATTTTTCCTTCCAATCTATATCTCCATTGAATCTTGGTCTCTTTCCCCCTAATCTAAATTCCAATGTTTATCTTTGTATCCTTCCAGTACTAGTATTCATTCTTTTAATGTTGTCATACCATATTTTTTACTGTTATCGATTTTATCCTATATTTTATCCAACTTTAAACTTTTTCTTATTCTCTTCCTCATGTTTTTTTAAGCATATATCTTAAAAGCTTTATCTCTGTTCTTTGAATTCTACTTTAATCTTTCTTTGTCACAGTCCATAAATTAATATGGGTTTAAAACATGTTTATACAATGTTTTTATTTTTTGTTTTATTTTTTTTTACGTTTCAATGGTATATCCTGATTCTATAAGAGGCTTTTAATTAAGTGGTAGCATTGGGACTACTTTGTAATCTTCTGCTTATTTATTTTTGAATTTTGTCTTCTTTATTGTCAATTCCTAAATAAACAAAGTTTTCAACCTGTTTAAGGTAATGTCCTCTGAATTTCATTTTTGTTTCTGCTGATTTTTTTTATTTGTTGTAAATGTTTAAATTATTTCAGATATTTGAATCAACAGCATATTAAGAAGCAGAAATTATCTGAAGCTGAAATAATATATGGGAATCTTACTCCAGATGTTCAGGAACAAATGGAGATTGGAGAATTAGGTAGGTAAAGAACTTTGTTTAGTGTAATTACACATATTTTGTATATAATTCCTGAATAAAAACCTCTTATGTTTTAAATAATTTCCTCCCCCCCCTTAATGTTATGTAGAATAAATACAAATACCTGTTTCAGGAAGTAAGTTCTCTCAGTTATAAGAAATTTTAATTGTAACAAAGATAAAGTAAAGTGTTAAAATGTATATCTTGCAGGTGTTAAAAAAATTAAGAACTGTAGGTCTTCTGGAAACTGGCTTCCATCATCAGCAAAAGAAAAATGTCCTAACTGGTGTTGTTTTTGCAATGCTTTTGACATCATGAACACAGCTAGACTAATTTTTTTATCTTCATTTTCTTCAAGTCTTTTAAGACATCATCCTCCCTTCTGCTTTAGTTGTTAAAGGTTCCCATCATAAAAATTTTATTACCAAACCAATTTAATCTTTGTGCTCTTATGAAATTAGCACTAGTCATATTTTTAATTATTTTATTCAATTCATCACATTTTGTTCTAAATATCAAAGTTCTATCTCCATTCTTTTTTTGTTGGCCCTAAAATTTTCCTTAGGATTTCTCTTTTCGATAATTAATAGTTTGTGTATTTAGTCCTTTTTGTAGGTCTAGGTCTAACAGGCATGACCATAAATTAATGTAGAGTTAAATATTTAGGTAGAATTTTTTATCACTCACCTCATATTGTCCTTCTTATTTGACTATAAACTAGTTTCGGAACATAGTTTCTGTTCCATCCTCAGTATCATCACGACTGTTGTTCTGTTGTCTTGAAGAGCCGTCCTTCGCTCCTTCCATTGGCAGATTGAATAACCTCGAAAACAGGTCATTCTCTCCAGGAATTTCAAAGTTCATCAATTTCTTCTTTTCGCTCTTTTGAATGTAGATCTTTTAAGGTTAAATATGTTGAGAGAGATGGGCAATGTTAAGTTAAAAAAATGATTGATATTTAAATATGGGAAATAACATTATGAGGTTCTTAATTTAATTAATGAATGAGTCATTTCTTATCTTATCTCATAGTTTGTTTTCTTAAACAAGGGAACTGCAGTTTTCAAGAGGAACATACCTCCCATTTTCAATCAACATTATCACTATCGGATTTTTGTTAGAATCTCCATCTATAACTTTGCCTTCTGGTGTTGATTTGATGAACTTCGAGATCCATGAATTTCAAAATTCCTGTTGAACTGGACCTGATCTCGAAGTTCATCAAATCAACACCAGATGGCAATGTTATAGATTGAGATTCCAACAAAAATCTGGTAGTCGTAATGCCAGTTGAAAATGGGAGGAGTGTTCCTCTTGAAAACTGCAGTTCCCGTGTTTAAGAAAGCATAAACTATGAGGTAAGATAAGAAATGACTCATTCATTCATTGAATAGAGAATGATTGCTGAGGTGATGTACAATAGACATTTTTGACTGTGGTACGATGATGGTAACTGAGAACGGCTTTTAAAACCTCTGAAAAGATGGTAGTCTCCTTTCAAAGGACAATCAGTATAATTATTATGAGTATTAACTTATTTATAGGTTTGGAGATTTGGAAGAGGAACATGATAGAGCCACTTAAAGAAAATCTTGTGAATCTCCTTCTCGAGGGAATCCACTATGATCGCTTAGGAGAAGCAAGTCCCTATGTTACTGATATTATTCGAGGCGTAATAAACTCTTTTGTGAGTGTTGAGGAGTTCAAAAAGAAAGGAGACCTTGAGGTATGTGCAACAAATTTAATTTTAATGTTGTGTTTAAATATGGAAACGATTAAACTTATATTTTAAAAAGAATATATATTAATATGTGTAATAATTGTAATATCTGTCTATCTACAATGATATAACAGCCCAATGTTGAGCTTTAGCCTCTCCTTTGTTAGGAGTTAATCAGACCAAGTTAATTTTGTTATTTTATTTAAAGAGAAAAATAATTGTAAATAAATTAAAGAAATTCAGACAACAAAAAATATTAAAAGAATACACTACCCTGCATTCTGATACAAAGAAAGGAAAACAATTTAAGAAAATTATTTATCATCCTGAAATACATAACAAATTTCAAAAAAAATTTCAAGAAATTTAATATTACATTGGCACCGATAAATAAATTTAGCCTTGGTAATCCATTAATAACTAATAAGAAATTGAACACCCCAGATAGCAAAAAATCTGGAATTTATCATAAGTAATGCCACGAGTGATTTCCAAATTATCGATAAATTCACGACTCACGAAGTGAGGAGTGAATTTATCTAGAGAATTTGGAAATCAAGAGTGGCATTTGTTAGGACTATTTAACGAATAAAATTAAGCTGTTTACTCACAAATCATTATTTAACTATAGTTATTTTAAAATATTTATATATTTAATGTAAACGGCGATGTTTGAAAACAAATGAGAAACGATAGGTACGCTTCTACTGCTTCTTTTGTTTATCACTGCAATCAGATCATACTATTTATTGCCAAAGGAACGCAATATTGTAAGGAGGAGCTTTCTTTAATATGGTAATTATAACACTGATAAATATTTGGTGAAACACGACTCTGATTGGTTGTAAAACAGAAATCATTGAAACGTGATTGGTCATTGACTCCCATTTGGGGCATGAGTTAAATAGTCAAATTAATTGTAAGGTCTGCAATAAAGTATACATAGGAAAAACAAAAAAGGAATTTGGATACTCGCACTAACGAACACTTTAGAAATATTAAAAATGGTGAAATTGAAAAAATCAGCTATTGCAGCATATAGTTTATTGGAGAATCATACAATTGAAAAAGAAGCCCAACTTTTAAAACATTTGGAAAAACCTTTAGAATTGACAATTTGGGAGAAGACATATATTCAGAAGAACAAATTTAGATCCATGAATTTCGAGATTCCTGATGAACATGATCTCATCTCAAAGTTCATCAAATCAACACCAGATGGCAGCGTCATTGATGGAGATTCCAACAATTCCAACGAAAATCTGGTAGTCATAATGTCGGTTGAAAATGAGAGAGATCCTTCTCTTGAAAACTAGTTCCCGTGTTTAAAGAAACATAAAATATGAGGTAAGATGTAAAAAAAAAGACTCAATAATTTAAGAAAAATATACCCCTGAATCGAGATTTGAATCCGATACTTCTTCTTCTTCTTCCTTCAAAGTATTAGGCCAAGGCTTGTTATGATCCTATAGAAAATTTTCCCTCCAGCATTTCATAGGATGGCCCAGTGATTGAATCCGATACTTATTGCCCTAAAGATGTCATGAATGGTATGCAATCAACATACCGACCCAATGAGACATTTAGTAGGCAACTAAAATATTACTATAATGAAGAAAGTCAGTATTTTGCTTAGAGGACTATTTATTCAGGCTTAAGGATCTTTTACAAGCGAAAATCTTCAGACTTGGGATGCACAGCTTAAAGTCCCTCCTGGAGGACTTGCTCCTTGGATTTTTCCATCCTAAAAAATCCATTAACCCCAGCTGGGTTTGAATCTGCAACCTTTGGGACCATCGTCATAGAATTGGTGTATTAATGTCTCCTGAGTGTATAATGTGTTCTCAGGGTGTGGAAATTAACAGAGAACATTTAAAAACTGTGTAGGTCTTCAAAATGATTAAGATTTGCAATTCAAGTATTGAGAAGCAAGAAGAATAACTTTGTTGTTAACTCCAGAGCATTAGTTACATACTTACATACCTTTGGGACCAGAGGCAATGAACTGTGGCCAGCATGATAATTGTAATATGTTTATTAATACAGGATATGCCATAGCATGTGGTTTAGAAGCAGTGGGGTCAGGTTTTTTTTAAACTGGCATCACTATGACCCTGGGGTCAATTCAACCTCTAAAACAAGTTCTGAATCGCTTTTAAATTTAATTAAAATTACAGTGGGAGGAAACACTATGAGGTATTTACATTAATCATTGAGTTGGGGAAAATGCTTTAACATCTCACCTCATAAAGTTGTGTGTCTTCACGATACCGGTTTCAAAAGTATAGTATTACTTCCATCTTCAGTCAAATTCCAACTGTCGAAATTTTCTCGTTAACATCGTCTTCTGAACTGCCATCTGGTGTTGATTTTATGAACTTGGAGATCAAATTATTCTCATCGGAGATATTGAAATTCATTGCTTTATATTTATTCTTCTGAATGTATATCTTTTCCCAAACTGTCAATTCCAAAGGTTTCTCCAAACGTTTCAAAAGTTTAGTTTCTCTTCCGATTTTGTGATTCTCTAGCAAACTAAGAGCTGCAATTGTCGATTTTTCAATTTCACCATTTTCAATATTTCTAAAATGTTCTTTTGTATGAGTTTCTAAATTCCTTTTTGTTTTTTCTATATATACTTTATTGAAATCATTGCAACTGATTTCGTAAATACCAAATTTTTACTATCTGGGATATTAACTTTCTTATTAGTTACTAGTAGATTATCCACAATATTGTATGGATGTGAAACTTGGGCTCCAGTGAAAAGACAGAAGGATAGAATACAGACGGCAGAGATGCGGTTCCTAAGACAAGTAAAAGGATGTACAAGACTTGATAGAATAAGAAATGAGGATATAAGAGAAGAATTGAAAGTACAGCCTTTATTGGATAAAGTCACGAATTACAGACAGAAATGGATTGATCACGTGGATAGAATGAGTAAGGAGAGATATCCATTGTTAGCAAGAAATTATCAAGCAAGAGGAAGGCGTGATGTTGGAAGACCTAGAAGACGTTGGGCTGATGCATTATGAAGTCGGAACGGGCAATTGCCTAATCCCTGGAGTGATGATGATGATGATTATCCAGGCTAAATTTGTTAATCAGTGCTAATGTAATATCGAATTTGTTAAATATTTTTTGAAATTTTCTGTGTGTTCCAGGATGGTAAGTAATTTTCTTGAAATGTTTTTCTTTTGAATCAGGTTGTAGGATGGTGTATTCTTTAAGTCTTCTTTGTTGTTCGAACCTCTTTAACTTATTTATTATTATCTCCTTTCCAAAACCATTTGACACAGCTATGTTTAAAATGTGATAGAATTTTTTCTTAAAATATTCTTCATTTAAAGGGATGTTTGTTAATCTGTATATTAAACTGTTGAATATTGCATGTTTATAAGCAATATATAATTTTTTGTTATAAATAAATAAGAAATAGATGTTCCTAATTATTGGTACCATTTTACATTGTATTTGGTATTATTTCCCATAAAATACAATGTTGCCTAAAAACAGTGTTTGTATCGATTACAGTTCAGTACACAATTCAGTCATATGGCAAGTAAAAGTAGACAGTTCCCGCAATAGACAGTGTTGGCGAAGTAATACCTTATGCAAGTTTGTTTACAGTAAACTGAAAATAATTTTCTCGGAATTGGTATAACATGTATACATATAATAATTGTGATAGTAATAATAATAATAAATCAGCAACTTTACAGTTTAGACGATCTGGCCTGTTCTGACTTGGAATATCTAATTTGTTTATTCTTTCTTCACTCACCTCATACTTCTTAACTTCCATGCATACTCAAGTTCCGTCACTTCATTTGTGACATTCTCAATGCTGTATTACGTTGGACATCAGTTGTGAACGTAATACAGCATTGAGAATGTCACAAATGAAGTGATGAAACACGAGTTTGCGTGGAAGTTAAGAAGTATGAGGTGAGTGAAGAAAGTTAAACAAATTAAAATAAACCTCATAGTGTTATTTCCTATCTACATAACTTAATTGGAATATCTAGTTGGAATTTGTTCTCTCTATCCTTCCAGATCAACCTTGATCCCTCTTTTCCATTGGATTGTATTCCAGAATTTGAGAGACAATCTATTATGATATGTAACCAAGTGGTCTAAGGAGTATTACCTTCACGCAGAGCTATGGGACATGAACTGGTTCGAATCCCCAAGGGGGAAAATTTTTTCTCATGGAATTTTAACCAGTATGGTATCGGTACCCACCCAAGGGCATTGTCAAATATTTCAAAAAGTTTTGTTTCTTTTTCAATTTTATGATTCTCTAGCAAACTATGAGCTGCAATTTTGATTTCTCAATTTCACCATTTTTAATATTATCGAAGTGTTCTTTTGTTTGTGTGTTCAAATTCGTCTTTTGTTTTTCTATGTACACTTTATTGTAGTCTTTGCTGAAATTAACTCCATTGTTGGTGTAAATTAGCTGCTGTTTTTCTGTATGTAATACATTTTAATGTTAAGGATCATATTGTTTGGCAGCTTCAGTGAAGGTGAGGAGTAATACTAAGCTATAGAATATAAGTTATATCATGGTTCTAACATTATTCTTTAATTAATACTTAGGTACTGTAGTTAGACGTTCTGTAGTTTATCATAAAATTAAATTTCGTAAACAAATGGTTTAACAAATAAATTCAATCAATTCTTTATATCTTACCTTGTACTTAGCTCTCTTTCTTGGACCAGTTTCAAAGGAATATCTTCTTGATCCTCACCAACAATTGGAAGGTCCGACAGAACTCACAGTTTGGGAGAAGATCTAGATTCAGAAAAATAGACAAGCTAATGAATTTTGAAATATTTGGGAAAATGACTTGATCATGAGATTTGTCTGCCCAACACCAGAACTTCCAATGATGTCTTAATAGTCAGTTGTTGGTTGAAAATAGAGAAAATTTTCCTTGAAACCAATCCTAAGAAAAATTATATTTGAAGAGAACAATTTTTGCCCAGACCGAGACTCGAACCTGGGATCTTTGGCTTTCTAGGCCAAGGCCCTAGATTCGAGTCTCGTTCTGAGCGAAAATTTTTCTCTTCAAATATAATTTATCCTTCAGTGAGAAGTGTTAAATTAATAATAAAAACATTCCAAGAAAAATGCCTTATATGAAGTAAGGTGTAAAGATCTAATTACATTTATTTGATAAAATATCTCATAGTGTGAATTCCTATCAATTTTATGTTAAATATGTTACTAAGTTATGTAGGTAGGAAATAACACTATGAGGTTTATTTTAATTTAGTTAAGTTGTTTCTTGACTCACCTCATACTTCTTAACTCCCTTGCGATCCGGATTTCGTCACTTTATTTGTGACATTCTCAATGCTGTTCATGTTCACAACTGACGTCCAATGGTCTCCTCTCCTGCAGACTGACCTCTGCACCATCTGATGGCTGACCGACGAACTTCCAAATCAATCCCCTCTCCTTATCATCAGAATAAAAATGCAAGAATAAAAACACAATTATGAATTTTGAAATACTCGATGATAAGGAGAGGGGATTGATTTGGAAGTTCGTCGGCCAGCCGTCAGATGGCGCAGAGATCAGTCTGCAGGAGAGGAGACCATTGGACGTCAGTTGTGAACGTGAACAGCATCGAGAATGTAACAAATAAAGTGACGAAATCTGGATCGCGAGGGAGTTATGAAGTATGAGGTGAGTCAAGAAACAACTCAACTAAATGTTACTTACTTACTATTGAAATATTAATGTTAACAATAGTTTTTACAAATATATAATGTTTCAGTTATACCAGGAAATTTTTGAAGCACCATTCTTGCAAGCAAGTGGAGAATACTATAAAAGAGAAGCAAGTAGATTACTCCAGGAATGTGATGTTAGTCAGTATATGGAACGAGTTATTCAGAGATTAGATGAAGAAACACTTCGCAGCAACAAATTCTTACACCCTAGGTAAATTATTAAAATTTAAGTTTTTTTTTTCTTTCTTTCCAGTTTAGGTATCAGTATTCTCATATCAAAATCTACCTTCAATTTATCATAACATCATCTCCCTTAGAACCCTCTTCTAGGCTTCTCTATTCCTGCAAACCAGCCATTCGATTTTAATTCCCAACTTCCTCAACTCCATCCATTCAGCACAATCTTGATGACCCACACTCTTTTAACTTAAGATTTACTTTCCATGACCAGCTTCTGGTCAGAGGTCCCAAGATTCTATTCCTGTCAGACCAGAAGAATTTTTCCTTAAAAGGAATTATTCCTGTTGTTGGTCTTGTGTGGAATTTAGCAGGATTCTCCTGGTGCTTCATTATCAGTGTACGGAATCTATCCTGCATTGTTAGAACTATGTGAAGTAAACTGATCTGCTTACTAATGACTAAGGCTAGGATTTTTCTTCTTCTTCTTCCTTCCAAGTATTAGGCCAAGGCCTGTTACGATCCTATAGAAAATTTTCCCTCCAGCGTTTCATAGTACATAAAAATACTAGCCTTCCAGAATTTCCCGGAAGGCTAGGATTTTTATGTACTAAAAGTTAAGAGTGCAATGTAGTATAATGAGAAGTTAGGTTTATGACTGTTTTATTTTCAATACTAATAAAATTCATATCAAATTCCGTTGAGATGAATAGTCATAAGATAAAAACTTAAAATATGTACCTTTTTGGCAGGTGCCGTCGTCCTCAAACTATGTTAAAATATTGTATTTAAAATATTATTTGGAGGCCTTTTGGAAGTTAACTTCATCATCAGCAGGATGAGCTGCTAATAGTTGTTGTTGTTTATGATGATGTATACTCCAAGTGTCTGTAGCAGCAACTGACTTGTTTTTGACGATCTCATATAAGGGGTTGTTTGACTGGGGTGCATTCTCATTAAGAAGTAAGGTGTTGTTTATTTCTTTTATAATCTCAAGGTCTTCAAATTTATTTATCTTTGCCGGAATGTTTTCTCAGTGAATTATCGTGAGAGTATTTTCTTTTGTGTTCATTTGGTGACCAGTGTTAATGAGATTTTGGCATAGCTTGATTTATCACCTGCGTACATTAAAACACCTAAAAGATTTCAATGCAACCTGAACTTTTATTACATAAAAATCTTAGCCCTACTAATGACTTAATACCCACCCCTCAGAATTCAGTACGCCAAATATTCCACTCCCTGCTACCACTGCAGGTAGGGCAGACTACATTACCCTAGACAGAGGGATCAGGTAATAAGTTTGAAATTCTAGTTATCATTTGTCACCCATCCTTACATTGGAATAACATATCTCCATCTTCCAGGTGCCTTAACTTCAGAAGTGGGTTACAATTCTGCCAATGCCAGAAATGCGATAAGACAACTTGGTTGGGTTTGGACAAAAAGAAATAAAAACCTATAGAGCCATCCATATATTTTCTTGAGTATTTTGGTCTCAAAAGTCCTTAGTTTTGATATTTCACTCCTTGACAGTGTCCAGGTTTCTTGTCATACATTAAATTGGTTTTATTTATTTTTTTTTTCCCCTATAGCATGTTTCCATTTTTCATATGGGTCATTTGACTTAGCCTCCTTAGATATGTCTATCTTCCAGCGTTTTTCATTCATTATTATAGTTCATTCTGCTTTTTGTAAAATTTCCTTATCTGGTCCATCCACCTCAATCTTTGACCTTTCTAATGGTTGCTTCCTTTTTTTTTTTTTATTCTCGTTCTTCTTGATAGTTTCTTTAATTCCATTTGCTTAACAAACCATTGTAACTTTTGTAATCATACTAATATGTTTAGCTTCTTAATATTGATTAATATGTTTTAACCTTGTTTGTTCAATATATTCCTGTAAAGATCTAATATCAAGCCGTTCTCATTTTTCTGTATTTCTAATTCTGTCTCATCTGCTCTTTTTCATCTCTGCTACTTGCACTCTGCTTTTATCATAACTTAATATAGGTACAAAATATGTTTTATATTTAAACTTTATGGGAATAAACTCTATGAGGTTTCTATGGGGAGCTCCCTGTCCCCATTTTTTGCTAATCTATTTGTGGGAAATATTGAACATAAAATTTATTTTTCGTTAATGTATAGAATAATGACCTAACAAATACTGTCTTTATTAAATATGTGTAGGAAATAACACTATGAGGTTTCATTTAATTATTCATGAATTGTATATTTTGACTCACTAATAATTAAATACCATCTTATTTTTATATAAATCAATTTAATTATTAAGTAAAAAATCTTAGATGATTAAATAGTACAATATTTTTAAAATACATTACTAAACTACGTTGAGGTCACTGTGTTAAAGTTTTAAGAAATGTAAAACAGTAGGCTATCTGAGATCTCAGTTGTCCTCAATAATCAGCAGTGTTGTTTTGAAGGAGACCTTTCGATAACTTAAGTATCATCTTCTGCTTTCAGTTTGGTACTGAATTGTATATTTTGTATTATTACCAGCAACAGTCAGTACCAAACTGAAAGGAGAAGATGATACTTAAGTTATCGAAAGGCCTCCTACAAAACTACACTGCTGATTATTGAGGAAGACTGAGATCTCAGGTACTGTTTTACATTCCTTAAAACTTTAAGTACATACATACATTTCCTCTTTTTTTTATCTATTGTCATTTATTTTCAATTCCGTTTTAATGACAGCTGGTTTCTGAAATATCTCTTTTAGTTCTTCCAATTATATCTATTACACTGGGCAACAAAAAGGAACTTTTTTTGTCTCAGAAAGAAAAATATGTGATTCTGATATTCTTTTTTTCTCTTGAATTCAAATATATCCGTTTTTCTCCATCACACAAGATTTCCAAGAGACAGGCATTTATAATTTCAAACACTTTAATATTTTCTACATTCGTAACTACACAATATTCGAACATTCGGACTCACCTAGAAAGTAAGAAATGACGATTTTCTGCTATGTTTTGCCTGTGGAGCATCCCTCTTGATGGTCCAACAATAATCGGCCAGCGTATTAGGATTCCATTTGCCTTGATCTCTCCTTTTCCATAGCTGAAATCTCCTGATGAAAGTGTTCCCCGTGCTCTTCGCTCACTGCACCAAGATAATAAATGGTCGAAAAATATTTATTAAAAAATTATTATTTAAATCCATTAATTGAAATTGAAAAAAAAAATGTGGGCGATGGAGAAATTTCGAATACATATTTGAAAACACGATAAAAAACTGCATTAAGTACAACTATTGGTACTCATGAGACAAAAATCATGTTGACTTGTTTTGTATATATAGTAATAATCTTGTTTTTTTCAGTTCCTTTTCAAAGGTAAAAGCACGGTGTGAACAACATATGGTAGCAGATCACCTTGCTTTTCTACACGGAGAGTGTAAGGAAATGGTGCAGCAAGAGAGGCGCAAAGATCTGTCAAACATGTATCCCTTACTTCGTTCAGTAAAGGATGGTATTGGTGTTCTCATATTGGAGCTTCTCGAGCACATTAAAGCTCAAGGTCTGGAGGCAGTCACTGGGTTAAGAGGTGACAATGTAAGTGATGATTCAATTTACATTTCATTATTTGTAAATAATTTAGATGGCTATTGTTAGGGAAATAATGCACTACATGGTAGAATGTATAGGTTAAGAACTATATGGTCACAGATTGTAGTAGTAGTAATAGTATTCAAATGTTCTCAAGCTCTTGATTTGTCATCATTTGCTTGTGGGCATCCCAATAATATTCAGCAATTTGGAATGGTGTTCCAACTATTTTCTGAAGATCAGCGCAGAACATCAAGTTATCCTTGTTCATTATTGTATTTGTGTCCTTGCACATTATGCAGTGTGGAGAGTCTAGTAGCTTAATTCTATGTAGATGTGCTGCCAAGCAATCATGACCAGTTTCAAGACGAAATGATGCAACTGCAGTTGATCGGGGGCTGTTTGGTATTGTATCTGGTTCTAGTAGTCTTCCATATCTTGGTTTCACATTGGATTTTGTTTTATTCGGCTATATGGGATTTTATTTTCATTTTGGTGTAGAGTTGTACTGATTTGTAAGATAGGTAATTGATCTTACTCTGTTGGATGAGTGTACCTTATTTTGCAAGCATGTCAGCCTTCTCATTACCTTCCATGCCACAACAATGTGCTGGAATCCATTGTAGAACAACATTTCTGTTTAGATTTTTCAACATCCTGATGCAATTTTTGGCTTCTATTATTCTATGGTCTTGGATGGTCTGGTTGTGTGTTAGTGCCATTATGGCTGAGCTAGAGTCAGAAAATATTACAGCATTTTGGAAGGAATTGATATGAAGAAACAATTGTTGTAGGGCTGTAAGTATTGCTTGTAGTTCACCGTCATAATGTGTTGTATATTTCCCAAGAGAGATGTAAAATGAGAAGAGTTTACACGTTATTCCTGGCCACAGATTGTCAATTATATCAAATGCTATCAATTACATGAGTGGTTATGTTCCTGTATTGACATGTATTTTTCTTATGTTGCAGTATCTAATGACATTGTACAGAACCAGAAATATTGGGTTCAAATCCCAATTTAGGCATGGGTTTTTTCTTAAAATTTAATTTGTAATTCACTGAGAAGTGATAAAGTTGATATTAAACTTGAAAATGCAATAGGAAGTAACATTATGATGTTTTAATGTTAATATTATTCATTTTTAAACATCTTAATGAGGGACAAATTATATTTGAAAAGAAAAATATACACCGAGACTGGGGTTTGAACCCAGGACCTTTGACTCTCAATGTCAATTCTCTATCCAAGTGAGCTACCTAGGTCTCCAATCTAAAAATCTTCAAATATAATTATGATGTTTTACTTAATAATAAGTTTGGTATGTGTAATTCTTACCTTCATATCATTCTTTCTGTTAGACATAGGTTTCAAGACATGTTTTGTCCCATCTTCAGTAGTTAAAGTCTGTGTAATTCTTACCACATATCTTTGTTTCTGTTAAACATATGTCTTTACAGAATCAATGATATGAGGTAAAAATTAAAATTCCAAGCACGACAGGCCTAGAAGGTCCTTTATCTACCAACCAGCTGCTGACCTCACATCCACATGTGTTAATCACAGAGGTAGACAATTGTCTAGCCAGTATAGGGGTGACATGTGGTCAGCATATTGGGTCCCCCAGCTGTTATAGCTGGTCTTCTCAACCTGGAGTCACTGCTTTTGTAGCTACCCAAATATCTCATGATGCTGGGTGGGCACCGGTCCCATACTGGCTGAAATTCCATGAGAAAATTTCTTCCTCCATGGGGACTCGACCCAGCACAAGACCCGTAGCTATGCGTCAAGACTTCTTGCCTTAACCACTCGGCTACACGGACCAAACTTAATATTAAACATTGAATCTAAGCTTTGCAGGTTATAAATGTAGTGTTCTTTTCCATATATAGTTTTCTTCTTTAAGAAATTGCTAGACAGCATTAGTTAAACGAGTTCACTGATACCTGTTGTGAGGAAATCATATTAGTGTAGAGAAGAATCTACGAATAAATTGGAAACCTAATAGCTTAAATCGAGTGCTAGTGTACAGAACCAGAGATATTGGGTTCAATTCCTGAAGTTATGTAGTAGGAAAGAACACTATGAGGTTGTATTTTAATTATTCTGAGTTGTTTTTTGACTCGCCTCATATTTCAAGAAATACTGAGGTGAGTCAAAAAACAACTCAGAATAATCTTCTTCTTCACTTCAATGACTAGGCAAATTGCCTGTTCCGCCTCACAATTGTTCTGTCCATCTTTTCACTGGCCTTCCTACATTCCTTAAACCTCTTGGCTTGTAATTATATGCTGCTTTTGGTAATATTGTTATATTCGTTCTTTCTATATGTCTAAACCATTTCTCTCTATATTCTTTGATTTTATCATTCAATGGATATATATTTAACTCTGTTCTTATATCTTCATTCTTTATCTGATCCATTCTTGTGCAGCCTTTTGTTCTTCTAAGGAAGTTCATTTCTACGCTTTGTATTCTACTTTGTAATTTTTTGGTCATTACCCAAGTATCACTCCCATAAAGTAATACAGGAACTGCCAATGTTTTATAAAACTTCAATCTAGTATCTATTCTTGTTTTGTTCTTTAATGTTCTATGTATAGTTCCACATATCATTTGAAATCTTGAGAGTTTCATATTTACGTCTCTTTCAGTTTTTGTGTTTATGGTAAATTTTTTTTTTTTTCAAATGCCCCAGGTTTGTCTTTTGACATTCCTGGTTTCTCTCCTAGCATGGCGTACTTGTAACCCACTGCTGAGGTTGGGGCGCCTGGAAGCGGTGTTACATTGCCCCCGATGATATGATGGGTGATGATGATGATGATAATGGTGCGCCAGGAGAGTCCCTAATCCTAAGCTTCACCTAAGATGAATATGAATGATGATGATTGCGATAGCCATATGATTTCGGGGACCATTTGGGCCTTAAAGTTTTCCTGACATTTGTCTTACAGGTGAGGAAAAACCCCAATAAAAACCTCACCAAAAAAACTGTCCCGACCGGGATCAAACCCGGGCCTGCTGCGTGACAAGGCAGCACGCTACCCGGAGACCACAGCAGTGGACTGTTTGTGGTAAAATTACAACCCAAATAATTAAAATTTGTTATTGTTCCAGAGGTTATGATTTTTGATCTTATATGTTCACTTCCCCAAAATGCCAAAATTTTCATTTTTTCTTTTTAATATTTTAAAATTATATTCTTGGCATAACTGATTTAATTGATATAAAGAGCACCGCAAATTATTTTCATTTTCTTGAATAATAACCACATTGTCAGCCCTCAGAATAATTCAATTCCTTATTTAGTTTTTCTCTTCAAACTAAATTTGCCATTTGTGAGAAGTGTTAAATTATATATCAAATATTGAATCTAAGCTTTACTAGCTATAAATATAGTGTTAATTCCCATTTAAAATCTTCTTGTGTAAGAAACTGCGTAGTTCACGGTTATCTGGTGCCCGGGAATTATATTAATATAGAGAAAAATCTACTAATAAATCAGAGGCCTAATAGCTTAAATCGTTAGTGTGCTGTGTATAGAACCAGAGATATTGGGTTCAATTTCTGATTTAGGCATATATTTTTTCTCTTCAAATTAAATCTAATGGCATTGTTGATCACTGTGTCCTACTTCATTCCATCCATCCATAGTAATTCTGCCTGAGGGCAAGTCCTTCACTGTAATCATAACATTTTCATGCTATGCTTGCAACTTTACTAGGGAATTGTAGGTGTGGTAGCTTCCCGTTGCTTTCCACCAGCGTTGAAGGATGATGATGATAAAGATGATGGCCATATGATTTCAGGGACCGTTTGGGCCTTAAAGTTTTCCTGACATTTGTCTTACAGGTGAGGAAAAACAACCTCACTCAGAAAAACTGCCCCGACCGGGGATCGAACGTGGGTCCGGTGCGTGACAAGGCAGCATGCAACCTCGAGACCACAGCTGTGCACTCCTACTTCATTAATTTTTTATATTACAGCAATTAGTACTTTTTTTATATTACGACAAGTAGACATCAGTATTACATTGTTAACATGGTTGCAAAATGGGAATGTAGGTATAAGAGTGAAGACGAACTGTGAAACACCACCATACATATACATATATTTACATTTTAAAAATTTTGAAATTCTTGGAGAAAAGCATGTGATTTGGAAGTTCATCGGTCAACCAATAGAGGGCAGCATAATGGGCCTAAATGACTGCCAATTGTCAAATCAACAGTCTGATGCCAATTGATAATGAAATCGGCCCTGAATTTATACAAAAATATGAGATGAGGTGTAAAATCTGATTCATTTAATTATTTATTATTGGCTATATTTAGTTTATCCTATGCTGTGGTCTTGAGGTAGCATGCTTCCTTGTCATGCAGCAGGCTTGGGTTTGATTCCTGGTTGGGACAAGCTTCCAGGATGAGGTTTTTTCGGGGTTTTTCCTCACCTATAAGACAAATCTTATGAAGCTTTGAGGCCCAAATGGTCTCCGAACATTATCTGGCCATCATCATCATCACCACCACCACCGGTGTGGAAAGCAACGGGAAGCTATCACACCTATATTCCCTTAGTAAAGCTGCTAGCATAGCATTAAAATGCTAGGATTGCAATGTAAGATCTGCCCTTGGGCAGAACACTATAGAATATTGTGTTTACATTACAAAATTTATCTTTAGTTTTTAGATGCTGTAGGACATAGTAATGCTGTATCTCACTGGAATTGAAGACAGTGATAGCAAATGAGGCAATGCGACTAGCCTGAACATGAATGTTGTAATATTAATAAATTAATGAGTCATTTTAACATCTTACCTCATATTTCATGTTTTTCAAACACGGTAACTATAGATGATTTTTATTATTAATTTAACACTTCTCATAGAAGGATAAATTATATTTGAAGAGAAATTTTTTTTTTTTCGCCTAGACCGGGACTCGAACCCAGGACCCTTGACTTTCCGGGCCAAGTGCTCTACCAACTGAGCTACCGAGGCGAGTTACGATCTAGACGCAAATTCTTCTCTTATGTATGTTGTAATTCCCTCGCGCCAAATGCTTGAAACCATAGCTTCGAGTCCTGGTCTAGGCGAAAAAAAAAAATTTTTCTCTTCAAATACGGTAACTATAGTTTTCAAATGATCTTGTCATTCATTTTCAACCGCCATTATGACTACCGGATATTCGTTGGAATCTCCCTCTATAACGTTGCCATCTGGTGTTGATTTGACGAACTTTGAGATATCGTTGCCATCTGGTGTTGATTCGACGAACTTTGAGATATCGTTGCCATCTGGTGTTGATTCGATGAACTTCGAGATGAGGTCACATTCATCCGGAATGTCGAAATTCATAGATTTAAATTTGTTCTTCTGTATAAATATTTTCTCCCAAACTGTCAAATCCAAAGGTTTTTCCAAATGTTTTAGAAGTTTAGCTTCTTTTTCAATTCTATGACCTTCCAACAAACTATGTGCTGCAATAGCTGATTTTTCAATTTCACCATTTTTAATATTTCTAAAGTGTTCCTTTGTGCGAGTGTCCAAATTTCTTTTTGTTTTTCCTATGTATACTTTATTGCAATCTCGACAATCAATTTGATAAATTCCAGATTTTTTACTATCTGGGGTGTTCATTTTCTTATTGTTATTAATAAGTTACCAAGGCTAAATTTATTTATCGGTGCCAATGTAATATTGAATTTCTTGAAAATTTTTTGAAATTTGTTATGTATTCCAGGATGATAAGTGATTTTCTTAAATTGTTTTCCTTTCTTTGAATCAGATTGCAGGGTAGTGTATTCTGATTCAAAGAAAGGAAAACAATTTAAGAAAATCACTTATCATCCTGGAATACATAACAAATTTAAAAAAATTTTCAAGAAATTCAATATTACATTGGCACCGATAAATAAATTTAGCCTTGGTAACTTATTAATAACCAATAAGAAAATGAACACCCCAGATAGTAAAAAATCTGGAATTTATCAAATTGATTGTCGAGATTGCAATAAAGTATACATAGGAAAAACAAAAAGAAATTTGGACACTCGCACAAAGGAACACTTTAGAAATATTAAAAATGGTGAAATTGAAAAATCAGCTATTGCAGCACATAGTTTGTTGGAAGGTCATAGAATTGAAAAAGAAGCTAAACTTCTAAAACATTTGGAAAAACCTTTGGATTTGACAGTTTGGGAGAAAATATTTATACAGAAGAACAAATTTAAATCTATGAATTTCGACATTCCGGATGAACGTGACCTCATCTCGAAGTTCATCGAATCAACACCAGATGGCAACGATATCTCAAAGTTCGTCAAATCAACACCAGATGGCAACGTTATAGAGGGAGATTCCAACGAATATCCGGTAGTCATAATGGCAGTTGAAAATGAATGACAAGATCATTTGAAAACTATAGTTACCGTGTTTGAAAAACATGAAATATGAGGTAAGATGTTAAAATGACTCATTAATTTATTAATTAAGAACCTCATAATGTGTTTCCCAATTTTAACTTTGAATATAGTTACCGTGTTTGAAAAACATGAAATATGAGGTAAGATGTTAAAATGGCTCATTAATTTATTAATTAAGAACCTCATAATGTGTTTCCCAATTTTAACTTTGAATGTTATAATATGTTGACAATTCTGTTTTTCATGATTCATAGCTATCTTTGCTGGATCTATATTATTCATATCATATTTTTATGTCAAATTCTAATTATTTTTTTCTTTTCTGCCAATGTTTTGTACTTTTTCTCCAATAACTTTATATATATATATTAATTTGTCTAATTTAATATAATATATATGGGAATTTTTAACATTATGAGGTTTTATTGATAAGAATCAAATGAATTGTGAATTATATTATTTTTGGTCTGGACATCTTACCTCAATATTAATGTTGATTTGTTCTTGGACATGTTTCAAAACAATTCTCTGTTTTATCTTCAGCTTTCCCAGACTCTGAAGATAAAACAGAGAATTGTTTTGAAACATGTCCAAGAACAAATCAACATTAATATTGAGGTAAGATGTCCAGACCAAAAATAATATAATTAAAAATAACCTCAAAATATAACTTCCTAAAAATTAAATATGAATTGTGAATTCTTCTTACCTCATACTTCTATGTTTTTTTAAACACAGCACTGCAGTATCGGCAACCATTGTCACCATCATCAGATGTTTTCAGGCCTGCCAATTTTTTCTTATGCCAGTAATTATCCAAACTGCCATCTGGTGTTCTTTTGAAGGATCATTTTCTAAACTGCCATCTGTTGAATTTCTGAAGGACTTTGTAATGCAGCTTGGTTCGTCCGGAATCTCGAAGTTCATGGTTTTAGTATGGTTTTTTTGAATGTATATCTTTTTCAAAATTGTTAAATCCAAAGATTTGGATAGATTTGTATATTAAATTTGGGAATTTTTAACATTATGAGGTTCAATTAATAATAATTAAATGAATCGTGATTTATGTGTATGAGGTAAGAAAAAATCACGATTCATTTAATTATTATTTGGATAGATGTTTTAAAAGTTTTGCTTCTTTATCAATTCTATGATTCTCTAATACTATGTGCTGCTATAGCTGATTTTTCAATTTCTCCATTCTTTATGATTCTAAAGTGTTCTTTTTTTGCAAGTTTCCAAGTTCCTTTTTGTTTTTCCTATTTATATCCTATTGCAATCTTTGCAATCAATTTGATAAATTCCAGATTTTTTGTTGTCAAAACTTTTGAAACATCTATCTAAACCTTTGGATTTAACAGTTTGAAAAAAAGATATATATTAAAAAAATTAAACGATACTAGAGCCATTAAAAATTGGGCACCTTTCGGATCTAGAAAACGCTCTGAACGATTCATTGCCTCATTATGAACACGTTATTGTCGCAGGCGATTTTAATACAAATCTTCTTCAGACTAACTCACCAGCCATACAACTTAAAAATATGTTCCAAAGCTTTAATATGACCATTGTTCCTCTCTCTGCCACACACCATAGTGCTACTTCCGACACTCTACTGGACTTAATTGTGACTACACATCCACAGAAAGTACTGTCATATGGACAAATTCCTGCTCCTGGCATATCTGCTCATGACATTGTATTCGTAGAATACTCACTCCAATGTCCTAAAAGACGCTCTAAATTGATTACGTACAGAAATTTACAAAACATAGACGATACTAAACTAAAATCAGACGCTTTAGAACTACCTTGGTATTCAATATGGAATCTTAGATCAGTTGATGAAAAAGTAGACACATTTAATACACTGATACTACAACTATACGACAGACATGCACCAGTAAAAACCCGACGATTTTCCCGCTCCCCTGCTCCCTGGATGAATGATTCAATACGTGAACTTATGTCAAAACGAGACAAAGCATACCGAACACACAGACGACATAAAAATGACGAGAACTGGCAACTGTACAAACAACTTAGAAACACAACTACACAATCTATACGTAATGCCAAACTACGACACGCCCACAGTATAATCGGACCTGAAATAAGTGCACGGGACACTTGGCGAAATCTCCGTGCAATGGGACTTAGACAGTTGAATCCCTCAACTGACTCTATAGACATTTCTGTAGATGACTTAAATGAACATTTTACCTCAATACCCATGACACCTCCAGACAACAAGACTAAAATAGACACTCTTAAAGACTTATCCCCATCCCCACATATAGGAAGAGATAAATTTTACTTTTACGACATTTCGCCTATAGACGTTAAAAAAGCACTCAAGCGGATTAAATCCAATGCGCAAGGAACAGATAACATCAGCATTTTAATGCTAAATAAAATCATTGACATTATACTACCCACAGTGACTCATATTTTCAATGCTTCCCTTATAACTTCTATCTTCCCTATTGTATGGAAACAGTCTAGAGTTCGGCCTATACCAAAAATAAGTACACCTACCAACTGTAATGACTTCCGACCGATTAGCATCCTTCCGACATTATCTAAAGCCCTGGAATATATTGTACATAAGCAAATGACTGATTATCTCCAAGAAAATCACCTCCTTGATCCTTATCAATCCGGCTTTAGATCTGGTCATAGCACAACCACAGCTTTGCTAAAAATTACCGAAGATATTCGTGAAGCCGTGGACAGACGTCAATTGACTCCTTTAACCTTACTTGACTTCAGCAAAGCTTTTGACACAGTAGACCACGACTTACTTATGATAAAGCTCAAGCACCTACATTTGTCTGACAGCGCTGTATCCTGGTTTGACTCATACCTGCACGGTCGTCAACAATACGTTTCATTAAACTCTAGATCTTCGACTTGGCGTAACGTGCCGGCTGGAGTCCCCCAGGGCAGTGTTCTCGGACCTCTTCTTTTCTCAATCTACATAAATGATTTGCCAACTGTACTAAAGCACTGCCGTTATCACCTCTATGCTGATGATCTCCAAATTTACCTACATTCACCTCCTCATTCTCTCTATAACAGCTTGATGAAAATGAATGACGATCTCATATCCATCTTTAACTGGTCTTCAAGTATCGGTCTAAATCTAAATCCTAACAAGTCACAAGTAATTCTAATGGGACAACAAAGACTGCTTACAACCTTTGACATATCTACACTTCCAAACATTACTATAAATAATATAATTATCCCTTATTCTTCTTCAGTAATAGATCTTGGACTACATCTAGACGCAAATTTAACCTGGCAAACACAAGTGAAACACATATGTAAAAAGACTTTCTCCATCTTACATTATCTTAGACGTTTAAAGAATTTTCTCCCAGTTTCGTTAAAACAAATCCTAGTGCAGAATCTTGTGTTACACACACTTCGATTATTGTGACATTATATATAATGATCTAAACTATGCCTTGTCGCAGAGACTGCAGCGTGTTCATAATGCTTGCATTCGATTCATTTTCAATATCCGCCGTTATGACCATATTTCCGAACACTTTAATAACCTCTCTTGGCTCCGTCTTACTGACAGACGTAAATTGCACTCTCTTTCGCTACTTTTCAAGCTTCTGAATTCCTACATTCCTACTTACCTGGCGTCCAGATTTGAGAAGTTATCCTCCTACCACAATATTGACACTAGGTCACAAGATAGCAGTCTGCTAACAATTCATCTTCATAGCACTTCCTCCTATTCTACTTCCTTCACAGTAGCCTCCGCCCGCTCCTGGAATCTCCTTCCTCAAGATATCAGGGGTTGCCGCACACTTGGCACCTTTAAGTCACGCTTATACAGTTACCTGTTGTCTAATAATTAATTTTTCTCTATTTATTTAATTTTATACTATGTCATTAATCTTTTCCTCATTTTTTTTATATATCTTGTACATATTATATATTTAATTCGTTAAATTTAGAGTAAATCAAAATACATTATAAATATTAATTGTATTGTATTCATAACTTGTAATCGTTTATATATATATATTGTAATTTAGATTTAAGACTTTTCTTTTGTATTTTTTTTTAAACCTGGTTGAGTGGTAGACAAGGCCTTAAGGCCTTAACTCTGCCAGGTAAAAATAAAGCTATTATTATTATTATTATTAAACTTTGAGATTCTGGGCGAACCAAGCTTGATTACAAAGTTCTTCAAAAATACAACAGATGGCAGTTTAGGAAATGACTCCTTCAAAAGAACACCTGATGGCAGTTTGGATAATTACCGGCAAAAGAAAAAATTGATATTTGTGAAAACAGCTGATGGTGATGATGGTCACCGATTCTGTGGTGCTGTGTTTAAAAAAACATAGAAGTATGAGGTAAGAAGAATTCACGATTCATTTGATTCTTATTAATTTGTCTGTTTTTTGGTGTTGGTGCATAATTTCCCTAATGGTCTTTGAGATTGTTTTTAATTGTAATTACGTTTATTTGCATAGGTACACATCCAATTTGTTGAAAGTATGTTAGCGGTACATAAGAAGTATAAAGAATTAATTCAAGAAGTGTTCAATGGAGATCAAAGCTTTGTGGGTGCTTTGGACAAAGCTTGTCATCTGTAATTAATTATAGACCCAATACAAAAATGGCCTGCAAGTCACCTGAAATGGTTAGTATTATCACAATTCTTTTTTTTATTGTACATCAAATAGACTACTGTGCATTAGAAGTGGAAGTAGATATACACCACATTAAAATCTGCGAAGCCCTTTGGCTGCGTCATGATCTAACATCAACATTTTGCGAAGCATAGAAAATTTCTTTGTTCAATCAAGAGCTTTAGATACATATGTACATACATTCTTTATTTACAAAAGTATTTTATTTATCTGTAAAGCTGTAACATTATTACTTCTTATGTGTACCCAGATTTTTCTCTGAAGACATTATGTCTTCCATAATGATAATCTGCTGCTTCTCAGCAGATGATGTTTAACCCTTCAGAGCAGGTGGAGTTAAATGGCCGGCAATACTCTGTTGCAGGAGGAGATTCACGGGTATTTAAACCCAGCCATTCAGTGCCAGTATTCCAATAATGCATTTAAATGGAAATATCTTGAGTAATTTAAATGTTTTTGCAATTTGTTTATGGTGAACCCTTAATATAATATTTAATTAATTAAATTTGTTACGGTTCTCACGTAACATCTCTGCATGTGTAGACTTATTTATGATTGTTGTGCCACAGTTGAAATAGGTCCTAATTGTACGTTTCTCACATAAGTAGCACAGTGAATTGCACTAGGAATTCTTTGAAGAATTCAGAGAACCGGCTCTATCTAACAACACAACAAAATATTTACACAAAGAGAAGGGTCTTAAAAAAAAAAAGAGAATGAACTTCAAAAATTGGTGTGAAGAATCTTCAAAGCTGAAGAAGTAATTCTTTTCCCATGTTGTGGCAATGTTTTGAAGCAGCTAACTCTCTTCATGCCCGAAGTTGTAGTAACATTTTGAAGGATTGGTGTCTCAAAAAGAATTACTGGTTCGGTTGGGTTTAATTTTCGGTAGAGCTGGATTCTCTTCTTAGGGTCGGAAATTGGTAAACTGGATAGCAAAACACTTCACAATCATAAAAAATTGTTTCTTGTAGAAATTATTACAAATTTATTCACTTTGTAGGTTCCCAGCAGATTAAGTAAATTTAAGTGGTATTTTTCTTCACTATCAATTAAAATAAATTATTTTCTTATCTGGAATCAATTACTCTTGTATTAAATATTACATTTTATCTTGAGAACTCTTCTTGCTTCTATCTTTGTGGAAAGTTGTCTGCAGAATGAATAGTGTAATTCTTTTATAGTTTTAAAGTACATTATTACATCACATGATGTTATATTTTAAATTCTATTGGTAAATAGTCCATTAAATACGAGGTTTAAATTTGATTTGTTAAATCAAAAAGTTAATTGTTTTAACATCCAATCAGAATTTGGTATTCTTTTATTTAAAAATATGAAGTTAAGCAGGTGTTCTTATTACAGTTATAACAGAAAGCTTTATAATTCTGACAACAATGACTTAAAACAATTTTAAAAACATTATTTAGAAAGACTTGTGTAATACTTCTTCTTCTTCCTTCCAAGTATTAGGCCAAGGCCTGTTACGATCCTATAGAAAATTTTCCCTCGAGCTGACTTGTTTCTTTAATTGTTACTGAGACATTTTTTCAACAATGAACAACATTGAATTATTTAGATGTTTTTCTTTATTTAAGTTATATTTAAATATTAATAGAATTTTAAAGTATAAAATTATTAACTTTAACTTTCATGATGTTTTTATTATTGATTAAACATTTCTCAATGAAAGATAAATTATATTTGAAGAGAAAAATTTTTGCCTAGACCGAGACTCGAACCCGGGACCTTTGGCTTGCTGGGCCAAATGCTCTACCAACTGAGCTACCGAGGCAAGTTACGATATAGACGCAAATTTTTCTCTTATATACGTTGTAATTCCCTCTTGCCAAATGCTTTTGAAACCATTGCTTCTATCTTTGCAAATGGCAGCTTCTTAGTTAAGTAGACATATATTGGGAATTTAACATTACTTTATAAAGCTAGTAAGGCTTCTAATGATGTTTTTATTATTGATTAAACATTTCTCAATGAAAGATAAATTATATTTGAAGAGTCCCGGGTTTGAGTCTCGGTCTAGGCGAAAATTTTTCTCTTCAAATATAATTTATATTTCATTGAGAAATGTTTAATCAATAATAAAAACGTCATTAGAAGCCTTACTAGCTTTATAAAGTAATGTTAAATTCCCAATAAATGTCTTCTTAACTAAGAAGCCGCCATTTGCAAAGATAGAAGCAATGGTTTCAAAAGAATTTGGCGAGAGGGAATTACAACGTATATAAGAGAAAAATTTGCATCTATATCGTAACTTGCCTCGGTAGCTCAGTTGGTAGAGCATTTGGCCCGGCAAGCCAAAGGTCCCGGGTTCGAGTCTCGGTCTAGGCGAAAATTTTTCTCTTCAAATATAATTTAACTTTCATATTTATTATGGTATTAAAATCCTGCTTTAAAGCATAAACCAGCTGTTTGACACTCGGACACCAATAAGTGTATTTTTTTCCCCTTGTGTATACTATGTTCATGTTTATTACAAACACATTGTTTCTATGCATTGACCTTCTTTCTTGTAGGGGGGGTCAGCCTTCTCCAAATGTGTCTTTCTAACACTTTAGAAAAAGTGGGAGCCTTAACCTCCTAATATCCCAAGTAGCTCCTAAGGTCTGTAGTGGACTACTTTACCTTTTAGATACTGAGTGAATAGTAGACTAACTACGTTTCCATAGTGTAAGGGTATAATCAATTGAAATATATATATATATCTGAAATTTACTGTTGTATTCCTGTACTATAGCGTAAATTGGAAATAATTTTGTTGGGCCTTTATATGTACTGAATTTTGCGAGATTATTATTAAAAATGAAGAGATTTGAAAATAGATTCAATTTGATAGACAAGCTAATCTACAAAAAAAAAAGGTGAATTTATTTTTCTAAGAAATCCTTTATCAAGTTATAAATATAAGAAAAATGTCAGAGGCCGCAAGAATAAATGCAAATATAAAATTATTTTAACTTGTTACTCAGGGCCGTCATCAATTGCACTAATATAAACTTTGAAGTCTCTACATAAAATTTATATAAACGGTAAATAGTTCATGTAAACACAAAGATCATAATAACAGTTTAAAGCAGTGCATGTAGCTAGCGTATACGTCACATCGCTCCACATCTGGTGAAGAATTCAACCTGCGTACATGTCACGTCCCTCCACGCTGACGGGTTAATTAAGTGTTGATGTTTGGGAATTCCATTAGTATGTGTTGAAGTATTGGCAAGTAGATATAAAAGTGATTGCCTAATACTAAACCTATATAGGTAGGTCCATTTTGAATTTGATTTGATTTGGAAGTTCATCGGTCAATCAATAGATGGCAACATAATGGACCTAAAGGACTGCCAATTGTCAGATGAACAGTCACATGCCAGTTGATAATAAAGTTGAAGTTGAAACTTCAAGGCGTTAAACTGCAGCACCAAATCTCTCATTTAAACTGTAGGGAAGTAATACAACTCATAACATGGTAGATTGGATAACCTTTACTAGCTGCTATCTGCCTCATGTCCCGCCTCACTCCACTCTGCCCTTATTCAAGCAGGGATGTCCATATGCTTCACACAGTGGGTTGACATTGCTGGATTCTTGCTTTGATTTCTGTGCCTTACAGTTAAAACCAGCAGATATTTTTTTTGGACACGGCCTTGCTTGGTACATCACAATGCTTCTCTGGGAAAAATTTCAAAATAGGTTTTGGCATGCAGTGGTTGACGGTTCCCTTGTTCCTTTTTCATTATTTTTATATCTAGTGGTTTTTTATTTGTTTCTGCCTCCAAGATCGATATTGGGGAGGATTTTGGAGTGTTGAGACTAATTCTTGAAGTACAGTTTTGGAGTTTTTCCACTTTTAATAGGTGAGTTCTTGATAAACATTATTAAAAATTACTGAAAATTTGATGAAATACGTTTATTATACTGCAGCCACTGATACTCCGGCCCTGACATTTTCACAACATTGTTGCCGATATGGATATTCAGTGGGAGTGGCTGCTTTATGTATGTGGTTAGCAGACGTACAGCTGACAACATCTCAGCAATTTCAAACCTTACTAGGGCGCTATAGCTGCGTCAAGAGCAGTGATTGGCTGTTGCAGACATCTACTCCCATAACAACCATATCCTTATATTAAATTAATGTTGGGAAGTAAACATTATGAGGTATAATCATTAAAATTCATCGGAGAACATATTGTTTAAACAACTCACCTCATAGGATTCATGATTCCATGATATCGCGATTTCAAACACAGTCATGTTCATCTTTAGCCACAACTCCGACTGTCGAAGTTGTGGCTGAAGATGAACATGACTATGTTTGAAATCGCGATATCATGGAAGCATGAATCCTATGAGGTGAGTTGTTTAAACAATATGTTCTCCGATGAATTTTAACCATATCCTTATTGTCAGTAGAGGGCGAATTCTCCCTTTACCCCTCATATAACCTAAACTTCAGAGCCGGAGATATGGCAGCTGGGTATAATTCACTCCTTCCTGGGTAAAACCAGATAAGTCAATTTTTTTTTCAATTTTATTTTTATTTTCATAATGTTCTTTATGCTGCTTCATATGGTAATAACAAGATAAGTCAATTCTTCATTCTAGTAGCTATAATAGACATTTTTTTTTTTTTTTTTTTTTTGATAAGTCTAAAAGGGAGGAAGTTCACTTGGAAAAACAGATATATTGAGTTACCTTGTTTGTGCCAGTTTTGGACTTATCTGGTTTTTTCCAGGGATGAGTAAATTTGGATGAAACTTTATATTTAGAAAAAAATAAATTTGAAAAAATAGTAAATAATGTTAATGCCAAATTGTGTTAATTGTTTTAGCTCGCAAAATACTGTGATTCATTGTTGAAGAAGTCATCAAAAGGTATCTCTGAAACTGAAATTGATGAGAAGCTAGCTCAGAGCATCACTATCTTCAAATACATTGATGACAAGGATGTCTTTCAAAAGTTCTACTCGCGTATGTTGGCAAAAAGACTAATTCACCAACAAAGTCAGTCCATGGATGCAGAAGAAGCCATGATTAATAGACTCAAGGTAATTATACACATTTGTTGAATAGAGTTCTTTCACAGCATAGGTCGTTAGCATTGCAATTCAAGTCTGAGTAAGAAAGTGATGACAAATTTTTCTCAAATGCCTATTATTGCAGGCTTAGATTTTTTATGTGCCATAAATCAATGGCACAGGACCCATGGCATCATTTCTGTTCTGAAGGAGCCCATCACCATGGTTAGCCCTATTTGGAGCACAGTCTTCTGAAGTTCTTGCCAAGCTTTTCTATCTAGATCTGGTCTTTCAAATTCAAGAATATTTTCTATAGATAATAACAAAACAAATGTTTGTTAGTGGAATATTCTCTCTGTGGTTTCTGTTTCTTGCATTTTTAACATTTACTATGCTACTATGAATTTTAATCTGTGAGCAAAATTGTAGATTGTGATTTTTGTTTTTATTAGCAAGCGTGTGGGTATGAATTTACAAACAAGCTCCATCGGATGTTTACCGACATGTCTGTCTCATCGGATCTCAATAACAAGTTCAACACCTTCTTGAAGAGGGACAACATTGACCTAGGAATCAGTTTCTCTATTTATGTCCTACAGGTATGCAGTTTTAAATGGTGATACTAGGCTAGATTTATTAACAAATAATATTAATTACAAGAGGAAATTTTATTATTATACAAAAATATAGCAGTTTTTTGCAATTGCAAGAAATGCAAAATGTGTCAAAATGGTACCAAAACTCATAATTGTTATATTTTATACTCATTTAAATATATTATTGCAACAAAGAAACAGAGATGGCTGGTAAAATTTTTATGGATCATAAGTCCTTTCAGGACTAGAAAATGAGAGGAAGTATTGCAGTTGAATTCACAGTAACGTGCAGAAATTTATTAGGTTATGTAGGTAGGAAATAACACTATGAGTTAATAAATTAATGAGTCATTTTTACATCTTACCTCATATATCATGTTTTATTAAACATGGTAACTATAGTTTTCAAATGATCTTGTCATTCATTTTCAACCGCCATTATGACTACCGGATATTCGTTGGAATCTCCCTCTATAACGTTGCCATCTGGTGTTGATTTGATGAACTTTGAGATATCGTTGCCATCGAAGTTCATCAAATCAACACCAGATGGCAACGTTATAGAGGGAGATTCCAACGAATATCCGGTAGTCATAATGGCGGTTGAAAATGAATGACAAGATCATTTGAAAACTATAGTTACCGTGTTTAATAAAACATGATATATGAGGTAAGATGTAAAAATGACTCATTAATTTATTAATTAAGAACCTCATAATGTGTTCCCATTTTTAACTTTGAATAACACTATGAGGTTTATTTTAATATTGTTTAGTTGTTTCTTCACTCACCTCATACTTCTTAACGTTCACCATAATACAGCATTGAGAATGTCACAAATGAAGTGAAGAAACTCGAGTCTGCTTGGGAGTTAAGAAGTACGAGGTGAGTGAAGAGACAACTAAACAATATTGCAGAAATTTACTTGAAATGCGAGTACATATGTTTCTGTGAAACAAGTGCAGAACTCCTTTTGGAATTAACAGTTTGGGAAAAGGTATGCATTTAGAAGAACAAATATTGATTAACGATAAGAATCAAATGAATCGTGAATTCTTCTTACCTCATACATCTATGTTTTTTAACATAGATCTGCAGAACGATTCATTTGATTCTTATTAAGAAAACCTCATAATGTAAAAATTCCCAACTTTATTATATTAATAGATTAATGAATTATGAAGTTCACGGCAAGCAAAATTTAATATCAAAAGTTCACAATATAGGCACCAGGTGTCAGTTTGAAAACTGATGGTAATAGTAAAATTTCAACAGTTGAAGTTTTGACTGAGGTTAGGAACAATGGCTCCAGAAAGTAGTCCTGTAAAAACCATGCAGTTTTATGAAGTGAGATGTAAAAAAAAATTCTGTTTCATTATATAAATTCTTTCACTTGTATAAACATCTGTATAAGTGTTTGTCTAATACTAATACTTTTAAGGAACAGAACAGGGAAAAATTATTTTGAATTAGATATTTTGATATAATAAATTTGAAAATTTTAACATTATGAGATTTTCTTAATAAGAATCAAATGAATCATGAATTCTTCTTCATATATCTATGTTTCTCGTGAAAACAGCTGAGGATGGGAACGATGGTTCTCCGATACTGCGGTGCTGTGTTTAAAGAAACATAGATATATGAGGGTAAGAAGAATTCACAATTCATTTCCTTCTTATTAGATATTTTGACTCGCCTCATATATTTTGATTTGTTACTGACTATAGTTTTGTCACATTTATGCGACATTGTCGATGCATCCTAACTGTTGTATGTGTAACACAAAATAATTAAAAGAAACCTCATAATATATTGAAATTAATGTTATTATTAGTTTTTAAAGAAGCTGCCATTTGCAAAAATTGTAGCAAGGGCTTGTAGCATTTGGGGTTAGGGAATTAACTATGTATAAGAGAAAAATATGCATTTAGATTGGAGGTCTAGGTAGCTCACATGGAAGAGCATTGACATAGGGAGTCAAAGGTCCTGGGTTCAAACCCCAGTCTAGGCGTATATTTTTCTTTTCAAATATAAATTGAAATTAATGTTGGAAAGTAAACATTATGAGGTAAATTATATTTGAAGAGAAAAATTTTCGCCAAGACCAAGACTCGAACCCAGGACCCTTTGCTTTCTAGGCCAAGTACTCTACCAACTGAGCTACCGAGGCAAGTTGCGATCTAGACACAAATTTTTCTCTTATATACGCTGTAATTCCCTCGTGCCAAATGCTTGAAACCTTAGCTTCTATTAATATTTAATTTTAGGAAGTTATATTTTGAGGTTATTTTAATTATATTATTTTTGGTCTGGACATCTTACCTCAATATTAATGTTGATTTGTTCTTGGACATGTTTCAAAACAATTCTCTGTTTTATCTTCAGTCTGGGAAAGCTGAAGATAAAACAGAGAATTGTTTTGAAACATGTCCAAGAACAAATCAACATTAATATTGAGGTAAGATGTCCAGACCAAAAATAATATACTTAGCTTCTATTGTTTATTTTTTATTATTTCACTCACCTCATACTTCATAATTCATAGCAGACCCTGGGTTTCTTCACATAATTTGTGACATTGTCAATGCTGCATCACGTTCACAACTCAGTGTGAACGTGACGCAGCATTGACAATGTCACAAATTATGTGAAGAAACCCAGGGTCTGCTATGAATTATGAAGTATGAGGTGAGTGAAATAATAAAAAATAAACAATATTAAAGAACCTCATAGTGTTATTTCCTATCTACATAACTTAACTTAGCTTCTATCTTTGCAAATGGTGGCTTCTTAGTTAAGAAGACATTTATTGGGAATTTAACACTACTTTATAAAGCCAGTAGGGCTTCTATTGACAATTTTATTATTGATTTAACACTTCTCACTGAAGGATAAATTATATTTGAAGAGAAAAATTTTCACCTAGACCGAGACTCGAACCCGGGATCCTTGGCTTTCCGGGCCAAGTGCTCTACCAACTGAGCTACCGAGGTGAGTTGCGATCTAGATGCAAATTTTTCTCTTATATACGTTGTAATTCCCTCGTGCCAAATGCTTGAAACCGTAGCTTCTATCTTTGCAAATGGCGGCTTCTTAGTTAAGAAGACATTTATTGGGAATTTAACATTACTTTATAAAGCCAGTAGGGCTTCTATTGACGATTTTATTATTAATTTAATACTTCTCACAGAAGGATAAATTATATTTGAAGAGAAAAATTTTCGCCTAGACCGAGACTCGAACCCGGGACCCTTGGCTTTCCGGTCCAATTGCTCTACCAACTGAGCTATCGAGTCTCGGTCTAGGCGAAAATTTTTCTCTTCAAATATAATTTATCCTTCAGTGAGAAATTTTAAATTAATAATAAAATCGTCATTATGAGGTAAATTATATTTGAAGTGAGAAGTGATAAATTAATAATAAAATCGTCAATTATGAGGTAATTTTATTATTCATTTCATACATGTCAATGATGGATGAATTATTTTTCAAGAGAAAAATATAAATTATGAGACGATAATCATTTAAATTCATCGGATAATTTTTTTTAAAACTCAACCTCATAAATTTCATGCTTTTTACGAAACCAAAAAAACCTCATTTCCTAAAATTTAAAAAAAAGAGAAAAATTAGTATGGAGTAGTAATGTATAAATTTACAAGAAAAGTTTGTGGATCACAATTTTATTATAATACTTATTAATAGCTAGAAGTGAATACATTTGTAAAATATATTTTTCTGAACTTTATAGGAGAAACACTACGAGGTATTTACATTTTAAATTTGAAATAAATTCTTTTTGAAATTCATTTTAAATTTAAGGTATTATTTTTGTTTTGTTCATTGGCCTTCTTTTGTCTGTATCTAGCTAATTGAGATTTTTGGATCCCAGTCAATTTAAGTGTCTCTTTTTTATGTCATCTATTTTACTACATATGAATAAGATCAATATTCATTAATGTTCCTGATGTTCTGCATGTTGTGCATTCAACTGAGTTTTGAATTTAAATTTTAAATAGATGTGTAGCCAGTCATGTCTTGTTTTCAGTCTGAATCTTACCACTGCTTCCTTCTGTGACATTTTGTTTATTGGCTAATCTAGATGTATATTGGACCATTGTTTATCTGTGATGAAATTTAATATTACATCGTACTCTTGTGGAATAGGCTTTTGGTGAGAAAATATGAGATGACATGTATATATTTCCGGTACAGTTCTTGATAATATTATCTCATATTGTAATTTTGTTGATTAGTTTTTAATTGTTTATAAATGTTTAATTAACTAATTTGTTTATTTACAGGCTGGAGCGTGGCCTCTGGGGCAGAGTGCATTAACGTCATTTGCTGTTCCTCAGGAGTTAGAAAAATCAGTGCAGATGGTATGTCTCTTCAGATGCATTCATTGAATTTGTAGTTAAATATGGGAAATAACATTATGAGATTTGTCCACCTTTGTGGTCTTGAGGTAATGTGCTGCCTTGTCATGCAGCAGGCCCAGATTCGATCCACAGTCGGGGCAGGTTTCCTGGGTGACGTTTTTTTTTTTCAGGGTTTTACCTCACCTGTAAGAAAAATCTCAGGAAACTTGAAGGTCCAAACGGTCCCCAAAGACCATCTGGCCATCATTATTATCAATATCATATTCGCCTAATTAGCTTAAGTTTAGTTTAAGGCCTCTCCTGGTGCATCATTACCATCATCATCAACTTTCATATCATCGGGGTAGCATAACTTTGCTTTCTGGCACCCCAACCTCAGAAGTGGGTTACAAGTATGCCGTGCCAGGAGAGAACACCAGAAATGTCAAAATGACAACCTGGGGCATTTAAAAAAGACATTGAGGTTCTTAATTCAATGACTGAATGAGTCACTTCTTATCTTACCTCATAGTTTATTTTTTTAATCACTGGAACTGCAGTTTTCAAGAAGACATCCCTCTCATTTTCAACTGATATTATGACTATCGGATTTTTGTTGGAATCTTCATCTATAACATTGCCATCGGGTGTTGATTTGATGACCTTTGAGATCAGGTCCTGTTCATCGGGAATTAAAAAATGTTTGGATCTAAATTTGTTCTTCTGAACATTGTATATATATCTCTAATTCTAATTTATTACAATTTATGTTAATTAAGCATACATTTAGCTTTAAAATGTACAAGATGAATAAAAACTCTCAGACAAGCCCGTTGGCATAAAATTCTCTATTGAAAATTATTTGTTTTTTCATTCACAAAAATTCTATATGTTGGTTATTTTTCAAGTTTAAGAGACATCAATTTTAATACCATCTGGCAACATTGTACAGTTGGATATGATGATACACAGCATTGTAGAGAGTGCCGCTGTTTGCTTGTATAGCTAAGTGGGTAATATATTTGCTCAAGATCTCAAAAGTAGTAAGTGTATCTGGTTCAAATCCTATTTCATGAGTTAATTTTTATTTCTAAATAATAAAAAGTTTTTAATCTGAAAACTAAATATCTCAAGTCAAAATCATAACTGTTTGACCACCACACACATTTGCTGAAGCTTCTTCATTCAGGATACAATACTAATGATGCTGACTGTATTATCTAGCATAAAACTAGCCACAATGGATGTGGGACCCAACATGCTGACCTCATGTCATCCCTGTAATGGTTGGATGTTTTCTTCCTAAATGATTAATATTGTTGATGTGACCAGCAGCTGGTTGATAGGCCATGGGCCTTCTAGGCCTGTTGTGGCATGGAGACAATTTTGCCATGTGTTCATTTTGAAACACAAAATTCATTATTATACATCATAGGAAATTATGACAAATGAAAAAAAAAGGTATTTTTACAATTGACTTTTTAGGAATTAACACTGAGATATTTATTTAAGATGACATAACAATGTCATGAAAGTACTGAGGATGGAACCTAATAACGTCCTGAAACTGATCTAAGAAGAAGAATATGAAGTGATACAATTTTTTAACTTTTACAGTATGAGGTTCAATTTATGGTAAAATCAAATGTTTCCTACCTCTCCTCATACAAATCTAAGTAGATCACGATTTCGAGACTTTTTTTTAATAACGGTCTCATCTTCAGTACTATTTTGGCGACTGATGTTATATCAATCGGAAGAAACTCTTCTTTTTTCCTCTGTTAGTGGACCGATAAACCTCTGGATCAGGTCAGAATTTGCAGAAATTTCGAAGTTCATGTTTTTCCGAATGTGGATTTTTCCCAAACAGTGAGTTCCTTTTGTTTATCTATTTGTTTAATTAGACTGGCTTTCAATTCAATTAAATGTTTTTTGGACCAAGCATGAGCAGCTACTGCTGACTTTTTCACTTCCCCATTTTTGACGTTTCTAAGATGTTCTTTCACCCTTGTTTTCAAATTTCTTTTTGTTTTTCCAATATAAATTTTGTCACAATCCCTGCATTTGATCTGATAAATTCCAGATTTGTTTTCTTCTTCAGTTCTGTTATTTTTATTGGTTTTAATTATCCTATTAAGGCTGTGCTGTGTTTAAAAAACATAGAATTATGAGGTAAAAAGAATACACGATTAATTTAATTCTTACTGTATTCGTTCTTCGGTGCCGATCATATATTAAACTTTTTGAAATTTTTTTGAAATTTATGGTGTTTTAATGGATGGTAAGTGAATTTCTTGAATTTTATTTTTTCCGTTTCTTTTATAAGTGTGCTTTCATTAATTAATTTTTTCTTTTAAATTTATTTTCTTGTTTTATATAATAAATTTAGGAATTTTTAACATTATGAGGTTTTATTAATAAGAATTAAATGAATCATTTCATTTAATTCTTATTATTTTCTTGTATACCGTATTTTCTTCATAACCGTTATCGAAATCGCGATCTACTTAGAAGATTTGTAAAAGGAGAGGTAGGAAACATTTGATTTTACCATGATACAATTTTACTTAAATAATTATATTTACATTTACATCCTGAAATGGATGTCCCTGAGTTTTTATTCACTCTGTATATATTTTTAGATATCTTAATTTCATTCAGTCTGAATAGAAGTATTCTCTATATAACAATATTGTATCAGCTACTGTTTTAAATAAAGTTACTGCATAAATGTGATTTATATTTGACTGTAATTTACTGCTTAAAATTTAAATGTTAATACCTCACCTCGTATCCAGTCTTCTAATTAATTAGTCTTCTATTAATATTTAGAAGACTGGAAATGAGGTGAGGTTTTAAACATTAAACTTTAAATTAAACTTCATAGTGATTTTTTCCTATAATAGTTCAATTACTGCTTAAATTTAAATTGACAATTAATTTTATACGTTTTATTTTTTTACAGTTTGAGAATTTTTATCATAATCATTTTAGTGGAAGAAAACTTACATGGTTGCATCATCTTTGTCAAGGTATGTGAAATAATATTCAGGAGATTCATAGTCAGTTTCACCAATCTTATTTTTCATTTTAACACTTCTTTTATTTATTTTAAAGATCATTACTGAACTTTTGCATTTCACCAAGCTTTGTTAGACGAAAACAGATACTTTATGACAGGTTATATTTACATGAGAGTTATGCTTCATTAAAATTTTAAAGGGTTAATTTATCAATTATGCAAAATGGTGGAAGGTTTTGATGCAGAGCTTTTGTATTTGAACTGTTTGTAGAATGTAGAAAGGTTGGGGAATGTTAACTTCCATATGTGGAACAATAATTTTGATGAACTGTCTGACAGAAAATTTCTAGAAACATGCCGTTTATCAAAAGCAGTGGTATTAAAACTTTTAGGAGAAATTGAAAGTAGGCTAGAATATCACATTGACAGAAATCACCCTTTTACACCAATTCAACAACGTTTATTAATTCATAAATTTATTATGGGAAATAACATTATGAGCTTCTTCAATCATGAATGAATCAATTCTTATTTTATCTTACATCATACTTCATGTTTTTCAAACACAGTAACTGCAGTTTTCAAGAGGTTCCTTCTCATCGTCAACCATGACATCGACTACCGGATTTGTAATATTATTTTAATCTTTCTTCACTCACCTCATACTTCTTAACTCCCACGCATACTTGAGTTTCGTCACTTCATTTGTGACATTCTCAATGCTGTATTATGTTCACAACTGATGTCCAACGGCCTTCTATCCTGTAGACTGACCCCTTCGCCATCTGATGGCTGACCGACGAACTTCCAAATCAATCCCCTCTCCGTATAACCGGGTATTTCATAATTCATAGTTGTGTTAATAAATTTAAGGAACAAAAAATGATTAATGAAAGTACTCTTCAGACAGATAAAGATATTGGTAAAAAATTCAAGAAGTTCACATACCCATCCTTTAGCATTTGACAAGTTTCAAAAAATCTTCAACAAATTCAACATTAAATTAGCACCGAAAAATGATTACAGCTTAGGTAATTTAATAAAAACCAACAAAAATGAAAAGATTGAAGACTGCAAAATATCGGGAATTTATCAAATTAATTGTAAAGATTGTGAAAAGATATACATAGGAAAAACAAAAAGGAATCTAAATATAAGATTAAAGGAACGCCTCAGAAATGTTAAAATTGGAGAAACAGAAAAGTCTGCAATAGCTGCACATGCCTGGTCAGAAAAACATAGAATAGAAACCAAAACAAAATTACTTAATCAATTGGAAAAACCGAAGGAACTCACAATTTGGGAAAACATTTACATATGCAAGAATAAAAACACAACTATGAATTTTGAAATACCCGGTTATACAGAGAGGGGATTGATTTGGAAGTTCGTCGGTCAGCCATCGCATCCGAGGAAAATTACACAAAAAAGTATTCTCATAAACAAAATTCTCGCGAGATGGCGCGGAGGTCAGTCTGCAGTATAGAAGGCCGCTGGACATCAGTTGTGAACGTAATACAGCATTGAGAATGTCACAAATGAAGTGACGAAACTTGAGTATGCGTTAAGAAGTATGAGGTGAGTGAAGAAAGATTAAATGATATTAAAATAAACCTCATAGTGTTATTTCCTACTACATAACTTAATACCGGATTTTTGTTTGAATCTTCATCTACAGAGTTGCCATCTGGTGTTGATTTGATGAACCTTGAGATCAGGTCATGTTTACTGGGAATTTCAAAACGGGACCTGATCTTAAAGTTCATCAAATCAAAAGTATTTTTTAAACTTTTCTTTGGATTAAAGAAAAACCACTTATATTCCTCAGGAAATTATTTGCCTACTGCTACAATAAGTTGTGTTTTTTTTAATTACCCTAGACTATTATTACCACTAGAATTCCTGTTAAAAACTAGTGACAAGAGGAAAGGAATAGTATAAAAGGTGACAATGATTTACATGACAGACAGCACAGCATTGCTATTGAGACCATTTACTCAAGATAGAAGATGACAAACAATAAGAAGTCCTATCAAAGTGGAGAAAGTAAAACAATATGGAGTGTATATAACAGTTAATAAGAGAAAAATTTGCGTTTAGACTGGAGTTTCTCAGGTAGCTCAGTGGTAGAGCACTGGTCTAGAAAGCCAAAGTTCCTAGGTTTAAACCCCAGTCCGAGCGTATAATTTTTCTCTTCAAATATAATATGGAGAGACTTGCGTCTCCTACTGGCATTGAAATAACATGTACACAAATTTTGTAGAAATCAATCACAATTATTGTGGCTATTTTGAATTTCAGCGGAGTTAAAACTTAGTTACCTGAAGAAGCCGTACCAAATCACCATGCAGACTTTCCAGATGGCGATTCTACTTCTGTTTGAGAAGACTGACTCCCTGTCGTGTAAAGAACTACAGGAATCTCTACAGCTGAATTCAGATCAATTTGGCAAACATCTGACATCATTATTAGAATCTAAACTTCTGGTAGCTAATTCAGAGGTAAGCATCTGCTATTCTATTTTCTACTAGAACATCCAATCAAATCATTATAGCAGCTTAATAATTAATAATTAAGTTTGGTCTGTATATTCTTACGTCATATGGTTGTTTCTGTTGGATGTATGTTTCAAGGCATGTTAGCCTCATCCTCAGCTAGTATAGACGGTACTAGTCTCTGTCCAGCCTAAGAAACACACTTGAGGAACATAAATGGACTGGAAATCCCCGAAGCACATGACTGCTGCAGTTACAGCGATTTGTACATGGCCAAAACACAATACAGAGGAAGCAAAAAAATAGATCATGTGTTTGATTAATTATAATTACATATTTGAAGCTATTTATGTTAACTATAGTTGATCAGAATACAGTATACACCTACATGTTTCTTGGAAGTTCGGAGAATAACTACAAATTCGCATTTGTTTGAAACTGATCGATTCTCGAGAGGAAGTTGTATACCAGTTACAAATATGGCGATTGTCGAATCATTTATGGTAACTTAATTCGGTGATAAAATGCGTGATCAAAATTATATTTTATATTACAAAATTATTTTAATTATACATTTATAATTTAATTCATTTTCGACCTACCAATGTATGTGTTGATACAACCTGCAATATTAAAAATTAAAACGAATGTTGTGTATTAATTTATCGGTTTGAAACAAACAGCTGATGGAGATCGCATGTACTTATACACATGCTGCACGTAGTAATACATTCGGAAGTTAAATGTCAAAATGTACTTATACACATGCTGCACGGAGTAATACATTCGGAAGTTAAATGTCAAAGTGTGTTCTTAGGCTGGACAGACAATAGTTCAGGATGGGGCTAATATGCCTTGAAACATATGTCCAACAGAAACAACCATATGAGGTAAGAATACACAGACCAAACTTAATGATTAATTATTAAGTATAACCACATAATATTACTTTCAATTGTATTTAAAATATATATATATATATAATCAGCTGTTCCCAAAATGTGTCATGCCTACTAGGGTGATTGCTGAATTCTTATCTAAAGTCACGGTGGATATTTGGAATTATTAAAATGTTGTTATTATTTATTATTATTATTATTATTTTTATTCATCTTCATCTTTGTTATCTTCTTTTCTTGTTCTCCTGAGAGGAATGTTATGATCTACAGAAAAATTTTCAAATTATCTCTTTCTAGACCATCCAAATAATCTTCTACCATTAAATTATTGTAAATCAATGGTAAAGAGAGAAATTTTTGCCTGAACCAGGAATCGAACCCTGAACCTTTAGCTTTCCGTGCTAATGTTCTGTCCACTGAGCTAATTCAGGCTTCATTCCTATCCAAGCAGAAATCCTTCCTTTACCTTACTCTACTGATCCCACATTCAATTGCAATGTATCATCATTCACAAATGCTACCCAATGAATGGCTTCTACCTGAAGAAGACATGAAGGGACTCCACACAGCTATAGCATTATTTATTAAATTAATATTGAGAAGCTAAAGCTATTACTATGATAGAAATAAGTAAATTAATGAACACAATTAAATTATTGTAAATCAATGGTAAAGAGAAACATTTTTTATATTTGAAGAGAAAAATTTTTGCCTAGACCGAGACTCGAACCCGGGACCCTTGGCTTTCCGGGCCAAGTGCTCTACCAACTGAGCTACCGAGGCGAGTTGCGATCTAGACGCAAATTTTTCTCTTATATACGTTGTAATTCTCTCGTGCCAAATGCTTGAAACTATAGCTTCTATCTTTGCAAATGACGGCTTCTTAGTTAAGAAGACATTTATTGGGAATTTCACACTACTTTATAAAGCCAGTAGGGCTTCTATTGACAATTTTATTATTAATTTAACACTTCTCATTGAAGGATAAATTATATTTGAAGAGAAAAATTTTCGCCTAGACCGAGACTCGAACCCGGGATCCTTGGCTTTCCGGGCCAAGTGCTCTACCAACTGAGCTACCGAGGTGAGTTGCGATCTAGATGCAAATTTTTCTCTTATATACGTTGTAATTTCCTCGTGCCAAATGCTTGAAACCGTAGCTTCTATCTTTGCAAATGGCGGCTTCTTAGTTAAGAAGACATTTATTGGGAATTTCACACTACTTTATGAAGCCATTAGGGCTTATTTTTGTCTTCAAATATAATTTATCCTTCAATGAGAAGTGTTAAATTGATAATAAAATCATCAATAGAAGCCCTAACTCTGCCTTCCACCAGGTGTCCCAATCTAAGAAATGGATTACAATTATGCCAACCCCCCCCCACCCTGTCTCACCCATGCATATACTAACCAAGAATAATTCTATTGTCCATGAATCAAATGCGGGACACTCAAATAACAGATATGAGATGGTCTGGCTGGATATTATAGGTTTAAAGTAGGTTAATACATTTTTTTACAATTTAATAGAATATCCTAGTTCAACATTAGGATTTTAATTAAATGGTAGCATTTGGCAATACTTTATGTACTTCTGTCCTGCTCCGTAACTGAGGGGTTAAGGCAAGAAGTCTTGGTGCATAACTACAGGACTTGTGCTGGTTCGAGTCTCCATGGGGGAAGAAATTTTCTCATGGAATTTCGGCCATTGTGGGACCAGTGCCCATCCAGCATCATGAGGCATTTGGGTAGCTACAATAAGTAGCGACTCCAGATTGAGAAGACCAACTATAATGGCTGGGGTACCCGAAATGCTGACCAAATGTCATCCCTACATTGGCTAGGTGATTGTCTAGCTCTATGATTAACACATGTGGATGTGAGGCCAGAAGCTAGGCCAAGGGCCTTCTAGGCCTGTCGTGCTTTTTTTTGTGTCTTTCTGCTCACTTCTTTTTTAAATTTTGCCTTTGTTTCCATATTGAATTATGGAGCCATTATCTGTACTTTAACAAATATGACAATTTTTTTAAAAAAATTCCAGACACAAACACCAGATACAATAGTGAGTTTGAATATGGACTATAACAACAAAAGGACGAAGTTCAGAATCACGGCAGCACTGCAGAGAGAGAGCCCTCAAGAAGTGGAACAAACAATGTCTGCAGTGGATGAAGACAGGAAGTTGTATCTCCAGGCAGCTATTGTCAGGATAATGAAAAGTAGGAAAGTGTTACGGCATAATGCGCTTATTCAGGAGGTAAATAATTTAATTTTATTTCTTGCATGAGAACTGTGTACACTTCTCTTTTTTTTTAATTAAAATCTTGTTTTGTAGCTGTAAAAAACATGGCAGTCACTAGAGCAATTTTAAAATATATTTGAAGAGAAAAGTTATATGCACAGACTGAGGTTTGAACCTAGGCCTTTATAGGCCAATTCTCTACTGCTGAGCTATCTGAGCGCTCCAATCTGAATGCAAATTTTTCTCATATACATTGTTAATTCCCGATCGCCGAATGCTACGAGTCTTTGCTTGATTTTGCAAATGGCGGCTTCTTATTTAAGAAGACATTTATTGGGAATTTTAAAATGTTTACTTTCATGCAAAACCCAATTCGTAATGTCTAATTTGTCTGATTTTTTTAAAAATATCTTTCTTGCTTTATTTCAGTTGCATATATGGAATTTTGTTACAAATGAAATTGTGGCTAGAACTATTTTTTTAAAATGTTGCTTCTTTTTTTCTCAGTCTGGAGCTGCTACTTACCATAGGTACTCAAATTCCTCACATATGTGGTCATATACTGGCCAAAATTCCTTCCCTTATTGGAACTTGAACAAATGCAAATCCTATAGTTCTTCGCCAAGGCCTGGTGCCTTGCCTATAGCACTGGATAAACTTAATATCTATATCCATATAATTTCTCTTGATTGTTTACTCTTAAATATTAGTAAGTTTACAATGGTTTTTTCATATTTTTGTGAATATTACAGTAGTTGGTATTGTAATGTTTCATTTTCTGGCATTTTTATAAAACTGTAAGTAATGGAATTACTACAGAATCTTCTTCTTGTTTTTGCCGTTTTTGCTCTTGTTTTTCTTCTCTTTTTTCTTAATTTTCTTTTCTTCTCCTTCATTAATTTTTCTTTTAATATCCTCCTTTTTCTTCTCCATCTTTTCTTCTTTTTCTTCTCCTTGTTCTTCTTCTCCTCCTTGTTTCTGTTTTTAATTATCATTTCCAATAATTAAGATATTTGGTCTATGCATTCTTACCTCTTATGGTTGTTTTTGTTGAACATATGTTTCAAGGCTTCTGAGCCCCATCTTCAGCGATTATAAACTGATGGGGCTTAGAAGCCTTGAAACATATGTTCAACAAAAACAACCATAAGAGGCAAGAATGCATAAAACAAATATCTTAATTATTAAATAAACCTCTTAATGTTACTTCCTATTATATTTTAAAAATAAAAATAAATCATTTCCAAAGTTGTTTTTGGTAGTCTCTTTAATATCACCCAATCAACATGAGACTTAATGAAAAATAAAATCTTTTTTTTTGTATGTAATTTGTTGTTTTTTTAGATGCTAAGCCAGTTGAAAATGTAATTTACATCACCTGTCAGCATGATCAAGAAATATATTGAGGCTTTAATTGACAAAAATGTTTAAATAAGATATAAAACTACGCAAATTGCAAGGATTGAAAATGTTTCACGAATTTGTTTTGAATTTTCCAAACTCATCTCTAAAACTTAATGTTGAATCCTTGTAATGTAAATAACTATAGTGATATGAAAATCAAATAAAACTATGTTTTATTTTTATTTAATTAATAATATAGTGATATGCATTGTTTTGTGTATTTATCTGTAATTGGTTGATTTTTTTAGGTACTAAGCCAGTCAAAAGTGTCATTTGCGCCATCTATCAGCATGATCAAGAAATGTATTGAGGCTTTAATTGACAAACAGTACATCGAAAGAACACCTAACTCTGCTGATGAATATAGCTATGTGGCGTAATAGATAAGAACTAATAACAAGTTTGCTAGGACTAATATTAATCGCACATTTAAGTGAACACATTCATCGTGCCGTGACAGAGGAGATGGAATGTGTTGGAAACATGACATTGTTGGATATTGTCCATTTTGCACAAGATGAAATTAATTGTAAAAAAAACAGTCAATGGGTAATTATCGACTGATGTTGAGTTTTTAAAAGAAATGAGCAAATTGTATAACTGATTAGAATTGTGTTGCTGTTATATTAAATTAATGTTGGGAAGTAAACATTATGAGGTATAATCATTAAAATTCATCGGAGAACATATTGTTTAAACAACTCACCTCATAGGATATCGCGATATGTTTGAAATCGTGATATCATGGAAGCATGAATCCTATGAGGTGAGTTGTTTAAACAATATGTTCTCCGATGAATTTTATTGTGTTGCTGTACTTATGATAATAATTAGAGATGTGATTTTTTTTGGTATTAATGAAATATGCGAAATGTAATCGACAAATATTATGAATCTCGTAAAGTTTGTTACGAAATTGGTCAACATTTATTCATGAAATCCAATTATTTTCATGAATAACCTCATAATCACAAAATTAGTTCCTGAAATAATATTTTTATGTGAAATATCCACAAAAACAAACAAAATAGTCAATTTAAATACAATTTATAATGGATTTTGGCTGTCTTATGATATATAATTAACTGCAAACAGGTTTACAACCAACAATCTTTGATAGTTTTATTTCACAAATAAACAATCTCTTAGATTTATTCTTCTAACAAACTATAGTCCCTGATTCACAACCATTACATCATAATGTCTTACCAAACCGAGAGAAAAAAATATTCATCATAAAAGGTATTTAATTCTGTTGAAGTATACAATCTTTTTTGGAAAGAGCAAAGTGTATAATGTTTCATTGTTCTGTAATGTGATCCAAAATTTACCTTATTAAATTAATATTAAGAAAATACAACAGCAAGTGACATTATGAGGTTTTACTTAATAATAAGTTTGGTCTGTTTAATTATTTCCTCATATCGTTGTTTCTGTTAGATGTATGTTTCAAAACATGTTTGCTTCATCTTCAGTAATTATAGACTTAATATTGAGAAGCTAAAGTTATTAAGATAGAATTTTTTAGTAGCTAAAGTTATATTGTTTATTTTTTATCATTTCACTCACCTCATACTTCATAATTTATAGCAGACCCAGGGTTTCTTCACGTAATTCGTGACATTGTCAATGCTGCGTCATGTTCACAACTGACATCCAACGGCTAAAGTTATATTTTAAAGAGAAAAATTATACGCTCAGACCAGGACTTGAACCCGGGACCCTTGGTTTTCTAGTCCAAGTGCTCTACCATTTGAGCTACCTGAGCAAGTACCGATCTAAACGCAAATCTTTCTCTATATACGTTGAAATTCCCGCCCCAAATGCTTTGAAGCCTTTGCTTCTATCTTTGCAAATGGCGGCTCCTATATTAAGAAGACATATTTGGGAATTATACATTACATTATAAATGCCAGTACGGCTATTTTCGATGTTTTTATTATTAATTTCATACATCTCAATGATGGATAAATCATATTTTAAAGAGAAAAATTATACGCTCAGACCGGGACTTGAACCCGGGACCCTTGGTTTTCTAGTCCAAGTGCTCTACCTTATACGCTCAGACCGGGACTTGAACCCGGGACCCTTGGTTTTCTAGTCCAAGTGCTCTACCATCGGTACTTGCTCAGGTAGCTCAAATGGTAGAGCACTTGGACTAGAAAACCAAGGGTCCCGGGTTCAAGTCCCGGTCTGAGCGTATAATTTTTCTCTTTAAAATATGATTTATCCATCATTGAGATGTATGAAATTAATAATAAAAACAGCTAAAGTTATACTAATTCCAAGCTAAGTTCTAGTTATACTGTAAACAAACTTGCCCTAAGGTATTACTCCGCCAACTCCGTCTGTTAGAGGAATCATGGTGCTACTTTTACCCGCCATATAATTGAATTGTGTAAGAAACTGTAAAGATAGAAATATTGTTCTTAGCCAACATTATAATTTTATGGGAAATAAGACTAAATACAAGGTAAGATGGTACCAATAATAATTAGGAACTTCAATTTCTTATTTATTTATTTATTTATTTATGACAAATCGTCAGCATTCAAGCAGAAGTCCAAAATTGCCTGTTTTGAGATATGTACACTACTATTACACATCCAAGTTAACTGTTCACGGGCGGAGGGGAAGAGTTTTAGCGCTAGTGTCGCCGATCTACTGAATCTGTGGAAGGGATGTAGTAGAAAACTGTACATCCAATCTCGTATTGAAATTTTTCAACTTCAAATGTAGGGAGAGAATCTCTAAACACATGTGAAAGATCTTAACATGATTGTCAAATTAGTCATTTAAGTACGGAACGCTCAAGCGGTCGTATAATTTAAAATTATAGTATTTGTCGTCTCTCTGTTACCAGCCTCACAATAAATCACAAGTGGCAACATGTAATGAGAAGGGCAAGGAAGGGACAGCTCATTCCTAGACGTAACTTTGGCCAGCAACCAATCGAAGGGACTATTATTATGCTTTCAAGTCTTATATGAGAATTTCCCAGAAATTTTCTATAGGATCGTAACAGGCCTTGGCCTAATACTTGGAAGGAAGAAGAAGAAGAACCCCATAAGTAACAGGGTTGTCAAGTTAGTCATTCTGCTACTGACCGCGCAGAACAACGGATCATTAAAATACATAGTATTTGTCAGCTCTCTACCTGCAAATCAAACAACATAATAGAAAGGACAGGAAGTGGCAACATAGTAAGGAAGAGAAAGGCAGTTTGTTAGTTAACATATTTTCCGCCTGCACAGAACACTTTAATGCGTAATATATTACGAGAAGATTCTTCACAGTTTGGCAAAAGCCACTAAGTGCTATCGCTGTCCTTTTCTAATTTATAGACACTTAATATTTTTTGACATAATAGACTTTTGATGTGTGATCAAATTTTAATATCGCTGTATCTCAGAACAATTTTGGACTTAGCGAAATCTGCCAGAACGACGATGAATTTATATATGGGCCTACATAATCAGATGTTTATGCTTTTTCCATGATGTGGATAGATATCCTTCATTTACAATTTCATTATGAGCAGAAAATATGCTTAATTTAATTGTTACAGGAATTAATCACTATGAGGTTTAATTTATGGTAAAATCAAATGTTTCCTACCTCTCCTCATACGAATCTTGTAAGTAGATCGCAATTTTGAGACCATAACGGTCTCATCTTCAGTACTATTTTGGCGACTGATGTTATGTCGATCGGAAGAAATATCGGTCGCCAAAATAGTACTGAAGATGAGACCGTTAAGGTCTTGAAATCGCAATCTACTTAGAAGATTTGTATGAGGAGAGATAGGAAATATTTGATTTTACCATAATATACCAAGAATATATGCTCTATGCTGATTCATCTGTAAATTCTGCTGTTATTTTCACTATTACCTTAATTGCTAATGTAGGGTTTTTTTCACTAAATTGTTTGAGAACATTAAAAATAATTTGATTCTCTTTGCTTTTCAAATGGTTTCTTTTCCAGTGTTTTAAGAAATTGTACAGAAAGCAGCCGTTTTGTAGCAATAGAAATCCCAACTTATTCTACATTGTACGTGCATAAGAATGTAACAATGCTTATTTAATCTATTAAAATTGTAATTATATATTTTCTCATATAACTTACATAAATATGTGCTAGATAATGTATAATTTTATTCAATTTTTTTGAGTCTGTACTATCTTACCTCAATATAATGTTGATTTCCTCTCGAACATGTTTCGATTAGTCTTTTAATCATCCTCAGCATGGCTATTTTTATTATTATTTCCTTTATTTTGAGTGTTGGTGAACGAACTACATTCTCTTACATACTTAAAGGTAAAACGTACATCCAATGAAAATGCAGTCATACATCTGCTTTGTTTACATTACAACTGGAACTTAGCTCGGAAGAGGTATAGTACTATGATTGAAACAAGCAAATTAATGTACATAACTAAACTATTGTAATCAATGGTAAAGAGAAAAATGTATGCCTTAACTGGGAATTGAACCTCGAACCTGAGCTTTATGTGCTGATGCTCTGACCACTGAACTAATCCAGGTTTCCTTACCATCCAAAAAACACATATTCTCCTTTTACCTTACTTTCTTGATCCAATGCAATGAACCATCATTCACAAATACACATTGGATGGCTTCTACATAGCTATAAGCATTACTTGCTATAGCTGTGTGGAATCTTATTGTATGTTCTTAATGTTGGTTGGTTGGTTGGTATCTAATGTCGAGCACTTGATAATGAAATCATTCGCTCTCTTGCACTCCAATATTTAGCAGAAAGACTGGTCTCTTCTACAAAAGCTGGACAATGGAGGAGATGTGTATTTCTTTTTCCAAGGCTTCATGTTTGTATTGGAGTACAATAAACTAGTTGTAACCGTTTAGTAGTAGGCACCACATGTGGTGGTTACGTCACCCATAGAGAGAAAGTAGGTATAGGGAGGAAGGAGAAATGAACCCCTAGGCCTCGAATACTCTAATACCATCAGGGTCGAAAGAAACAAGAGGTCAGTCAAGGGAGACTGGATAGAAAAGTTGAAAGAGGGAATTGATATGGGAAGAAGTAATACCAATTCGGTCAAAAAAGAAAAACTCACCAAGCTGACCAGTGCTTATTGGTGAGTAGCCCTTCCCTTTCGTTCGTCATGCATAAGCATGATTACTAACAGCTGCACCACGAGAAGGTGAGGGATTGGACACTAGGTTACTGTCCAGGTCGGTTCCTTTAAGCCTTCGATGGAAGGAATTAAAGGGTCTCCTCTCTGTTAAAGACAGTAGCCTTTCTGCAGCCTATCTTCTTAATGTAGAAGCCATTCAATGTGTTTTTGTGATTGTGGAATCAAGAGAATAAGGTAGAAGAAGAATTTTTGCTTGGATGGGAAGGAAACCTGAATTGTTCAATGGTCTAGAAATTAGCACAAAGTTTAGGTTTCGTTCCTAATTCAGGCATAGATTTTTCTCTTTACCATTGATTAAGTTGGCTTGTGGACATGCATGGAACCTTCTTGTAGGAAAACCAGAGGGAAAATGCCCAATTGGTAGACCAAGAATGAGGTGGGAGAATAACATTAATTATTGACGATTTTATTATTAATTTAACACTTCTCATTGAAGGATAAATTATATTTGAAGAGAAAAATTTTCGCCTAGACCGGGACTCGAACCCGGGACCCTTGGCTTTCCGGGCCAAGTGCTCTACCAACTGAGCTACCGAGGCGAGTTACGATCTAGACGCAAATTTTTCTCTTATGTACGTTGTAATTCCCTCGCGCCAAATGCTTGAAACCATAGCTTCTATATTTGCAAATGGCGGCTTCTTAGTTAAGAAGACATTTATTGGGAATTTAACACTACTTTATAGCCAGTAGGGCTTCTATTGACGATTTTATTATTAATTTAACACTTCTACTGGCTATAAAGTAGTGTTAAATTCCCAATAAATGTCTTCTTAACTAAGAAGCCGCCATTTGCAAATATAGAAGCTATGGTTTCAAGCATTTGGCGCGAGGGAATTACAACGTACATAAGAGAAAAATTTGCATCTAGATCGTAACTCGCCTCGGTAGCTCAGTTGGTAGAGCACTTGGCCCGGAAAGCCAAGGGTCCCGGGTTCGAGTCCCGGTCTAGGCGAAAATTTTTCTCTTCAAATATAATTTATCCTTCAATGAGAAGTGTTAAATTAATAATAAAATCGTCAATAGAAGCCCTACTGGCTATAAAGTAGTGTTAAATTCCCAATAAATGTCTTCTTAACTAAGAAGCCGCCATTTGCAAATATAGAAGCTATGGTTTCAAGCATTTGGCGCGAGGGAATTACAACGTACATAAGAGAAAAATTTGCGTCTAGATCGTAACTCGCCTCGGTAGCTCAGTTGGTAGAGCACTTGGCCCGGAAAGCCAAGGGTCCCGGGTTCGAGTCCCGGTCTAGGCGAAAATTTTTCTCTTCAAATATAATTTATCCTTCAATGAGAAGTGTTAAATTAATAATAAAATCGTCAATAGAAGCCCTACTGGCTATAAAGTAGTGTTAAATTCCCAATAAATGTCTTCTTAACTAAGAAGCCGCCATTTGCAAATATAGAAGCTATGGTTTCAAGCATTTGGCGCGAGGGAATTACAACGTACATAAGAGAAAAATTTGCGTCTAGATCGTAACTCGCCTCGGTAGCTCAGTTGGTAGAGCACTTGGCCCGGAAAGCCAAGGGTCCCGGGTTCGAGTCCCGGTCTAGGCGAAAATTTTTCTCTTCAAATATAACATTAATTATGATTTGAGGTAAGTAGATTATACGGGGAGTGTTTGGAAGGCATTGGCTAAGGATAGGGATGTATGGAGACCTTATGTCCATGTGGCCATGAACCTACGGGTTTGATAGTGCCAATCAGTAAGTATGTATGTATGTACAAATGTCAAACTATTTTCAGCTTCTATGTTTAAGGCCGCATACAAATACATTAGTCTCTGGTGAGCTGAGTTTTCCGTGAGCATGCACAAAGTTTGAATTTAGCGAGTCGCTGACTGATCATGCATGAAAGTAGTTTTTTTGTAATATTGGCAAGAAATTACCCAGAATTCTCAGCGATAAAACCACTTCAATTATTTTCATCTGCTAGAGGAATGCATTTACGCTTGCATCCCGCATATAAAACCGCATACGACGATGTCTGCATCATGCGATATTATGCCGATTCTCCTGTTCTTCCAGTTGAATTCTTTGGTAGACTCTATCAAATTCCTCTTCTCTGCATATACTGAAAACATGGTTGAAGTCTTCAAGGTCCAACATCTTGGATAAAGCAACAAGGTAGGCAGCAAGGTTTCAAAGTACATCGGTTCCCATCTGGTTGCTCATGATTTGTTCTCTGCAAAGTCACTTCTCCAGGTAGCTTAAGAATTTTGACAATTATTATCCCATGAACAGATTTTTGAGTACGCAAAAACATCTTTGGATGCAACTTTCTCAGCAGAGTACAAGCTGAGAACGACTTTTACCGTCTAATGCATTCATAGATACGACCCTAAGAGCAGGATCGTTAAATGAGGTAAAGTTATATTTATATGAAAATTGATGTATACATAACAATTACAATAATCAGAAGTAGATTTTCAAATGTGTTATAATATTTTTCATAATTTTTATGCTTTATAGTACTTGATATCTCTAGGAAATATGTACCAAATCTATTGTATTCCCATGAAATCACCAAAATTAAGGTATAATTAATTAATGCCAAAAAATCACATCTCTAATAATAATGCTATTTGCCAACTATCTGTCATTCCATTTCTTATTTGCATTGTTTTCATACCTCTTAAATTATTTTAAAATTCTACATTTGGTTTTTTTTTTACATAGTACCTTGTAAATAAATAAATACAGACTGGAATTAGTATAAGGAAATTGTAGTGTAAATGATGCATAACCATAAATAAAAAAACACCAAATAACGAACAAATTACAGTTTTAGAATTTGTTTAACAACTGTTTTTGTCTTCTTGTTTTAAACTATAACTGAGGTGTCACACCATTTATTCCTTGTCAGAAATAGCTCAATTCTAACTTCAACTTTTTCTTGGTCAGAAAAAATGAATTAAAATAACATAAATTGTGTTATATAAATATAATGGATCCTCCAACGATAGCTTTGAATGATGATCTTCTTCTTCCAACCAAGTCTTAGACCTATAGGCCTGTTACGATCTCGCTGATGAATTAGATATCCAGTTTCCTTTACCTTACTCTCTTTGTCCTACATTCAAATGCAATGAATCATCATTCACAAATACACAATGAATGGCTTCCACGCAGCTGTAGCATTATTTATTAAATTAACATTGAGAAGCTAAAACTATTACTATGATAGAAATAAGTAAATTGATAAACACAAATTATTGTAATCAATGGTAAAGAAAAAAATTTTACCATTTATTACAATAATTTAATTGTGTTTCCAACTCCTTTCAAAAAATGTTAAACTGAAAATATATAAAACTATTATTCTACCAGTTATAAAGCATAAAGATATAAAGGAAGATTAGATTACAATCAATATAATTTGTAACATGTGGTTCATTCTAAAATGTTGGTTGCTTGGTTGGTATCTAATGTCGAGCACTTGATAATGAAATCATTCGCTCTCTTGCACTCCAATATTTAGCAGAAATGCTGGTCTCTTCTACAAAAGCTGGACAACGGAGGAGATGTAAAATGTATAGCACATCATTTGCACTACAATAGCCATTAAAAGAAATGTTTAAAAATTTATAAACTAACTAAACAATTAATTTTCAATAGAAATGTGCCTATCAAGAGTAAAATAGCAATGTATAAAACATTTCAGACTTCTGTAGTATTAACATATGCATCTGAGACTTGGACATATACAAAGAAGAAATTCACCAGAATCTAAGCTATAGAAATGAAATTTCTATGCAGAATGATGCATACGACAAGAGGAGACAGGATATGCAATTAGACATTAAGGTAGAAAAATTGACAGACATAGAGAAAAATGTATTAAAATGGTTGTAAACATCTGAAAAGAATGGAAAAAGGAAGTATATCATATAGAATGTTAAATCTCAAGGTACAAGCAAAATGATCACTAGGTAAACCATGTCATATCGTCTCTATTCCACCTCTGCCTTATGTCTGAAGAAATCACAGATTCTTGTCCCTTATAGTTGCCTGATTGCCTCATATGTGTACATAATTTATCAGGACTCTGTACACCATAAGCTTTAAATGTCCCAAAGTCAAAAAATGTAAATGATTAAATTCAGACAAATGAGCAGCCTAAATTACTTATTCTCCCTGATAACAATAGAATTGATTTTTTGGGAATTAACACTTTGAGGTAACAATAAAATTATTTTAATAAATTAGTTCGAGAAAATGTTTTAACATCTCATCTCACAAAGTTATGTGTCTTCACGATACCGGTTTCAAAAGTATAGTATTATTTCCATAATGAAAATATGCAACTTTGTGAGGTGAGATGTTAAAACATTTTCTCCAACTCATTTATTAATGTAAATACCTCATAGTGCTTCCTCGCACTGTAATTTTAATTAAACAATAAAATTGTTTTGTTACATCTCCTGTGTAAACATTGGAAACTTTAAACAGTCAGTAAATGAATTAGATTCTATATCTCTCCTCGAATTTTGTTTTCTCTCTGGGACTAATTATAAGGAACTCTCCTAATCAGGGGACACGCCATAGCGTAATGGTTAAGGCACTGCACTACAAGCTGGAAGGTCAAGGGTTCAAGTCCCAGTGGGGTCAGGATTTTTTAACTGAACCAAACCTTGCGGCGGCACTATGACCCTGGGGTCGACTCAGCCTCTAATGGAAATGAGTACTAGACGCTTGTTCTGGGGGTGAAGGAGGCCATCACGCAGGGCTGACAACAAGTGCCAATTGTCCAGAAAAAGTGGGAGCCTTAACCTCCTACTACCCCAAGGGCCTCCTGATGCCTGTAGTGGGACTACTTTACTATACTCTCCTACTCTTCAACTGGCATCTGATTATTGATTTGTCTGTTGGTAGTCCTTTGCGCCTCCTACCTCTAATGAAGTACTTCAAAATCAGATATTTTTCCCCAGGAATTTAAAAATTATTTTTTTTTATATTTGGATTTTTTTTTTTTTTTTTCCACTGTGAATTTCATAGATTTCTCCAATTGTTTCATAAATTTCTCTGTGCATTTCTCGTCAACCATGAGCAGTTACTGCAGATTTTTTATTCCCTTTTTTACATTCCTAGGGTACTTTCATTCTAATACTCATATTTGTTAAATTTATAATTTTAAATCATAAATTAATTATTGGAAATAACATTGAGGTTTTCAAGTTAATAACTAATAAATAATTAATCATATCCCACCTCATACTCTGTGATCTTCAAGCATGGAACCACAGTTTTGAGAGGTATCTGTATGATGGCTGAAAATGAGAGTGATGCCTCTCGAAACACAGTTCCAAGCTTGAATGAGGTGAGATATGACGCATTATTTATTTATTATAATTTTTTGTTTATTCTGGATGATCCTGTGTATCCAGCCAAAGTTCTCAGAGCTCTCATTTCTGCAGCTTAAATTTTATCTTTTGTTCCCTATGTCCATGTTTCATTTATTGGTTTTTTAAATCACTTAATATAGTTTTAAAAATGTGTGTGAATTCAATTATCTGCTTAAATGTCTTTATTTCTTATAAATGTCAATCTCTTGAATTCTAAATATTTTTGCCATCAATACTGATGTTTCCAAAATACTTAAATTCATTTAACTAATTTACATATTATGATTTATTTTCCTGCAGTGGCCAGACTTGGTTTTATCTACAGATATTTACACATTTGTCTGTCAGTGAGGTCTAATTTTTATTGACAAATGAAGGTTTGTTATTACAAAACTCCCTACAATATTAATATTGTTATGGCTATGTCAGATATTTAAGAATTTAATTTTTAAATCAGTGTTTTTTTAATAAATTTCAGCATATGTAAAACTTCACAAATCATAAACCTACCATTTTTTATTTTGATATCATGTCTCATATATGGAATGTTGTATCTGAAGTCTTGTGTATAATAATTTGAGTGTCTTAAAATTAAATGAATTTTTTTTTTAAGTTGTCCATTCTTTGATCTTGAAAATTTGGATGTGGGAAGTTAATTTTGGTAATTCTGTAGGAACGTACAGCTTTTGAACAAGTTAGTTTTAGTGAACAAATTTCAAACTTAATTTTATGAATTTTAGTATTGTTTTATATAGAACTTAATCCATTATAAATTGCATCTCAATCATAATAATAATAAAAATTATTATTATTATTCACTCTAATCTTGTATTTGTCATTTCAGTCTTTAGTATGTTATTCTATTACTGCAATGGCTTTAGCCCAATGTTGAGCCTGAGCCTCTCCTTTGTTAGGAGTTACTAGACCAAGTTAATTTAGAAACGCATTACAGAGACTCTTGACTTCCTAAATCCTTTCAAAAAACGTTAAACTGAAAATATATAAAACTATTATTCTACCAGTTATATGGATGCGAAACATGGACTATTACTTTAAGGAAGGAAAGGAGATTATGAGTATTGGAGAATAAAGTTCTTAGGAAAATTTTTGGACCAAAGAGAGATGAACATACAGGTGAATGGAGAAGGCTACATAACTGTGAGCTACATGGTCTTTATGGGAAGCCAGATATAATGAGGACAGTTAAGTCCCATAGACTGTGATGGGCACGAATGGGGAATGAAAGACATGCATGGAGGTTTCTTGTAGGAAAACCAGAGGGAAACACCTAGTTGGTAGACCAAGAATGAGGTGGGAGAATAACATTAACTATGATTTGAAGGAAGTAGATTATACAGGGGATGTATGGAGAGCTTTTGTCTGTGTGGCCGTGAACCTATGGGTTCGATAGTGTCAGTGAGTTAGTTATTTGCCCATAGATGTTGTAGTCAATAATGAACCAATGAGACATCTAGCAGGCAACTGAAGTATTCATAGTTAAATATGAAATATGATATTACTAGGATGAGGTCAGTAATATTGTTTAGGGACTTTTCATTCAGGCTTAAGGATCTTTTACGAGCCTGAAAATCTTCAGACTTGGGACCCACAGCTTGAAGTCTCTCCTAGTGGATTTGCTCTTTGGATATTTCCATCCTAAAAAATCCATTGACTCGGCTGGGTTTTTGAACTCGTGACCCTCGAGAACAGTGGTATGGAGTCTAGTCCGCTAGTTCATCGTGGCCAGCTGAGTATATTATTAGTTATGTTGAATTTCCATTGGTTAACTTTTAATATTTCTTGTTCTTGAAAAAATTACCATTTATTAAAACTTGATTGCTCCTAACAATGAGAGACTTCAAGAATTATGTAACTAATTTTTACATTGTAGTTCATTCAGTTTGAGCTAGTTCCTTTCTACACAATTACTGGAATAAGTAAGTGTGAATAAAAGGATTAAGAATTTGAAAATACAATAAGAAGTAACATTTAGAGGTTTTACGTAATAATAAGTTTTTTTTTACTTAATAATAATAATAAGTTTAATTCTTACCTTATATCATTGTTTCTGTTAGGCATATGTTTCAAGACATGTTTATCTCATCTTCATTGTCTCATCAAACTAAAGTTTAGAAATGTTTTATCTTTATTTTTAAAGCCAAGTTATTCTGGAATAATTAAAAAAAGTACTGTAACGAAACTATCTTACTTTTTTGTGTAATAATTATTTATAAATGCATACATGCTATTTATTATGTCAGCAAGTTTGTTTAGATTGAATTTAATGTCTTCCAGAAAAATATAATTTCTAAAACAAAACCATATGTTGAGAGAAAGCTACAACTTACACTGGATGGATTATTCAATGGCAGTACATCAGTACCAATCCTAAACACTTTCACTATTACCAGACTTCTGCTCCCTACCTCTTCATTTAACATATAGAGTTAATATAATTATGCAGACTTATCTATTTTGAATTTTATATGAAATTTAAGGGACGTACCATAGTGTAGTTGGTTAAAGCAATATGCTACAAGCCGTAAGATTACGATTTAGATTCTTAATGGGGTTAAAATTTAACTGACCTAAACTTTCTGGCGGAACCATGCCCCTCTGATCAATTCAGCCTGTAACATAAATGAGTACCAGAATATTGTTCTGGAGGTAAAGAAAGCTGTCATACAAGTGTGACATTTTGTTTAAAATATGGTCAGAGTAATATTTAAAAATCTCACATCACAAACCTTGTGCTTTTCCACGATACCCAGTTTCAAATGGAATCCTGTCCATTCGTCAGTCAAATCTCTGACTCAAGTCTTGAGTGAGATTTATATATATATATATATATTTTACTCAGACCATATTTTAAATAAATATTACCTACATGAATATACCTCATAATGTGAATTCCTAAAATAAGTAATTACCTCATATTTTTTACTTACCAACATTCATTTTAAATTCATTCATCCCTGGGAAAAACCAGATAAGAAAATTTTTTTCATTTTTTTTAACTTTCTTAATTGATATTCTTTATTCAGCTTCATAAGTCAATTCTTCATTCTAATGTCTATAATGGACAATTTCTGTTTGGATAAATCTAAAACGGAGGAAGTTCATTGGGAAAATATAGATACAGTAAAACTTGTTTAATGCGGAAATCTGTCCAATGTGAACAAATTTATTGGTCCTGGCAAAATAATAGTAATTTTACGTGTATTTGTTTTGTATAAAACAGAATCTGTCCAACGCAGAAACGGAAGGATATTTCTATGCAATTCATGAAAAAATGTTTATAAGGCAGAAAGATAAGAGAGAGAAATAAATTAGTTTCAACTTCATTGAATTCCCGTTAATTGTTAATTCGAACAATAAGTGATGACTGATGACCCCTGCCTCCGGGAGAAGTAGTGTTTCTACCTGTATCTGGAATTTTCTTTCAGCCTCACTGCACACAGGTTTTGCGAAATACAGGTTCATTTAACAGATATTTGGTGTGTGGCATCTGTCTTACAAATAACCAATGCAATGTAAAATCTTAAATTAGTTTAAAATCTGAGACTGATTGTGTATGTATCTTTCACAGATAGCGTTCTGAATTAACGGATTAAAGATGGCTAAATGGTATGTATCATTGTCATTAAACAAAAAAAGTAAAAGTGATTGAAGATAAAGAAAAACAAACTCTCAGTACGTGAAATAATGACTAAATATAAATAATTTGAGATTTTAAAACACGAAGAAAAAATAATGAATGAAATGGTCAAATGAAGAGCAAAAATATCCAACAAGGGCGTGTTTTACAAGTTTGTGATAAATCTCCAAATTTCCGTACCACAGTTAGTGAGTGGAAACTGAAACTGCATACTTTAATTTCAGGATAAGCGCCTAAGAGACATTTTTAACGCTGACAAAAGAGACTTTTCGCGCAGTCGATCTTACATACTATACTTAACCATCCAATGGCAGCAGAACTACAATATTAATCCAAGGTACATAAAAAGACATACAGTGCTCTATAATCTAATATTGGTTAATATATTTTTTTGTTTTTTTACAATACGGAAAGTTGCCTAATGTGGAAAAAATAAGTCCCATACGATTCCACTTTGAACAAGTTTTACTGTATATTGTTTAATATTTGTAGGAAATAACACTATGGGGTTTCTTTTAATTATTATGTTTTCTAACTCTTAGAATGCATCGATAATGTTGCATAGATGCGACGAAACTATAGACTGCAGAATATAAAAAAATGTGAGGTGAGTCAAAATAACTAACTCATAATGTTAGATATATCAACTTTTTTTCTGGTTTTCCCAGGGTAAGTGAATTAGAATTGACATCTTGTGTCCATTGTCTAGAATGATGGGAACCGAAGAAAGACCAAGAAAGGTCTGTAGTGAATAATTTAACCTTATCTTTATCCAATTTATATCTTTCATACTATAAAACATGTAATACACCTATTGAAGTCAGTTGTTTTTAATTAGGGTTATATTATCTCAGGAACTATAGCACTTGAAAACGTGTCACTATCATTGTTATGAAGATAATAGAGTTATTTCTCTATAGCATATCCCGGCAATCAATATTATATAAGCTTTCCGGGTGAAAGAGGAAAATTATAAAAAATATATAAGGGAGTAACATTATGAAGTTCTCTTAATAAATAAGTTTTGTCTGTTTTCATCGTACCTCATAAATTGTTTTTTGTAAGACTTGTTTCAAAGCTTCTGTGCTTCATCGGCAGTTGGTACAGACTGATCTTGTTTAGGTTGTTGACCCTGGATCTTGACTCCTGCTCCCTCTTTTTTGTGGTCCTAAGAACTTTTTTATTTGGCTCCTCTCCCCACAAATTTCACAATTCTCTCCTTATTCTTCTGTTTGTAAATTTAAAAAAAAATTATGTTACTATATGGGTATGAAATTTGTAAAGGAACAACTACATCTTATAAAAATTGCCGCTATATATGTAAACAGATACCTGAGATTTATTTTGAAAATCTGTTGGCCAAAAAATAATATCAAACAAAGAATTATGAAAGAAAAATCACAAAAGAATTCTGGAAGGAAATTAAATATCATAAATGGAAACGTTTCCTTTTTTTTCCATTTACATAATTTATTGACTAACAATCCATATTTAAATGTGTGATAGACTGGCTTGCTTCTAATATGTGTTGATTTTAACAGACAAGGAAAATAATGCATAATAGATTGAAGAGTTTGCCACTGAAAATTGTAACTAATATTGCTATGTTGTAATATGAGTAGCTGCTAAATGAGTGTTAGCACTATCTGCAGCCAGGATTGTAATGTCTTGTACATACCTTCCAATCTACTAATACATATTAAAGAAAATCTTGTCTAGGAAATTTGCAGGTATAAAGTTTCAAACTCCAATATATGTTTGCCTTAGAAAGTACTGCTTAACCCTACGAGTGCCAAAGACCACATTTCAGACCCTTGTATATTCTGTGTTATGTGGGCTGGCCATATTTTACTGACAAGGATGCAACATGCTCCGTGCATCGTTAAATTAAATAAAATTATGAGATTAAAGTAAATTACCTATATTTAAAGTTATATATGGTTTAATGGGCCAATAAGCCCTACTTTTTTTAAAAAATTAGCCATTTTTTATGATTTCTTCTACTACTACTTGATTGTAATTTGGGTTTTAAATCCCATTCTGTGACTACATTTGGATCAGTCAATCCTTCTTCTCCATCTAGTCTTGTGTGCCTGTTCCAGGATGCTTTATTTATTTGTCATTTCATGTCTCCCCTTCCATCCATTCAACTTCTCATTTCTCAATATTCTTTTTAAATTATTCCCCGTTATATCTTGGCTGACCTCTTGGTATCTTCCTTCCTAATATAAATTCCAGTGCTTGTCTTGGTATCCTTCCAGATTTCATTCTTTTCATGTACCCATACCATATTAAATTCCATTTCTCTTAATGTTCTGTTGTATCACTTCTGATTTTTCCAAGCATGCTTCTTGCTCTTAAATTGGTAAAATGCTATTTTTTCATGGTAGTTATTTAAATGTGTGAGATCGCAATGAAGAAAAATGCATATAACTTTGTCATTACTGTACATTGTGTAATTCAACACAAATTTAAGTAATTTCTACTCTTTCATTTTTCTACTGCTTTATTAAAAATATTAAATAAATTAAATAATGTACCTTATAAGAATCATTGCCAATCTAAGGAAAAAAAAAATAATCTCTTTTCCTTGAATTCTACTTAATTCCTTCTTTGTTATTGTCCATACTTTAATTCATGAATTAATATAGGCTTATTATATGTTTTATATAATATTTTTTTTTACAATACATTGTATATGCTGATTCTGCAACTGGCTGTTAACTATGTATGGAAAATAAATCTGTCATTTATAGGGTTGTATTAAACGAAATGCATCTTGGAAATAAACAACCTCTTGCCTTCAAAGATTTGGAAGTTGGTTCTATAATCTCAGGACTTAAAGCACAATTTGTTGTATAAATACTTTTCAATGCAGAATGTTAAATAGAATAATTGGTATAATTATTTGTTGAAAAATTACAGGCTGGTCATAATCAGATTTATTGATAAACTGTGTGTGAAATTGCTAAATATAGCATGTTCTGAAAAAGTTCCAATATGTAAATATTGGAAGTACTATTCTACAAAACAAAAAGTTTCTATAAATATGGTTCCTAAACTTAATATCTTCTAAGTTATAATAATAATAAAAATAATCCATCTGTCCAAAATTTGTTTAACATTGTAAATATATTTGACAGTGCCCAATGTTCTGTGTGTTAAATATTTGAACTTAAATTTCTTCTCCAGTGTTCTTTATTACTCCATTGTCCTTCCTCTATTCTTCTTTCCCTCATTGTTGTTTGTTTTACACTTAATCCAAGAATCATTTGGTCTCTCTGTTCAATCTCTCAGCCTGTAGCCATTCCATCACTTTCTTCAATACTTATTCTTTTCAAATGACCATACCATAGGTATGAGCTCATAGTTTGCTAGAGAATCACAAAATCAAAAAAGAAACTAAATTTTTAAAACATTTGGAGAAACATTTAGAATTGACAATTTGGGAGAAGATATACATCCAGAATAATAAATATAAAGCAATGAATTTCAATATACCTGATGAGAATAATCTCCAAGTTCATAAAATCTACACCAGGTGGCAGTTCAGAGGATATTGTTAACGACAAAATTTCGGCAGTTGGAGTTTGACTGAAGATGGAAGTAGTGCTATACTTTTGAAACTGGTATCATGAAGAGACACAACTTTGTGAGGTGAGATGTTGAAACATATTCTCCAACTCATTTAAAAATGAAAATTACATTAAAAGTAGATAGTAGAGTACTTTAAATTAAATTAAAACTACTTCTTAAGCCATAGAATAAGTTTCATTGTTTGAAGGAGGAAAAAGACCCCAGAACATTAGAATTTTTTTGTGTGTAACAGGTCTAGAAGGCCCTTGGCCTACCAACTGGATCTTGGTCTTATATATACACGTGTTAATCACATATGAATGATCGTCTAGCCAGAATATTGGTACATATGGTCAGCATGCTGGATCCCCAGATGTTATAGCTGGTTTTCTCAACACGGAGCCACTATTTATTGTATCTACCCAAATTCCTCAAGGTGCTGGATGGGCACTGGTCCCATATTGACCAAAATTCCATGAGAAAATTTCTTACCCATGGTGACTCAAACCAGCACAAGTCCCATAGCTCTGCATCAGCCATCATACCTTAAACTACTTGGCTATGACAAGGACAACATTAGATAGGATGGTCACATCTTGCCTCTGTTCTTCTCTATTTGTAAACTTTCCAAGTTCCTGCTGTCCAGTAAAGTTATCCCACTACCGGCTTGAGGAGGTGCTGGGAATGGTAGATGGTTAAAGCTCCCACCTTTCCAGACAATCGGCACAACATGTCAACCCTGCATGAGGCCGTCTTTAACCCCACAAGTGTCTGGTACTCATTTCCATTAGAGGCTTATTCGACCCTAAGACCATGGCACATCAAAGTTTGAAACCAGTTTAAATATCCAATTGCACTGGGACTCGAACCCCTGACCTTCCAGCTTGTAACATATTGCCTTAAACAACTACGCTATGTCGTGCCTTCACTTTCTGGTATACTTATTTTATCTTCTCTAACCCCATCCTACCACTTCTTTGATTTACCAATTCCTTGGTTATATACATTTTTCTTTTCAAGGATTTTAAAGGTGTCATTCATAACACATGATATGCCCACTGCAATCTTCTCAATTTGACTTTTTTTATCATTGTCAGCTCTTTATATACATTTCATTATTATATCTAATTCTCCATAATCTGTTATCATTCACTGGTCCAGAATATCCTTCTTTCAAAAGCATTTAACATATTTTATATTTTCTTTGATATTACCCATATTTAGGAACCATATATTATTATTGTTTAAAGAATCCTATCTTTGATGTTTTCATTATTAATGTAACACTTCTCGCTGAAGGATAAATTAAATTAAATTTATTCCTATCTTTGTTTATCTACGTATTTCTAGACTTGAATGTGGGTAATAATGAAGAATATACTTTGTTTGCTTTACACAAGCTACTTTGCATCTCTTGCATTTCATTACTATTGTTTTTAATTATTGTATCAAAATATGTAAAATCTTGAACTATGTTTATTTCTTGTTATTCAAGTGGTGATAAACAGACCATAACTCAAATGCTATTAAGTTCAAAACCAAATTTTATAGCTTTTTTTTTTGTTGCTTGTTTTGATGCATACTACCTCTCTATAAATATTGGTACCTTTTTCTCAGGGCACTCTGTATAACAGAATTCTTGGCCATATCACCTTACAATATATGTTTGTTTGTTAGTAATATACATGGTAAATCATTTATTGTAAAAGTAGACTGCTGAATTGAAAATATGGCCAGCCTACAAGTTATATGTAAAATCTTGTCTTCCTTAAAATGTGGTTTTTATGAATGTGCCATTATTTAACATAACTTGCTAAGTGCTTCACTAATCTCACAAATATTAAGGGAAGAGGATGGTATGAAATTAACTTTTTTTTTTTTCCTATTTGGTGTAACATTCCAATATTCTGCACATTTGGGAAGTATATAGGCCTTCTAACATAAACAAACAATAAAAGGGAATTATGTTTGAAGAGAAAAATATACTGAACCCAGGACCTTTAGCTTTCTAAGTGAGTGCTCTACCAATTGAGCTATCTGAGAAACTCCAAACTCAGTTGGTAGAGCATTTGCACAGAAAAGAAAGTGAAAGGTCCTGGGTTCAAACCCCAGTCTGAGCATATATTTTTCTCTTCAAATATAATTTATCCATCATTGATATGTATGAAATGAATCATAAAATCAACAAAAGGTAAATTAACAAAAAGTACATTAAGGGATCCAAATTTTAAAAAAGTATATATATATATATATGTCCACCGCTGTGGTCTCGAGGTAACGTGCTGTCTTGTCACGCAGTGTGCCTGGGTTCGATCCCCAGTCGGGGCAGTTTTTATCAGGGTTTTTCCTCACCTGTAAGACAAATGTCAGGAAAACTTTAAGGCCCAAACGGTCCCCGAAATCATATGGTCATCATCATCATCCTTCACCAGTGTGGAAAGCAACGGGAAGCTACCACACCTACAATTCCCTAGTAAAGCTGCAAGCATAACATGAAAATTCTATGATTGCAGTGAAAGACCTGCCTTCTGGCAGAATTACTATGGATGGATTTATTTATATATATATATATATATATCAGAATAACGGCTTGTGAAATGAGATTCATGCGCAGAACAGCAGGTTACACCAGATGGGATCGGAAAAGGAACACCGATATCTTAAAAGAATTGAAGACTACGCCAATTTTGGAATATATTAAACAGTACCAACTAAATTGGAAACACCATCTTGAAAGAATGAGTTCAAATCGGATCCCCAAAGCTGTTTATAATTATATACCAAGAGGACGAAGATCACTGGGCCGTCCTATGAAACGCTGGAAGGAAAATTTTCTATAGGATCGTAACAGGCCTTGGCCTAATACTTGGAAGGAAGAAGAAGAAGAAGATATATATATATATATAATTTTGCAAACCATATCACTCATTATTTTTAAATATAAATTTGAAATTCTTTCAGAGTTCTGTTGGTAAATTGTTAGCCTATAATTTTTTTTTCAGAATTTTAATAAGCTCATATCAAAAGTTAGTAAACATTTAAAATTAGTTTTGTAATATATAGATATCGTATTAAGTGATTATAAATTTAATCTTATGAGAAATAGAAAATGTAAATTGGGGTTTACAAAAAATGTATTACAAATTTCATGCAGATGTTTTTATTTTTGAAGAAGTTATAAGAATGTTTGTGTTGTCATATAACTGAAATTCAAATGTGCAAAACTGGAATGAAATATTAACATGCATATAAGAGTGAAAAATCTCTAATAGCCTCATAAGGTCATACATAACCATCTGAAACAATTTATTAAAATAAAGAGTGTAAGACTATGTTTAAGTAAAAAATAAAAATATGAAATTTTTAAAAAAATGTCACCATTTCAGACCTCTTCCTCTTCTCTTAATGCGTTTGGAGTGACGTCAAATAATTAGTTTATTGTATTGACATAGACTTTCATGGCCAGAGTTACTTTATTGATGTTTTTATTATAATTATTTGTATAAACTCTATGTTCTTAATATTTCATCCAATAACTTTAGCCTCGTAACTAGATGAAGTAGATTTTAGAAATACAAAATTTAATATTTAGCATTTTAAAAAATGAAATTTTGCATTTTAAAAATGAAATTTTGCATTTTATAGCAATAGGAAAGTTTGAATATAGCATTTTGTAGTGTTTTACAAAAGTAATCATAAAACTTAAAAAGCTGTTAGAATCCAGATTATTAAAATATTGAACATTTTCTTATCTGATACATGAAACTTAAAATGCATTTAAAACTGTGATTCCCCAACTCGCACTTTGAACATCTGATTGAACATACTGCTTGTGTTCAGTGAAAAACATTCCTCGACATGATAAATTGTCATCAACATTGAACTGTTATAGGAAAAAATCACTATGTGGATTAATTTGATTAAATTAAATGTTTCATAAATGGTGAAATGAGATACCTTCGAAGGACTGCAGGATACACACTACTAGATCACAAAAAAAATGAAGACATCTTAGAAGAATTGCACATGGAATCTTTAGAAAACAAAATTTTTGATTATAAATCAAGATGGATGCAACATGTTCATCGAATGGAAGATCACAGAATACCCAAACAAATGTTAAGATATCAACCTGCAGGAAGAAGAAGACCAGGACGTCCACTCAAAAGACTTTTGGATGGTGTTTCTCTTGAGGCCTAAATTCGTGAATGTACTATGATGATGATGATAAATATTTCATACCTCACCTCATATCCAGTCCTCTAATTAGACTGCGGTTTAGAAGCCTTGGCAGCTTCATCTTCAGTAATATTTCGTCGACTGATGTTATGTTGATCAGAAGAACTACTTCTTCTTCCCTTTGTTGGTTGACCGATAAACCTTCGGATTCAATCAGAATCTGCAGCAATTTTTAAGTTCATAAAAAAACAACAAGAAAAAAAAACTTATGAACTTCGAAATTCCTGCGGTTTCTGATTGGATACAGATTTATCGGTCAACCAACAGAGGGAAGAAGAAGTAGTTCTGATTGACATAACATCAGTCAACGAGATATTACTGAAGATGAAGCTGGCCCAGGCTTCGAAACTGCAATATAATTAGAAGATTTGATATGAGGTGAGGTGGGTGTGTGAAAGGGTGCCAATTCTAGGTAACTGTTGAATTCATCTTGGAGTGATATCACACTGACGCCAAGGAAAGCATTAATGGAATGTAGGACCTTTTTCCGTATAAAGATTAATTTTGGAGAGAAAAATTAAGGTTTACATTATTGTTCTGGGCACTATTTTATCCATAAAGGTAGTGATAAAATTTAGTTTTACTAGCAATGCAGTGCTTGAAGCAATTTGTGAAAGTTATCCAGTTTCACCATTCACCATTGACACTTACAGGTAGAAAGGAGTTGAAAAGGGAAAAGTAATTCTAAGAAAATAAAAACAAAACTAAAAATATTTATGGGTTTAAATTATGTGAAAATTTCTTCCCTTCAAGATATAAAATTGATATCATATATCTGATTTCGTATTTTGGTCTCTGACTTGAAATGTGTTTTGGATGGTATTTCCCCCATTTTCAACGAAATACCAACTCCTGACTTGATTGTTTCAAGTCTTGTATGTTATCTCCCTCTGGTGTAGGATAGTCGAACCTCACAATGAAATCCTTTTTCCCAGAAACTTCAAAATTCATTATTGATAAAGTGCTGATTTTCAAAAATGTGATTTAGTGCAAAATGATCACTCTTGTATTTTCATTTTTCATGACATGCAAATTACAAAATGAAAAATTGAATCAAAGTGCAAAATTATATAAAAATCTGATAAATGCAAACTCTACTGTTTTTATTCTGGGGCACGCCATAGCGTAGTGGTTAAGGCACTGCCCTACAAGCCAGAAGGTCGAGGGATCAAGTCACAGTGGGGTCAGGATTTTTAAACTGACCTAAACCTTCTGGCGGCACTATTGTCCTGGGGTCAACTCAGCCTCTAACGGAAATGAGTACCAGATGCTTGTTCTGGGGTAAAGGCGGCCATCACGCAGGGCTGACATCAAGTGCCGATTGTGCAGAAAAAGTGGGAGCCTTAACCTCGTACTACCCAAAGGGCTTCCTGAGGCCTGTAGTGGGATTACTTTACTTTTTTACTGTTTTTATTCAATTTTTTGTTTCTTACCTTCTAGAAAAATAGAAGTGTAGACTGCTTTAAATTGCTGTTGGCTGTTAAGCTCAAATATGCAGTGTTTGCCCAAGGACCCTATAATATATTTTGTTCTTATGAATAGCGTGGATGCTGAAAGGTATTTCAATAAATATGTTTAATTGTAAGAGGAGAATCCGAATGACAGAACATAATATTGAATGTATTTTACGATTTCATTGAACAGTGTTATTCAACTTTCATTACTTAATTTAGTGAATTTTCTTTGTATTATTCTGGTTTTGCATCAGTATAAACATCAATTTATTATACTGCTCTGTGTGTTGCTTTAACTTATATTAATTTAAAATAAATGCACAATTTACTTTGTGTATCATCATTTATAAACCTTTTACAAATGTGATTTTAATTCCACATTAAGTAATTTCAAAAGTTGTTACTGTGATTAGAATTAAATCATAACTTCTACATTTTTCTTCAAAATGCTATAAAATTCAAAATTTCAAACATATAAACACTACAGAATGTAAACTTACAAATCAAAATGCTAAATTTCTGATTTAAAATTCTAAAAATCACCTCCCCTATTTATTTGTCGCTGTTTTTCTGGATGTAGATATTTTCTCATATTGTGAGTTTTATTGATTTTTCTTCACTTGTTGCAAATAAAATTAAGACTTCAATTGATTCACTCAAATAGTTAAAACTTACCAAAAATGTAATTCTAAGGGATAGCATATTTAAATGTCTAGATTGATCAGGTATTTAGTTGCCAATATTGTAGCTTCCAGCAGCCTTCCTTCCATCTGTGATTATTTCATTAAACTTTGATAATAATTACTTTAATCAGTATCCTTTGTTATTTATTAACAAATATGTAAATTTGATGGCATTCAGATCTATGTGTGATAATTGTGGAGTTTTTGGCCATGGTGTATGACATGTTCTTTAATTGGATGTTGTGTATGTAAAGATCCTATTCATCTTGTCTCTTGTACCCATTCTGGGGGGGTCAAGTTTTGGACTAAAGCATCCATCTATCTTGGTCATTCCATGTCTTCTCTTCTATCATTTCCATCTATTCAAATTATTTTTCTCAACATTCTTTTAAACTAAAACATGATTTGAATGAAATTAATTACATAGGGAATATTATTAATGAGTTGTATATTTTGACTCACCTCATATTTCTTCATTTTTATGCAAACCAGTTTCGTCACTTCTGTGAGAATGTCACACAGAAGCGACGAAACTAGTCTGCATAAAAATCAAGAAATATGAGGTGAGTCAAAATTTACAACTCATTAATAATTAAAAGAAACCTCATAATGTTATTTCCTACATATATTTAACACAGGGAATAATTGGAAAACATTAGCTCACCAAAAGCTCATAATTAACACATATAGATGTTACAACTAATACTTTTGTAAAAATGTTAATATTGATATTTTTTATGCAACTGGCAGAATCACTACATAAGAAATACATATGAGATAATTATTTGGAGTTAGATTTTATGTTAGGAAAACTAAGTTCAGTAAAAGGTTGTAACCCTCATTTTTTCCAAAGTTTATTTTTGTATTGAAAAATGGTACAGTGAAACTTCTTACCTACTTAAAAACAAAAATATATTGTATAAAAGTCTTGTACCACAGCAGAGGACTTTGCTGCAGAGCTGCAAGATAAGCACTTGTTAAAATTCATGCTCATTTGGCCAAAATGGAACCATCGCCCATCCAGCATCGTGGGGAATTGGATAGCTACACTGAGTAGTGGCTCGAAGTTGAGAAAATTATATATAATGGCTGAGGAACCAACATGCTGACCACATGCCACTCCTATACTGGCTAGATGATTATCCATCTCTGTGATTAACATATGATCAGCAGCTGGTTGGTAGGCCAAAGATCTTCTAGGTCTGTTGGACCATTAAAAAAAAGTTCTGTATAACACATCTTTTATCTCTATCATATTTCTCCCGCCATTAGTGACATTTTTCTATGTGAAAGTCGACTTGGGGGGGGGAAATGTTCCCTCCATCGTTATACAATTTCAGAGGAATGATCAAATTTTTTATACCAAGACAAAGCATATTTTCTCTGCCCAGTTGGCATTGTTGAAATGAAATAACAGATATACTGGCAAAAAGAGAGCATCTGTGATTCGAAATCACAAAATACACTAAGTTTAACTTAAAAAATTCAAGGCATAAAAAACTGAATTCAAATTAAAAAACCAACAAAATATAAATAGAAAACTAGAAGGAAACAGATATGCAAATGTCCATCTCTAGTCCCACATCATAACAATGCCAAGAAAATCTGCTCTAGCTGCATTGCCCTCTTCACTATCCTCAAGAAAATGGGAAATATTGATGATGTCAAATTAATCAGAACAAGTACTCGACAAGAAACATTTCCTGGCGTGTACTGCTGCTGAACGGGAACAAACAACTCAGGAAATGCAAGATCTCTACTGGGAAGAAAAAAAAAAAGAAGAAGAAGGCACAAACCAATTAAAAGCTACATCACCATTGGGCAATACCAACGACAAACACTAATAAATTACAATAGGAAGTAACATTATGAGGTTTTTCTTAATAAATAAGGTGAATCTGGAGTCATTTTATCTCGTAAATCATTGTGTTCTATTTGAACATATTTTGATGTAAATAGAAACATGTTCAATTAGAACAAAATGTTTTATAAGATAAGATGATCCCAGATTTACCTAATGACAAACATATTGCTTATATACTATCAAACTCTACTCTGTCCTAATATATAAGCAATTATAATACGTTCTACGAAAATATGCATTTTGCAGAATCTTGTCTTCGACTTTCGTCAGACTTTTGTCTTTACAATTAGCATATTGTGACAAACATATTGTTCTCTGGATGGCTTTTAATTAAAAACTGCATCTAATCTACAATTTCATTTTCTAGTTATTCCGAAGTATGCCATTTTAACTCTTGTGTTCTTGTACTCTGCACAAGGTCATTAGCCATAATTTCATTGTTACAAAAACTGGGAGAGTTTCTATAGAAGAGAAGATGAAAAGCATGTTTGAGGTACTCATTTTCAAAAGTCTACCATTTTGTACCAAATCTGACTTTTTTGTATTTCTGCATTCTTCTTAGATTATTCAGTGTACAAATGTTATCATTTGGATTCGGAGCATCATTTAAATCACTATAAATTTATGTTCAAAGTGACTATTGTAATCAAACTGTTTCTTGTTTATAGCATAATAGTGATCTTACATTACTTCCCCAAATTTATGAAAATGTACATGAGACGTTTTAAAATAAGCTCATTTGTAATTTAAAGAGAGTGATAAGACATTCACATTTATTATTGGTAGTGATTCTGCCAGGCACAGTGTATATTTGGAGATGGGACAGCACATATTTTTTAATTAACATGCTTGATATTCATTTCATAAAAATAGTCAATAAAACAGAAGTTTATATTACTTGCTTTGAAGTAATTTTAATATATATATAAACTACAGTTTTGGTGTCTACTTTGTTCATATATAATAAATATGAAAAAATACAAATAAGCTGAAAATATTTCCATGATTTTTGCAGATTGTTACAAGATGATTTGTGTAAATAAATACCCAGGCAACGTCAGGTGATCAGCTAGTTGTTGAATGAAATACACTTGCTGAATATCAAGATATTGAGTGTTGAATTCCCATCTCTAGCTAATTTTTAAGAAACTCATATGACAAAAGTCTAGTTTATATAATATAATGGACAATATTCAACAACACTTGCCAGAACTACAATTCCTGGGTTCTCTATTGTGTACTTCTTTTCATTATGAGAAGAGAATTGAATTTAATAAATTAAATAATATTGTACAGTAGTATTTGTTTTAAAATTTTGCGTTTACTAAAATTCACTTGTTTTTACATAACTAGAGAGCAAAACTACACCTAAACCAGGATTTGAAACTCAAGATCTCCAGCTTTATGCAGTGGCACTCTACTACTGAGATATTTCAGTGATACCTCCAGGAACACACACAAATTACTCTCTCTTTATCTCTTTAATCCAAAATCACCTGTAAGTAGCGAAACTTGTCTTAAGAAGATATTTAATGGAGGTGCTTCTAGTGATAAGTGTGTCTTCCTTGTTTCTTTGTGTGTCTCTGGAATTCCCTACCCTCTTATATCAAGGTCTGCCTGTCTAAAAAATAAGCTTATTGAACACATCTATATAGATGGCTCAATTGGCAGAGATAAGAAAGGATACTACATAACCAGGTAACTCCAGCTAAAGTGAAGGATACAGAACTTTTTGGTACCAATGCAGTATTAACCTTGTAGTATAATGACAATGCTTAAAGCTGGAAATCTTGGTTTCAAATCCCAGATCAGGTGCAACATTTTCTTTATAATTATGTTAACTATTCCCTACAAATGGCTTGACTGGAAAATTTAATTTTCATTTGTTTAATTTAGTCTTTCTTTATAATTAAAATATTGTTGTTTTATTTAATATTTAAAGGAAGTGACAGTATGAGTTAGAATTCACGACTCACTTCATATTTGTAGATTTCTTGAAGACCAAGGTTTCGATATGTTATGTATCATTATCAATTCTTTCTAACTGAATTAGAAAGTTAACTTATCATGATACATAAGGGTCTTCAAGAAATCTACAAATATGAGGTGAGTTGTGAAAATTATTTGTATAAGTTGAAAGAAATGTTAACATTTGTATCGTCATTTGAATGGTGTAATGGACAGCACACTCATACAGAGAACAAGATCTCCAGGGTTCAAATGCCGGTTCAAGCGTTGATTTTTCTTTCCTATTAATTATTGTTGTTTTGTTTGTTTACTAATGCTAAGCAGCCATTAGCTCTCTTGTTATCCAACATTTGCCAGATACTGCAGATCTGGATGAAAGGGCTGGGCATTGCTGATCCATTGTATATTTCACAAGGTAAAAGTGGGGAAGAGAAAATTCAGATTCTATATAAAGGCTTTGACAGAAAATCATAACCTATGGTCAATCTAAAAGATAAACAGCACTTTTTCTCGGATACTCAGGGATTTTAAATAATTCTGTGTTAATGCACTCCCATATTTTATTTCCTGAAACTTCATTAAGATAATTGGACAAGTTTTAAATTCTGGAGTTATTAATATCTTAGATGTTAGATATGGCAAATATCCACAAAACTACATCCTCTCCTTGCTGTAAAATCAGCAGTTTCAAGCTGCAGTGTGTTGGAATCCGTTGAAAAACTCTTGCTTGCTTTAGATTTAAATGTCCAGCAATCTAGCAGTAGAAATGAAATTTTCTTCTATTGGTTCATGTGTAATTTTTGTAATGATTTTTTCTCGAACATAACTTTTTGGATTTAATAATTAATAAAATCTGAGTCATATCTCACCTCATATTTCATGTTGTTCAAGCCTCCAGAAACCGCCCATGCTTGAAGAACACAAAATATGAGGTGAGATACGACTCAGTTTTTATTTATTATTAACTTGAAAACCTCATAATGTTATTTCCCATAATTTATGAACATTTTTGGAAATTAATTTAAGAGGTTTACATTGCCCAGCAATAAAATAAAACTTGTAGAATAAATCAGAAAGTGATTCTTCATTATCATCAAATTCAAGGATTAGGCCTTGTGGCCTGTTTTGCCACAGATGAGTTGGTCTCTCCATTGCTTTTTCAGTCTTTAAGATCTCTCTCCCCATTAAGTCTATAAGAAGTCTGTGAAATGTACTTGTACCAGTTATCTTGGTAAACTTTTCAATGTTTTATTGTTCTTGGTTGTCAACATACCATTTATGATGAAAAGAGTGGTCTAGTGATCTTAGCATTTGTTCTCCTATCCTTCAAGGTTGATTTGATGTTAACCCTCTGCAGGCCACTGGTAAAATCTATTGTGTCAGAGATTTAAATCGCACCTGCCGATGTGATCGGCTTTGCAAGCACCAGAGCCGATCTAGTCGGCTCATGACATCTAAAGGGTTAAGGTCCATGTTTCTGATCCAAGTAACAGTTGGAACTGCCATTGTTTTGTAGAATTTCAAAATTGTTTCTAGTCTGATTTTTCTCAGAAAATTTTATTTTATTTTACCGAAAAGTTGTTGAAATTTGGTTAATTTTATGTCAATATCCCTGGAGTTTATATAGGAGAGATTACAACTGAGGTAATTGAATTTACTGACTTATTCGCCACATAGCTTATTGACACACCCAATGGTTTTAGCTCTTTGAGTAGACGCCGTTTCCTTTAAATAAAACCATTTTATTTTAGTTTGCTTTTTAGAGATATGCAGATTATAAGTATTGTACGCTATTTTGTATTAAAAGTGATTCTTCATTTTGATAATTTAAACGTCAGGGACAATCTGAGTGATGCGCAGTGTTGGGGGTTTTTGTTTGGTAGCGATCCTCCGGTTTCCTGAGCACAATACTGCTCACCACAAACATACACATATACACATTCTAACGCGCACACATACACTTCCAGGGCTAACGATATCCATGGGTTTGGGATGGATTTAAATCCCTATCTATAACAATATTCATCTTCAACTCTGTCAGATGCATCACAGAGTAGAACTCTTCTCAGCATAGATCACTAGTCCCAACTTTACAGAACTAAAGTGTTCTCTTTGTTTTGGTCTTATGTAGCAATTTAAAAAGTGCCTTGGAATAGAAGCTTGGGCTCAACTGCACTTCTACTAGCGCTTGATTTTTCTGTTATATTGTTGTAAACTATAGCTCTTCTTCTGTATTTACTAGATTATTTAATATTTTAAACTTTTTGAAACAGTTTTTATAACATTATTAGACAATTTTGAAGTAATTATTTAAATATGCAAATCACAATATTACGTCACTGTTAGGCAATAATGTGATGCTAACTGCTATTTTCTCCACAGAGTATATTACTTAGTCTATGATTTTTCTATCGCTGTTTTGGGTTATCGCTGGATGGATCAGTGTTAGGGAGTGGTAAGTAAGTGTACACCCATTTTTTATAAATGTTTGGTAATTTTAATATTATTAATTTTTTTTAACAGATTTGGGGATTTATTGTAAATATTGGTCATTTAAATTTCATAGCGACGGATAGTAATTGAGGATGATAATCGACATGTGGTTCAATTGTGGGTTATCGCTGGCTCTATAAACTCTGGCGCATGAGCACTCTTGTTCTATAGTTTAAGTGCAGTTTTTCCGAAGCTTGTCCTTGATAGTTCTGATGTTTTGATCATATGTACTCAGCTATTGATTTAAAATCCAATGGTGTAACTCACCTAGAAAGTTCTTATCTTACTAGTAGACTGTTGACCTCACATCCATATGTGTCATTTAAGAGGTGGACAATCATCCAGCTAGTACGGGAGTGACAGGTCAGCATATCATGTCTCCCAGCTGTTATAGCTGGTTTTCTCAATCTGGAATCATTACGAAGCTGGGTGGGCTCCAGTCTCGTACTGGGCAAAATTACATGAGTAATGATGTTTGAAAATCAGAAAATCCAGATGTGCAACATTACTGTTACAGTAATACTGTACATCATTCCAGTTTTATTATTTCATGCTTATTAATAATGTATGTATGTATATATATATATATATATATGTGTGTGTGTGTGTGTGTGTGTGCATGCGTGCTTGCTTGCATGGGTGGGTGCGTGCGCGTGTGTGTGTATGCCTGAAGCTCAGAATTTGACAATAAAGCCATTTACCTTCTAGCTTCCAAATATTTACTAACAATGTCTGAATGGATATTCAAATTATTAATAAATGAGTTGGAGAAAATGTATTAACATCTCACCTCACAAAGTTGCGTGTCTTCACGATACCGGTTTCAGAAGTATAGTATTACTTCCATCTTCAGTCAAATTCCAACTGAAGATGGAAGTAATACTATACTTGGAATTTGACTGAAGATGGAAGTAATACTATACTTCTGAAACCGGTATCATGAAAACACGCAACTTTGTGAGGTGAGATGTTAAAACATTTTCTCTGACTCATTTATTAATATAAATACCTCATAGTGTTTCCTCCCACTGTAATTTTAATTAAAAATGGATATTCAAAGCTTGACATGATTTTTAAGCTTATTAAATGAATATTAAGAAGCTAAATCTATTACTATGATCAAAATAAGTAAATTAATGTGCCCAACTAAACTATTGGAATCAATGGTAAAGAGAAAAATTTCTGTCTGATCTGGGAATCGAACCCAAAATCTTCAGCTATTCATGCTGATGCTCTGACTACTGAGCCAATTCAGGCTTTCTTTCCATAGTTCCTTGGATGTGAAGAAAGCTTGAAGTAGCTCTGGTCAGGGCATCAGCACATAAAGCTGAAGGTTCAGAGTTGAATTCCTGATTAAAGGAGAAATTTTTTTCTTTACCATTGATTACAATGATTTTAAATGTTCCATATTCATATTCTCCCCTCCTTCGCAAAGTGCTTAGTTAGACTAATTCTGTGGTCATTCAGGGAGTCACAGCCAGCAATGAAACAAAAGGTGCAACAACTTTTCATGACAGTTCTGAAATTACTTTTTTAGGAATTCACACTATGAGGTATTATTTATTTAGGTAAACTTTTATCACTCGCCTCATATGAGGTGAGTGATGAAAGTTTATCTAAATAAATTCTGGAATTATTTCAGGATTTTGTGTAATCTTATCCATTTAGAATTTTTTCTTGTTATCTTGCAGGCTTAGTTGTTATACACTTTCCTTTTACAAAATGTTTAATACATCATATGGAAGTCCACTGCTGTGGTCTCGAGGTAGCATGCTGCCTTGAAATGCAGCGAGCCCGGGTTCAATCCCCAGTCGGGGCAGTTTTTCTGGGTGAGGTTTTTATTGGGATTTTTCCTCACCTATAAGACAAATGTCAGAAAAACTTTAAGGCCCAAACTGTCCCCGAAATCATATGGCCATCATCCTTATCATTATCATCATCATTATCCTTCACTGGTGTGGAAAGCAACGGGAAGCTACCACACCTACAATTCCCTAGTAAAGCTGCAAGCATAGCATGAAAATGCTATGATTGCAGTGAAGGACCTGCCTTTGGGCAGAATTACTACAGATGGATGGATCATATGGAAATTGTGTGGTGGCTTTTGTTTAATTTGGGTTCCTTTCTTTGCTAACATATCAGCCTTTTCATTTCCTTCCACAACACAATTGTCTAGTATTAGTTTTTTCCCCAATTTATTAATTTTTTGGATCACCTTCTGGATTTCTTTAATATTTTTTTCTTTTGGATTGTAATCCTATTGTTCGATTGTTGCCTGTGAATGTGATAAAATTACAATATTTTTTTTAAATTTTTGTAACAAAAGGAATAAATTTTGCAAGTCTATGTAAATAGCTTTGACATCTCCGTTAAAGTTAATGGTCTTTCTCATTTTATAAAATAAATAGAAGTGGCTCCAGTTCCTTCATCATTGTTCAGGGATAAAAAATGTACCATCCCCAGATGGGGTTGAACCACCGATATTTCAGTTATTTCTAAGTAATAAATTTAAAATAATTGTACAGAGTGCCTGTAAGAAATCATTTTATACCACTGGTGAACATATTATTTGTAAGGAAAAGTGTTCTGATGGGGGATAAACAGACTTTTATTCTCAGAGTGCAAACAAATTAATTTATTTTTTTAAGTTAATAATAATTAGGCTACATTATATTGTGAAATTATTCAGGAGATAAAAGAGGAGGTAATGTGGGTGAGTGCTGGTCTCTAGAAACAGCTGGTTTTAGCCTGAGTAAGTCTGTGTCCAGTTCACCAGACTCTAGAGGTTTGTGGCCTGCTGATGGTAGGTGATAAGGAGAGAATCCTCCCCAATCCATACCAAGGAAAAGTCCACCAGAACCAGGTGATGTTGTTGATAATGTTGCACCACTCGTACCAGGGCTAAAAGATGCCAAAGGGCTACCACCTATAGCAAAATAGAAGCAAAAAAATATGTGTAAAGATACTGTAGACTGTATTATTTACTCGTATCAAAGAAATTGAATTGGTTATTTACACCTCACCTCATATTTTGTTCTCTCACTTGTAATAACATTTTGAAGGACATTTTCAGCCGGAAACACACTGTTGAAATGGCAGTCGAATGTCTTGTGTATTTTCTCCCTCTGGTGTTGGGCAGATCAAATATTTTTCTCTAGGAACTTGATAATTCATTAACCCATTAACTGCCATGATCCCCATTTGGGGATTGTTGTTTGTTTTTTTAATTTTGTAGCTATTTTTATGTTGGCAGACTTGATTTCTTCTTTGTGTTGTTGTCTGTGGTTTCTTCAAACTTGTGTATTATGTGACAGTTAAAATTTTTAAAGCAGACCACTTGTAAAGAGTGATTTGTTAGAAGGGAGCAATAATTTCAACATACTATTATATCACAGTTTAAAAAAAAATGTTAGTAGTGTAATTACCTATGCAATTTTTATTTCCATATATTAATTTGTTTAATAATGTTTGTAGATTATATCCATTGTCATTTTACTTTCACATATAATTTATTTTTGCTCTAACGGTTGATTGAAGCTCGATCCCCATTTGGGGCTCATGATATATGCCACCTAGTTTTTTTTTAATTTTCAGATTTCAATTAAACATCGTTATAGACTAAGGGCCATTATTTCTCATGAACTGGAGGATATTCTTAATGATCCAATTTTTATGGCATCTGACAGTGAAGATGAGGATGATTTGTTTGAAAACTATTGACATCGTTGAGCTTCCTCCAGATCGTGTAGATGATGTATCGGACTGTGAGGATGTTGATGTGAATATATTAGTTGATACGCTTCCAGCTGATGTACCTGGCAGCTTGGAGTTGCACACTATCTGTGGAGTGAAGGTTCCTGAAACTTCAGAGTATAGTTCTACTACAGAGAGTGAATATCCCAAGAGGAAAAAAATGAAGACTGGCATCGAATCCAAATGGGCAAAGAAAGATGAAACTTACTGCAGTACTTACACTGATATGCAAGAAATTGAAAAACGTAGAGGCGATTTGATAGCAAGTCTGAGAGGAAAAACTGCAGTAGAGCAATTTGAGGATTTTTTTATGAGGCAATGTTGAACATGATGGTCAGTGAAAGTGTGATATATGCCTGTCAGAAGAAATCACAACTTTAAGAAGTTTGACGATTTTATTATTAATTTAACACTTCTCATAGAAGGATAAATTATATTTGAAGAGAAAAATTTTTGCCTAGACCGGGACTCGAACCCGGGACCCTTGGCTTTCCGGGCCAAGTGCTCTACCAACTGAGCTACCGAGGCGAGTTACGATCTAGACGCAAATTTTTCTCTTATGTACGTTGTAATTCCCTCGCGCCAAATGCTTGAAACCATAGCTTCTATCTTTGCAAATGGCGGCTTCTTAGTTAAGAAGACATTTATTGGGAATTTAACACTACTTTATAGCCAGTAGGGCTTCTATTGACGATTTTATTATTAATTTAACACTTCTCATAGAAGGATAAATTATATTTGAAGAGAAAAATTTTGGGTTCGAGTCCCGGTCTAGGCGAAAATTTTTCTCTTCAAATATAATTTATCCTTCTATGAGAAGTGTTAAATTAATAATAAAATCGTCAATAGAAGCCCTACTGGCTATAAAGTAGTGTTAAATTCCCAATAAATGTCTTCTTAACTAAGAAGCCGCCATTTGCAAAGATAGAAGCTATGGTTTCAAGCATTTGGCGCGAGGGAATTACAACGTACATAAGAGAAAAATTTGCGTCTAGATTGTAACTCGCCTCGGTAGCTCAGTTGGTAGAGCACTTGGCCCGGAAAGCCAAGGGTCCCGGGTTCGAGTCCCGGTCTAGGCGAAAATTTTTCTCTTCAAATATAATTTATCCTTCTATGAGAAGTGTTAAATTAATAATAAAATCGTCAATAGAAGCCCTACTGGCTATAAAGTAGTGTTAAATTCCCAATAAATGTCTTCTTAACTAAGAAGCCGCCATTTGCAAAGATAGAAGCTATGGTTTCAAGCATTTGGCGCGAGGGAATTACAACGTACATAAGAGAAAAATTTGCGTCTAGATCGTAACTCGCCTCGGTAGCTCAGTTGGTAGAGCACTTGGTCCGGAAAGCCAAGGGTCCCGGGTTCGAGTCCCGGTCTAGGCGAAAATTTTTCTCTTCAAATATAATTTAAGAAGTTTATTGGAATACTGTTCTTGACAGCTTATTACGCACTTCCTCAAGAGCAACTATACTGATGTGAAACTGTATGAGTCGCAATAGATATCTAGAGATAAAAGTTATTTGCATTTCAATAATAACGAGCTTCTAAGCAGTATCCCAGGGAAAGAATGAGACAAGATTTTCAAAATTCGTCCCCTCATGGATCATCTCAAAGAGAATTTATTGAAATTTGATGTTTTCTCTAAAAATCTAAGTATAGATGAGCAAATGGTTAGATACTATGGTCATAACTATCTAAAAAAATTCATTCGGGGAAAGCCGGTGAGGTTTGGATTCAAGCAATGGACTTTGTGTTGCTCCCAAAGTGGATATTGTTATCAGATGTTAGTGTATGAAGGTAAAAGTAAGGACACAGAGAATGTTGCAGTTATGGGTCTTGGCGCTTCAGTGGCAATAAAACCATCTTCTTCTTGTGTTCCAGTGGAGATCAGGACCTCTGTTTCTGGCCATATTATCGAACGCAAGACCATGGGAAGACAAAGAAAATGTGCAGTTTGCAAGAAAACAATGTTGTATGTGCAATTTAGGACTTCATGTTGACTGCTTTACCTTCTGGCACAGTAAACAGAGAGTGTAACAAAATTAACAAGGTAGCAATCGCCATGATCCCCAATTGGGGATCGTCATATTTAAGCCATTTAAAAATATAGTATTCAAATGAAGTGATTGTTTTTGCTTTTACACATCTTCAAATACCTTAAGAAACATGATAAAAGTGAAAATTGCAGGGAAAAAAATTTGGCAGTTAATGGGTTAACTTGTCTCTATTTTTCCAGATGTTGATCATCTACTATACTATGAGTTCTCTGATTTTTCCAATTGTTTTAACAAAATTTATCTTTAAATTCTATGATTTTCTGTCCACATATGAGCACCAACTCCTGAATTTTCTATTTCTCAACATTTTACAGTTCTAAAATGCTCTTTCATTCTTGTGTTTAGATTTCCTTTTAATTTCTTGTAGACGTGGAGACTGATATGAGAAGAACTGGAAACAGTAATTGGAGGCAGAAATTAAAGGACAGAATGAAATGGCGAGCTGTTGTTCAGGAGGTCAAGGCTAAACTCTGAGAGCTGTAGTACCAAAGATGATGATGATGATGATGATGAAGCCTAAATTAGAGCCTCTGAACAAAATTTAATCAGCCTTTCCCATCCAAGTAATATATCAGTTATCTACTAGATATCATTTCGAGACAATGTGTTAACCTCGTGTCACTCTTAACATCTGTAGGGAAATAAGTATAACTAAATTAGCTTGGTTAAATAACTCCAATATAATCAATTGAGTTGGTGTTTACTTGATGAAAATCCATATTTATTAATTAAATAAAAATAAAATGTAGTTTTATTTGATTTTCATATTTATTATATAATTCAGTTCACTGAACTCCAATATAATTCAACCAGGAACTTTAGCAGTCCAACTCGCAGCCAATTTGATTGCAGGACATTTATTATTGACCCTTCTAGGCAATACTGGACCTTCCCTCTCAGCCTCTCTTCTGTCCCTGCTCTTAATTACTCAAATTGCTCTGGGAGGGCCCTTGTCTCATGTGGAGATGAGCCTACGACTATTGGAATTGAATTGAACTTGTAAAAGAATTGCATCATATTAAAATTGAATGTGGTAGGATAAAAATATTTGGAATCACAAAAGAATACATATGGAACATGTTAATGGAATCAGTTTTGAGCTATGGATATGACATGGAGAATTACAGAAATAAAATGTTAGCAGTGAAAATTGATTATTTGTGACAAGTGCTAGAAGATCCAGATTGGACCATGTAAGAAATTGAACAAAATTTATGCAGAAGAAACCATACTAACAAGGATTTAAATTAAGAGTCTCAAATGGTTTGGGTATCTGATTAGAATGAGAGAGGACAGACTAATTAATTCACCAACAGCAGACTTGGGGAAAATGAGGTAAAGAGAAGACCAAGAAAAAAAATGAAAGCAACGATAATAGAGACCTGAAGATGTACAGGACAGAAAGTTGTGAAAGGTGATGGGAATAGCTGTAGAATCCATGATATAGATAGCATCTTTTTAGTAAAATGTATAGTGTTTCACTTGTGCTAATAGGAATGTAACTTACCTAAACTGATGGTTGTTGCAGTGCTTGTTGCTGAAACAAGTGACTGTGAAGGTGACAACAGTGGTGACTCTAAGTTTATGTTTCCTGGACTTGATACTGAAAAAAAAAATTCTGATATAAGTATATATATATATATATATTTTTTCCTTTGCCATTTTTTATGTCTGCTATAGAATTGATGAAGAAAACTCCAAGCATGACAGGCCTTTAAGGCCCTAGGCCTACCAGCCGGCTGCTGGCCTTACATCCACAGAGGTAGACAATCATAAGCCAGTGTAGGGGTGACATGTGGTTAGCAAGTCGGGTCCCCCAGCCGTTATAGCTGGTCTTCTCAACCTGGAGTCGCTACTTATTGTAGCTACCCAAATGCCTCACGATGCTGGGTGGGCACCGGTCCCATACTGGCCAAAATTCCATGAGAAAAATGTCTTCCCCCATGGGGATTCGAACCAGCACAAGTCTCGTAGCTCTACACCAACCACTCGGTTATGGCATGGGACATAGAATCGATGAAAACTTGTAAAACTTTTTCAAAAATCTTATCATAAGAACAACCTCATTCATTTGGGATTTGCTAGAAATGAGAGAATTCCAAAAATTACAAAATATATAACTTCACCTGGGATTGAAACAAGTCCTTGTACTAGTTGAGTGTTGTTATGAGTTGTCTGTTGGTGATGTTTTGCTGCTAACTTCTCTTGTTTACGCCACTTGGCGCGTCTGTTCTGGAACCATACCTAAAAGCAGAATTATTGTTATCATGTGTTAATTAGTAACATAGGATCAGCAGAGGTAAATATGAGGTGCACAGGAAGCAAACTTATCAGAAAGATACACACATGTAAATATTATTCATACTAGTCTTCAATATTTATACAGGCAAAGAATGTAAAAAAATATTTTTAATACATTTTCAAAAATCAAAATGTATATATATACTTCTTGTAAGCCCATGTTTCCCTTAACAGAGATTTAGGCGCTCTCCCCCTACAGGGAAGAATTTGAACCATACCAATTTAGTTACACTTGTTTTTGTATAGATGTCACTTGAGTGGTCTGTGGTCAGCATTCCACCTCATACTGACATCTAGGAAACCAAGGTAGTACTAGGACGGGAAAATTTGGTAAATTTTGCTTAGAGGCCTTTTCATTCAGGCTTAAGGATCTTTTACGAACCTGAAAATCTTCAGACTTGGGACCCTCCCGGAGGACTTGCTCCTTGGATTTTTCCATCCTAAAAAATCCATCAACCCCGGCAAGGTTTAAACCCGCGACCCTCGGGACCAGAGGCAAGGAGCATAACCACTAGTCCACCGCGGCCGATATGATTAATAAAGTTTTCTTGAGTTTCTGCGTCATGGATTCAAGGTTGGCCTCTGGCCACTGATTCTGACATTTCGGCATGATCCCACATGACATTATCAAGGAATGATAGGTTCGAGTCACAGATTTACGTCTTATATAATCAAACACGTTTAGTTTTCATGAAGCTTCTCAGTAAGATGAATAGTCTCCAAAATAAATCAATTTCAGACGGTGTGTGGAACAATACAGAGAACATTCAAAAATAAAATTAAAAAAGAAACAAAGATAAAAATGTATAATGTTATAGCAGTTCCCACAATATTGTATGGATGTGAAACTTGGGCCCCACTGAAAAAACAGAAGGATAGAATGCAGATGGCGGAGATGAGATTCCTAAGACAAGTTAAAGGATGTACAAGACTTGATAGAATAAGAAATGAGGATATAAGAGAAGAATTGAAAGTACAGCCTTTATTGGATAAGGTCACGAATTACAGACAGAAATGGATTGATCATATGGATGGAATGAGTAAGGAGAGATATCCATTGTTAGCAAGAAATTATCAAGCAAGAGGAAGACATGATGTTGGAAGACCTAGAAGACGTTGGGCTGATGCATTATGAAGTCGGAACGGGCAATTGCCTAATCCCTGGAGTGATGATGATGATGACATTTAGTTTTCACTGTCCATGACGTGGAAAACTCAAGAAAGTTTCTTAATCATACTTATATCTGCAAAAATCTAAATGTAACATATATATATATATATATATATATATATACATATATGAAAGAGTAATCATGATTCCCCTGAAGTAGTCCCTCCCCAGAGACACAGGTAGGAGACTATATAACTTAAGTTATATATTATAGAAGCATTCAGATGATTTTGAAGAATGAACAGAATATTTCATAATCTTTCCAATTATTTTGAAAGTTTTTAGAGGTATTCTCAATTTCTTAAAACAATCTATAGAAAACTTTAAAATTGTTCCTTAAGTTTCAGAGAATAAACTAATTACATTAATTGGTCCTTGATTTGATGATAATCTCTCATCATGCATATTTTAACTCACCTGAACTCTTGCTTCAGTTAAATCTATTCTGAGAGCTAGCTCCTCTCTGAAGAATACATCAGGGTAGTGAGTCTTGTGGAATGCTCTTTCAAGTTCTTCCAGTTGAAAATTACTAAATGTTGTTCTGTGAAATTTTGATCAATAAAATCACTTTTTGTTTACAAATATAAATAACTAACTAATGCACTTCTATGCCTAAATAAATTACATATTGAGGGTTAATTAATTATATGGTATACACTGCGACAAACCAAACATGGCGGTTGCTAGAGTAAATTTTTTATTTCAAATTTCAGGTAAACCCCCACTTCTAACAATTGGATTTCGCTGATTTTTTGGATAATACATACGTCAGTTTATTTTAATAGGATATCCCGAGTTTTGTTGTGAAACATTGAAAATTGCAATCACTAGAGCAATTTTTAAATTTTTGTTTCAACTGAACCCCACCTAATGAATTTAGAACATAATACAAATAACAACATAAAATGAGAAAGGTGTTCTCAAAAATCAATAAAATCTGACTATTAGAAGTGTTGGGTTTAGCTGAAAACAGAAATAAAAAAATTGTTCTAGTGGCTGCCATGTTTATTTTTTTTTGCAACAAAATGGTATGTAACATTTAAATAAGAAATGTAGCACCGAGTTTGTTAATCAGTAAAATTGTATCATTAAAAGTAGGGTTTAACCTAAAAGATGAAATTTTAATAGGAACATTTTTAACACTTTACCACATAAAATTTTTGTTTAATCACAATGAAATTTAGTACATACAATTTAATTATAAAATCTCTGAACTAGCAAAATCGATTTGCTGAGGGTTTTGCCTATTTTATGCAGTTCCTGCTTGATAAAGTCTAAAGGACGATTTTTAAAACCAATTTTATAGTTTTTAAAATGTATTTTGGATCAATACTAATAAAATTCTTGATAAAATCCCATTGAGGTAATGATCACAATATAAAATTATAACCTATATTGTTCAGTCTTCTCAACTTGTTAAAACTTTTTAAAATACCGGTACTGTAGGCCTTTCAGAACTGGTTCCATCTCTAGCACAAATTTGTTTAGTTACTCTATTTTGGTGTTTAACCTTTAAATTGGCAAAGCACTGATTTCTTGACACATTCTTATTTGAATGTTGCAGTTCACATTGAAAATATCATACATAACTTTGAAATTCGTCGGAGAATATTTTTTTTAAAAACTCACCTCATAATTTCAATGATTATACCTCATAATGTTTACTTTCCAATATTATATATAACTGTTTATTATTGGGTATATTGTGTAATTCTACATACATTTAAGTAATTTTTACTCAGTGTTTTTATTATTCAATTCATACATCTCAATGATGGATAAATAATATTTGAAAAGAAAAATGATATGCCCAGACTGAGACTCAAAACCTGGACCTTTACAGGGAATTTACAACATATAAAAGATAAAAATTTGTGTTTAGATTGTAACTCGTCCTGGTAGCTCAGTTGGTAGAGCATTGGCTTGGAAAGCCAAAGGTCCTGGGTTCGAGTGTCAGTCTGGCCAAATAATTTTTCTCTTCAAATATAATTTTTACTCGTTCAATTTCTTCTGTTTTATTAAATATATAAAATAAATTAATTGATGTATCCTATAGGATACATTTGCCAATTTAAGGGTTAAGCCTGAATTTTAAAGAGCCTAAAGTTTGAAGTCTCATTATAAGTAAATGTACCTGTATCTGCGTTGTTTTCTCTTGACAGGGCCTCCTGATCCAGAAGTAGCTGTACTTAAACTGGACAATGAGATAGGTGACCCTGGTGATGATAGTAATCCCAGCGAAGATGTTGTGTTCCCTAATATGGAATCACTGTAATCTAGGAATAAGTTTAATTGCAATTTTTCATTTCAATTCATTAAACATTAAATAAAACAGAGGAATTATAAAATCTTTGACAGTTGAGCATTTGAGATTAATTGTAAGTCTGTGTTGTCATGGCAATGCATTCAACCTTGACAACAGCCACCTCTTACTCTCCTGCCCATAAAATATTTTTTAAAATTTGCAAGTTATATGAAATATATTCACATTGTTTTAGTTTAGATTTTGTTCATTGTGCCAAGTTTTCATTTTTGTTGTTGTAAATATTAGTATTCAGTTAATGATTGCCTGTTTTTTTTACTTTTTAGGAATTAACTCTATGAGGTATGGTGATTTGATTTGGAGATTCATCAGTTTACCAACACAGGGAGCAGGAGGCAGTTCTTCAAGACATAACAACGCTCGTGAAATTACTGAGAATGGAACCTAATAAGGTCCTGAAACCAGTCTAAGAAGAAGAAGGATATGAGGAAATGATGGACAGAGGTAATCTCTTTAAATTAATATTGGGAAGTAAACATTATGAGGTTATATCATTAATAGTGAGTGGAGAACATATTTTTAACGACTCACCTCATATCATTTCAAATTTCTTTGATACCGGCGGTTTCAGACAATATCTTGTCCCTCTTTAGTCATGGCTTCCATGGCTGAAGAGGGACAAGATAATGTCTGAAACCACCGGTATCAAAGAAATTTGAAATTATATGAGGTGAGTCGTTAAAAATATGTTCTTCATTCACTATTAAAGAGGTAATCTCGTTAATCCATTCATGCGCGTCACTAATTAGATGACGAGGCATTTGGCTACCTTAAGAAAGTCATAGTCATAGATACAATTTTTCTTAGTTATGTTTATTTACCTACAGATATTAAAGAGTGACATGTGGTTAGCACATTGTTTCAATGAGACATCTTACTTACTTACTTACTTACTTACTTACTTACTCACTGGCACTATCGAACCCGTAGGTTCATGGCCGCAGGGACATAAGCTCTCCATACATCCCTATCCTGAGCTAATGCTTTCCAATCATTCCCTGTAATCTACTTCCCTCAAATCATAGTTAATGTTGTTCTCCCACCTCATTTTTGGTCTACCAACTGGGCGTTTTCCTTCTGGCTTTCCTACAAGAAGTTTCCATGCACGTCTTTCATTCCCCATACGCGCAACATGTCCTGCCCATCGCAGTCTATGGGACTTAACTGTTCTTATTATATCTGGCTTCCTATAAAGACCATGTAGTTCATTGTTATGTAGTCTTCTCCATTCACCTGTCTGTTCATCTCTCTTTGGTCCAAAAATTTTCCTAAGAACTTTATTCTCAAATACTCGTAATCTCCTTTCCTCCCTTAAAGTAAGAGTCCATGTTTCGCACCCATATAATATAACTGGTAGAATAATAGTTTTATATATTTTCAGCTTAACGTTTTTTGAAAGGAGTTGGGACATCAAAAGTCTCTGCAATGCATAATAGCATGCATTTCCAGAATTGAGCCTATGTTTAATTTCTTTGTGCATCTCATTCCTATTTGTGATTATTGTTCCTAGGTATTTGAATTCAGCCACTTCCTCAAAATTTCCCTCATTTGTCATTAGCTGTCCATTTCCATTATATACTGAATTTCTACGTGTGACCATATATTTAGTTTTACTGATATTTACTTCCAGTCCTAATTTCTTAGTGTTACTCAATAGTGTGTGCGTGTTGGCCTTTAGTATCTCCTCGCTATCGGCCAGTAGTACTACATCATCAGCATAAACTAACATCTTATTAATACCATTCAGTTGTAAGCCTTCCTCATTCTCTAAAGATTTAATGGCATGCTCTAGTACAAAATTAAATAGTAGAAGGAGATAGTGCATCTCCTTGCTTCAACCCATTCTGGATTTCAAAAGTGTCTGAAAACTGTTTGCCTACACGCACCCTACTCGTTGAGCCATTTAGACACATTCGTATAAGTCTAACTAACTTTTTAGGAATTCCGAACTCCAGCAGGATACTATATAACTTCTCCCTCTTAATTGAATCATATGCTTTTTGGAAGTCTACTTATAGTTGATGTACAGTACCATTATATTCCCATTTCTTTTCTAAAATCTGTCTTATACTAAAAATCTGATCTGTTGTAGACCTGTTTCTTCTAAATGCACATTGATGATCTCCTAGAATGTCATCAATATAGGGAGTAAGTCTGCTTACTAATATATTTGTTAGAATTTTGTACGAAGTTGAAAGTAATGAGATGCCCCTGTAGTTGTTGCAATCAGTTTTATCTCCTTTCTTATAAATTGGTACGATAATTGATTCCTTCCATTCATCTGGAAGAGCTTCTTTTTCCCAAATCATACTAAGCAACCAGCGTATCTTGTCCATCAATTTTTCTCTCCCCCTGATTTTATCAGTTCTGCTGGGATCTCATCTGAACCTGATGCTTTATACATCTTCAATTTTTCAATTGCAATTTCAACCTCTAATGCACTTGGCTCTGCGACTAGCATTTCTGCTGTCTGTAACTTATCCTCCTCGATGTCGCTGTTCTGTATGTACATTTAATAGCTGATTAAAATAACTTTTCCATCTATTTAATATACTCTTGGAATCTGCAATCATATCCCCATTTTCATTCCGAATTATGTTTGTTCTAGCCTGAAACCCTTTCTTCTCTATACTAATTCCCTGATATAATTCTCTAATGTTCCTATTTTTTGCATTCATTTCAAGATCATTAATCTTCTCTCTCAAATATTCCCTCTTTTTACTCTTTAGTAACTTGGTGGTTTCCCGTCTAACACTACCCAATTGCTCTAAATTTACCTCATTTGGCTCGTGTAACCATTTCATTTTTGCTAGCTTTCTTTTCTTTACAATGTCGGCACATTCCTCATCAAACCATTTCTTGTTTTGCCTCTTTTTTAAACAACCAATGCTTTCTGATGCTGACAATTTAATAGTATCTCTTATAGCTTCCCATTCTTTATTTATATCAGTTTCTTCTTTGCTTCGTTTGCCACATTGTCATCTGAAGATTCCAGTACTTCAAATCTATTAGCAATTTTGATTTGGTATTCTTGCTGCATTTCATCATTTTTCAAGTTTTTTTAATTCATATTTTACAGAATCATCTTTAGCGTTTGTTCCTCTCATAAGCGATAGCCGTTGTCTGATTTTCACCCTGACCAGATGATGATCTGAATTGCAGTCTGTCCCTCTAACTGATCTAACATCAATGATGCTACTGTGCCAGCGTTTATCCACTAATACATGATCTATCTGGTTCCGAGTTTCTCCATCTGGGGACGTCCAGGTGTATTTATGAATATCCTTATGCTGAAATGTTGTGCTCTTAACAACGAGATTCTTTGATGTGGCAAATGTGACTAATCTAACCCCGTTGTCGTTACTATCTTCATGAAGACTGAATTTGCCTATTGTTGGTTTGAATATATCTTCCCGCCCCACTTTTGCATTAAAATCTCCTAAGACAATTTTCATATGATATCGTGAAAGGCTATCAAATAAGCATTCTAATTCTTCATAGAACTCATCCTTGATCTTGTCATCTTTATCTTCTGTGGGGGCATGTACATTTACAATTATAAAATCATGTCGTTTACCCTTTAGAATTATGTATGATATCCTATCACTAACAAACTTAATATCTCGGATAGCGGATAGGATCCTCCTTCTGACTAAAAAACCCGTTCCAAATGCAGGTCTTTCTGCACCCCCATAGTATAATGCAAAGCTTCCTGATTCCTGACTACCTTCTCCTGGCCACCTAACTTCCTGTAAAGCGACTATATCCAAGGGCGATTTATCCAATTCCCGCGTTAATATCTCTAGTGCCCCGCTATTGTATAAAGTCCTAACATTCCATGTTCCTAGGAACATGTCCCTGTGTTTGAGCCTTTGGCATGGGTTCCCTGAAGTAGTCCCCGCCCGGAGAACCGAATGGGGGACTATTTGACCTCCGGAAAATTTTACCCCAGTAGAACCCATGTCCGCATTTCTTCACGCTTGTATTTTTACGGTGAAAGATCGTCACTCTTTCGACCAAGGTACTTATTTCGTCTGGCTTATCACCTTCGACCAGTCCGGCATGGGTAACCGTATCGGCAGCAATGCTACCGCCGGCATAGCTCTCAGGATCATTTAAGCACACAAGCCACTCCACCACGACAAGGTAAAGATACCATGGAGGGACAATGAGACATCTAGTAGGCAATTTAAGTGTTACTTGGATGGATGAAGGTTGGTTAAAATTTGCACAGAGGTATTTTTCTTTATTCAGGCTTGCAGTTTTTTTTATAAGCCTGAAAATCTTCAGACTCTAGGCCCGTGGCTTAAAGTCCCTCATGGATGACTTGTCCCTTGGATTTTTTCAATCCTAAAAATCCATCGACCCCGGCGGGGTTTGAACCTGCAACTCTCAAGACGAGAGGTAAGGAACATAACCACTAGACCACTGTAGCCGACTCCATGTACATACTGTAGAATGACATATACGCTCTGTACTGCAGTCCTACTTAAAAATCCTAGCTCTTTTGGTCCCACATTATGAATTCAGATGGGAAATTTTTATGGATTTTTTAATAATATATTATGCTAAAAGTAATATATTATGCTAATATTAATAATAATAATAATAATAATACTTTATTTATTCTGGCAGAGTTAAGGCCATAAGGCCCTCTCTTCCACTCAACCAGTACAAATACAAATAAATATTCGACAAATATAGATATACACTATACTAATTATAAACAGTTAAAGATACAATAAATGTAACGATGTAAATGTCATGTACAAACAACATTTTATAGGGTAATAACAATAATGATACGATAATAATAATAATAATATAAATATGATACATTATATGGGAAACACCAATTAATATATATATCTTACACTGGATAATAATGAAGTCGAGTTTAGAGCAAATATAAATTTAGATTTCTTTTAAAAGATGCCAATGTCCGGCAGCCCCTTATTTCTTGTGGTAGGGAATTCCAGTTGCGAGAAGTGGAGATGGTATATGACATGGAGTGATGTGATGTCCTATGTTGTGGTATATTAAGTAAGAGACTATGTTGTGATCTTGTGTTTAAGTTATGGTTTGAGGATAGATACTGGAAACGGGATGATAAATAATTGGGAATCGAGGTATGTAGGATCTTAAATAGGAGAATTAGACAGTGCGATTTTCTTCTCTCTTTTAGATGTAGCCATGACAATTCGTGGAATAATGGAGAAATGTGATCGTATTTTCGAACATTAAATATGAATCTGATACACATATTATGGACACGCTGCAGTTTGTCCGACAATCCGTCACTTATGTCAGTTAGTAGAACGTCACAGTAGTCAAAATGCGGCATCACTAAAGTTTGGATTAAAATTTTTTTAAGAGTTATAGGAAGAAAATGTTTAAGTCGCTTTAGGGAATGCATTATGGAGAAGATCCTTTTAGATGTTTGTTTTACTTGCTCATGCCATTTTAAATTAGAATCTAAGTAAAATCCCAAGTTTTTAACGATGTCGGTATAAGGAATTTGTTCATTATCTAATATGACAGCCGGCATATTGCCATTGTTTATGAGGTGTAATAGCCTTGGATGTCCGATAATTATTGCTTGCGTTTTGTTTACATTTAGTTTCAGCCCATATTGTCTGGACCATAAAGATATATGCCTGAGGTCAGTGTTTACTTTGTCAATATATTCATTAATTTCGTCAGGCCTAAAGTGTGTGTAAATCTGTAGGTCGTCGGCGTAAAGATGATGCTTGCAGTTTTGTAGTTTCTTGGTCACATCATTAATATAAATCGAGAAGAGAAGAGGAGCGAGGACGCCGCCTTGAGGTACCCCTTTCCTCACCAAGCGCCAGGAAGAAATGCGATTATTAACAGAAACTGATTGCTGATGATTAGTGAGGTAAGATGCAAACCAATCAAGGCAGTTTTCCGACAGATGTAGTGTCTTTAGTCTCGCTAGCATTAAGTCTATATCTACTGTGTCAAAGGCTTTGCTGTAGTCGAGTAGGACTATTGCGGTGAGTTTGCTTTTGTCCATTGAGTCTCTTATGTCCTCTACAATGTCAAGTAGTGCAGTACTTGTGTGATGTCCTGTTCTAAAACCAGACTGATGTTCATCAAGTAAGTCGTGTGTGGTGAGGTAGTCTGTTAACTGTGAGTGTATTATGTGTTCCAGTGCTTTAGATAAACAGGGAAGAATACTAATTGGTCTATAATCATCGAGTGTTGTGGGAGTGTTTGATTTCGGTGTAGGACGAACTAGAGCCATTTTCCAGAGTCTGGGATAAGTCCCAGTCATTATAGAGGCATTAAAAATGTGGGTTATTGTTGGGAGAATAATGTCTATTATTTTGTGCAGGAGAGTTATTGTTATATTGTCTATTCCTTGTGCTTTAGATTTAATACGTAATACTGCTCTTTTGGCGTCATCAGGTGAGATATAGGAAAAAAAGAATTTGTCTCGGGTAGGTTGGGAATATGACATTAGTTCATCTATTGTCTGTCGTTTGTGTTGTGAGGTGTTGTCAGAAGGGAGGCGGGTAAAATGGTCATTCAACTCATCTAGTGATAGGTCAGCTGTTTCTACCTGTAGTTTATTTTGACAGAGGCCTATTGATTTTAAATTTTTCCACATGTCAGCTGAGTTGGACATAGATTGTGTAATAATAGTATGGGCATATCTTAGTTTTGCATTCCTTATAGTCTGGTTGACTTTATTCCTCAGATGTTTGTATGTCTGTAAGTCTGTCAGTTCTTTGTTCCTCCTGTATTTCCTGAATGTTACGTCTCTCTCAGTCATAAGCAAGCGGATATTATCAGACATCCAGGGTGCAGGTGGTCTGTTTATACGTCTAGTCTTGATAGGTGCGTGTTTGTCATACAATTGTAAAATCATGTCATTAAAATTTTCAACTTTCTCGTCTACAGTTCTAAGTGTCCATATGTTGTTCCAAGGTAGTTTTGCAGCGTCATCAATTAATTGCGCATAATTTATATGTTTCAAGTCTCTGTATGTTACAAGTCTAGGTCTACGTTTAGAGCAAAGGAGTGAATATTCAATGTATATTAAGTCATGTGCAGAGATGCCTGGAGCTTCTATCTGTCCACTAGTTATAACTTTTTGAGGATTATTTGTTATAATTAAGTCTAGTAGTGTGTCAGAATACCTAGTATGATGGGTTGGTTCTGAAGGCAGTATTGTCATATTGCATGACTGGAACATTGTCTGTAGTTGTATAGTGTTGTAAGAATTTGTGGCTAATAGGTTCGTGTTGAAGTCTCCTAGTACAATTACATGTTCATAAGATGGTATCAGATTTTGGAGAACTGTTTCAATGTCATGCAGGTGACCGACATTTGGGGGCTTATAAACTACTCCTAATAAACATTTCTGCATTTTCGCTCTAATTTCTATAAATAGGTATTCGGGTCGAGACGAGTATTCACTAGGCGAATGGGATACAATTTTCGGTTGTAGATCGGAACGTATATACATCGTCACGCCGCCTCCATTTTTCCCGAATCTGTCATTCCTAATCAAGATGTAATTTTGCATGTTTACAAGAGAAGAAGGAAGGGTATTTTTCAACCATGTTTCAGAAATTAAAATGGCATGCAGATTTAGTGTTGAAAATATAGTTTGGAATTCTGAGAAGTGGGACAGGAGTGACTGTGCATTACAATGAGTTATTTTGAGTGTATTGCTGTTCAAAGAGAAACGTGATTTTAAAAGGTCTGAGGTGGAAGGGGTATGTTGAGATGGGGACAATGGAACTGTCAAAGACCGAAAAGGGGCTGCAGGTGCATTCCTTAAATCTATGGTTGAAATGTTGCTAACTAAAACAAGAAAACCGTAAATATGAAATATCAATTGGGGTTCAGTATATGAAGTACAAAACTAAATTAATAAAAAAAATAGGTTATACACGAAAAAATGAAAAAAAAATGAACACAGTAAATAATTAAATACTAATAGCAATAAATTACAAAAAGTAACGAGTTTCTGAGTTGATAATTATCACTCTGACCTGAGATCTGATATATGATTTATTCGCTTTTTTCTGTCTCCTACCTTAACAATGACAGAACCATTTTAAACCTGGTTGAGTGGTAGACAAGGCCTTAAGGCCTTAACTCTGCCAGGTAAAATAAAGCTATTATTATTATTATTATTATTATTATTATTATCTTGGGTCCAGACATTGGTTACGCCATGAATATTTATAGCTTCGCGAAGTAACTGATGCCTAGCACTAGTAAGGTCCTCACGAATCGTAATTCCACTGCCTTTCAAATTCTTTTTATTTCGAAACACCTCACTTCGCTTACGGTAGGACACAAATTTAACAATGACAGCCCTAGGTCGTCCACCATCTGTTTTTCTACCTACACGATGACTACAATCAATGTCACTGACCTGGAGACTAACACCAACTTTCTCTTCTACCTGCAAGGCGATGGCATCTGTGTCTTCATTTTCTTCCTCCGCAATGCCAAAAATACGCACACACTGACGCCTTTGGTATTGTTCTAAGCTATCAATCTTAGATTCCAAAGTCACTATCTTGTTATCACAGTCCTGAATAGGTTTCTGGAGTTCACTGATTAAGGCGTGACTTTGCTCTAATGCCACTTTTAATTCTATAACCCCCGCAGCAACAGTCTCCTTTATTATGTTGGCAACACTTGTCAGCATGGTAGCATCTTGTAGCGACTCTTGTAAGACACGCTTCACCACCTCTTCTATTTCCATTGAGTTATTCTTCTTGGGGCCCATCTTATGAATTTAACTTAGCCAAATTGTTTTATATAACACAAACTATCAGTTACGATGTTTTAAGCGACTTAGAATGTGTTCACACCTTCAAAATAATATGTTGGTCACGAGCGATACACAACACGTCTAGTCACTTTCCGCCATTAATGATAATTTAATAATATATTATGCTAAAAATATATATTATTTTTAATAATATATTTATCTCCCAGCACGACAGGCCTAGAAGGCCCTTAGCCTACCAGCCGGCTGCTGGCCTCACATCCACATGTGTCAATCACAGAGGTAGATGATGATTCAACCAGTGTAGGGGTGACATGTGGTCAGCATGACAAGTCCTCGAGCCGTTATAGCTGGTTTTCTCAACCTGGAGCCGCTACTTATTGTAGCTACCCAAATGCCTCACGTTGCTGGGTGGGCAATGGTCCCATACTGGCCAAAATACCATGAGAAAATTTCTTCCCCCGTGGAGACTCGAACCAGCGCAAGTCCCGTAGCTCTGCACCAAAGCTTCCTGCCTTAACCACTCAGCTACGGTAATAATATATTATGCTATATTAATAATATATTATGCTAAAAATATTAATATATAACATGGCTCAGAAATATGGACAGTCAATTAAAAGAATAGAAGCAGCAGACATGAAATATTTATGATTTGTGGTAGGATATACTTTAATGGATAAAAAGCAGAGTGAAGATATTTGTAAAGAATTATAAATATTCAGTTTGACAGATAAAATAGAAGAGTATAGGAGAAAATGGTATGAACATGTCTGCAGAATGGATACTAACAGACTGCATAGCAAAAGTCTGAACTATCAACCAGAGGAGGAAAAAAAGAGATCGGGGATGCCCACGAAAGAGATGGACACAGCAGCTATAATATTTCGAGCCAGAATGAACCAAGAAGAAGAAGAAGAAGAAGAAGATTATGCTACACAAAAAATGTTTTTATCAGATAGATAATTTGTTTACATCATTTTGTTCAGGAACATCTCAAAGAGATCTTCTGGTAAGATTTGATATTAGAAGCATGTTATTCAGCAACATCAATGGTAAAAAGTGTTATCTGTATTATTCTTACCTCATAATGTGGTTTCTGTTAGACATATGTTTCAAGGCTTGTTAGCCTCATCTTCAATAGTTACAGAAGATGAGGCTAACATGCCTTGAAACATATGTCTAACAGAAACAACAATATGAGATAAGAATAATACAGACAACTCTTTTTTATTAAGTAAAAGCTCATAATATTATTTCCTATTGTATTTTCAAACGACAATGGTATTTCAATTATTGATGCACAGAGAGGCAAAAGACAAAGTCATCCCACTACAGGCCTTAGGAGTCCCTTGGGGTAGGAGGAGGATAGGATTCCCACTTTTGTAGCCTTTATCCCCGGAACGGATATGGGATGAAAATATCAAAAAAGTAATTGATGATAAACATGAAGCATACAAAAAAGTCTTGTCTACAAAAAAATATGAAGATAAAGTAGAATATCATAGGAAGAGAGCCATAGCTAAAATTGAAGTTCGCAAAAATCATAGACAAAGCTGGGAACAGTTTGTATCATTTTTGGAAAATGATATCACTAGGCCTCAACCAAAAATATATAAAGTTTTAAAAAATTTAAATAATGATTCAAAAGAAAATGCACATTTAAATTGTATATCTAAAGAATCTTGGCTTAACTACTTTCATCATTTATGGACACAAAAGGATGATTTATTACAAATACCAATCTCTAATAACACTGCTTTGGAACAAATTTCTATAGATGAATTAATTGATGATGTTAAATCATTAAAAAGTAACAAAGCTCCCGGAGAAGACCACATTAATCAAGAATTATTTAAATTTTCAACTAAAAATTTTTAGACAGATTTCTTATTCTCCTTAATATGATATGGGAAGGACAAGAACCACCACAAAGCTGGAACAAATCCATTCTAATACCAATCTTCAAAAAAGGAAGTCGCCAAATCAAAGATAACTATCGTGGAATTAGCTGGTTGAACTCTGGATATAAAATTTATGCTTAATATAGTTATGAATAAATTGAAAAAAATTTATGAAAATATAATTGGGGAAGAGCAGAATGGATTCAGAAAGGGTAGATCTTGTACAGACGGATTCTTCACTCTAAAACTACTATTAGAAAAGTACAAGGAATTTAATATAGAGACTCATATCGCCTTCGTTGACTACATAAAGGCTTTTGACAAAGTAGACAGAAATATATTACTACAAATTTTAGCTGATGATAACGTTCCACAACAATATATTACTAATATCTTCAACATCTATAAAGATAATGAAATCTCTGTTATACAAGATGGCAAATTATCTTCTTGGGAAAAGATCAACACTGGAGTAAGACAGGGATGTGGACTTTCACCGGTGCTTTTCATTATATATATGAATAGAATAATAAACGAATGGAGGAAAACACAACGGGGATATATACCCATCAATAGGAACCTCAAACTCGATGCTATTCTTTTTGCAGACGATTTAGCTCTTCTGGCACTTTCCGAAAATGATTTGCAACGATCAATTTATAATTTACAAAAAATAGGTGCCAAATTTAATATGGAAATATCAATTAACAAAACTAAAATTATGGCATTTCATGGGAAGGACCCCATACAAAGTAAAATCTGTCTCCAGAATAAAATTTTAGAGAGATCTAATCAATTTAAATATCTTGGATACTATCTCTCTATCTGGGATGAAAAGGATATCCCTGAAAAAATTACTAGTTATAATAAAAGTTTGGGAATTATTGATCAAGTTATGAAACCATCCCTTGTACAAAAAAACACCAGATTACGTTTATATAACACTTTGGCTAGACCAGTGTTGACCTATGGTAGTGAAGCATGGACACTAAAAAGACAACATGAAAGCAGGCTTGTGAAATGAGATTCATGCGCAGAACAGTGGGTTACACCAGATGGGATCGGAAAAGGAACACCGATATCTTAAAAGAATTGAAGACTACGCCAATTTTGGAATATATTAAACAGTACCAACTAAATTGGAAACACCATCTTGAAAGAATGAGTTCAAATCAGATCCCCAAAGCTGTTTATAATTATATACCAAGAGGACGAAGATCTCTGAGCCGTCCTATGAAACGCTGGAGGGAAAATATTCTATAGGATCGTAACAGGCCTTGGCCTAATACTTGAAAGGGAGAAGAAGAAGATCCCCAGAACAAGTGTCTGATACTCATTTTATTTAGAGGCTTGAATCAACTCCAGGACCATGGTGTTGCCAGAAGATTTGTGTCGGTTTAAAAATCCTGATTCCACTGGGACTCACACCCTTGAGCTTCCTGCTTGTAGCTTCTTGCCTTAAACAACCATGCTACGACATGCCCCTAATTAAAGAACACAATACCCCCTACATCATAGATTTAAATATCACGTTGTTTTGGTAATGGAAGGAAAATAGAAGTAGCTGAAATGAAATTCTTATGTTCAGTAGCAGGCTATTCATTGTTAGACAAGAAATTTAATGAAGAAATAGAACCAAATTAAACAACAGTGTTATGGATAAAATTCAACATTCAAGATCTAACTGGCTCCAACCTATAGAAAGAATGACACCCAATAGACTCCACAAATTTTGCTTCACTACCAACTCAAAGGAAGAAGAAATATTGGATGCCCCATAACTAGATGGAGGGATATGATCTCTTGATGTGGAAACAGGTCTATGGCCTAATTCCATGATGTAGCAGAAGAATAAATTGATCTTTGGAGGACATCTTCTGAAAGTGCTAATAATGCCAGATGATTGGTCTTTCTTCAATGAAGTAAAGAATAGAGTGTACCAATAACCAAAAATAATTGAGTTTGTGTTTCTTTCGTCATAGCCTTAACTACATTTATGTAACAATTGAATTAGAAGAGGGAGGGTTTTAGTTGATAAATTGAGTAAATATGTGAAGAATGGTAATGTAGATGAAGCTGAGGAAATTTGAGTTTCACACCTCAACCCCCCTTCAGAAAACTGACTCTAATTAGCTTAGATCATTATTAGGTTGCACTAACTAAATTGCTGTGCCCCCCCCCCTTTAAGCATGTAATGGAGTTTATGAAGGGGATGCAGGGAAAAATAAGGTGCAGAAGGGGAAAATCTAATGTATTTAGGAACCCAACTAGTTGATAAAATGAAGTGAATTTGAGTCCAGAAGTCAGTTTGAATGTGGCTGGTAAAGAGTAAAGTGAGCTTTTTAACTTACATCTCTTGTGTTTGTTGTGATAACTTCTTAAGTCCTCATCTGGAAATATCATAAATAACATTTTGTTTTTGTGTTTAATGAAAGAGAATTTTTTTTTTCTATTTGGTGTAGAATTCCGCACGTTTATATGTATATACTAATACAAAGAAAGAAAAGAATGGGAAACAATAATAAAAAAATAACTTGGGATACCATTTCTTTTAAATATAAAAATTTTGAGTTTTACAAAAACATATATAACTCATATTAAATTAACGTTGGGAAGTAATCATTATGAACATAATTATTGAAGTTCATCAGAGAACACTTTTTAATAACTCACCTGCGGTTTCAAATGTAATCACATAACATCTTCAGACACAACTCTGACTAATGAAAAACACAAAATTTATGAGGTGAGTTGTCAAAAAATGTTCTCTGATAAATTTCAAATATATAACTCAGTTATTTTAAAACATAAATTTGAAATTCTTTCAGAGTACCGCTCATAAATTGAATAAAATTTATTTTTTCTGAATTGTAATAACATCTACCAAAAGTAAGATATAATTAACATATATATATATATATTCAGGATACATTTACAATGACACATAGAGTGTGGAAACTGCAATCTGCGATATAACTACAAATATGAGGTGAGAAAAACCAGCCTAACTCATAATTATTATAATTAACAAACTTTTAAAATTAGTTTTTTTAATAATTTTGTAGATATGTTATGAAATAATTATAAATTTAAACTATGGATAAATAAGAATTTTTAATTAGGATTTAGAGAAAAGACATTCCAAATTTCATGCAGATGTATTTATTTTTGAAGGATTTATATACATTTTTGTGTTGTTATATCATTCAAACTCAAACTACAATGAAATACAAAACATACATTTATTATTATTTTCGGTGTTTTTATTTGAATCCTGGATATAATCTAATTTAACAAAGAAAAATTAATACTTGAACCGGGATTTGAACCCTGGACTCTTGTTCTCCGTAAAAGTAATGTATAAATTCTCAATAAAAATACTTCTGAACAGAAGACATCAGTTGGCATGATGGTAGCGACAACTATTAGCCTTTGGATGAACGAGGATTATATAAGTGGAAAGAAATGTTTAGGTTTGTATCGTTGTTTGAATGGTGTAATGGACAGCATACTCGTTCTGGTTCAACTGTTAATTTTTCTTTCTTAAAAATAGATGCATATTAAGTTAAGGTAGAATTTTTTATCACTCACCTCATATTGTTGTTCTTATTTGACTATAAAACTAGTTTGGGAAAAGATCTACATTCAAAAGAGCGAAAAGAAGAAATTGATGAACTTTGAAATTCCTGGTGAGAATAACCTGGTTTCGAGGTTTTTCAGTCAGCCAATGGAAGGAGCGAAGGACAGCTCTTCAAGACGACGGAACAACGGTCATGACGATACTGAGGATGGAACAGAAACTATGTTCTGAAACTAGTTTATAGTCAAGTAAGAAGAACAATATGAGGTGAGTGATAAAAATTCTACCTTAATGAATATACCTCATAGTGAGAATTCCTATAAGTAGATGCATATATTATGTCTGTAAGTTCTTAAATGGCATTTAAAAATAACCAAGGCCATATATATATATATATATATATATATATATATGTGTGTGTGTGTGTGTGTACCCTATTGAAATAATTATAAAACATGCTAAGGTATACTTTTAAGTAAAAAATTAAGAATATTAATTTTTTTTTTTAATTTTCACTGCTTCAGCCATCCTCTTCGCCTAAGAAGAGATTCTTGTGATGAGGGGAATAAAGTGACTTGTAATAAAAAATAACCTAACATTGTTGCAATTTTTTCGTGTTACACATATATTTAGCTTTAGAAATATGTAGTGTGTATCATAAATATAGATATAAGATGTAGGATTATTTGAATGAAAAAGTTTATTCCTGGAAACTGCAAGATGTGGATATACTGAAAATAGCAATTAAGGAAAAAAAAATGCATGCTATTCTAATAAACACGTATCATAAAGTAATGAATGATTTCCCAAGGCATTGCCAATTATTATCCTTTGATGTAATGGTAAACAGTTTGAGGTAATATATTGACTTGTTTAGTGTTATTGTAAGTGATTTGTTTAATTTCAAGAATTGCCTTTCCAAGGTAATTTGATATTTTCTGTAATAATAATATCATCAAATGATGGGATGAAACATATAGCCATATTTCAGATATACAATGTATATGCAATTTTGTATGTCTTAAATAATTCAGTCTAATTAATTAAAGTTGACCATTGCATACCCATATTGAGTTACAGTTTTCTCTTCTTTTTTATAAATACAGTAACAAATTGAAATTTTAACTTTAAGTAACTACAAATAAACTTTTTTTTTTCAAAATTGATATTACTTTGCACTGTAGATATCCATTATACAGATTTTTTTTATAATTCTGCTTCAGTACTGACTTATAATTAACATTTTATTAATGGGAGATGATTGTAAAGAGAGGTAAAAAGTGACTAATAAATAAAAATATATCTCTGATTCTAATTACCTGGCATTATTGCACTTTTTTAGTGTTAAGGGAAATTTATCTTTAAAAATATACATATATTTTTTTAGCTTAGGATAGGGATACACGGAGAGTTTAGATCTGTGAACCATGAACTCTTTCCAAGTGTGTCAAAAAGTACAGTTCAACCGCTCAATCTCCGGCCCTGACGTTTTCAAGACAGTGTTGTCAATATGGATATTCAGTGGAGGAACCATTTTATGTACCATGTGGTTAGTAGAAATACAGCCGACAACATCGCACAATTTCAAACCTTACTAGCGGCATCAAGAGCAGACGTCCACTCTCACTCAACTATTTCCTTATTGGCAGTAGAGAGTGAGTTTCTCCCTTTACCCTTGTACAACCTAAACATCAGGGCCAGAGACTTAGCGGCTGGACTTTAAGATGAAGCCAGCTCTTTACCACAACTTTACAGAAGTAACCATAGGACATGGTAAATTCAGTGAATATTTCCACAAATTCAATTTAACAGATGATCCTTTATGGTGTATAAGAAAAACCAAACAGATCACATTCTATGGGAAATAGTAGGTTCTCAAAAAATATATATATTAAAAAAAACAGTGATTAACTATGATTTGAGGGAAGTAGATTATACAGGGGGGCACGCCGTAACATAGTGGTTAAGGCACTGAGCTACAAGCCGAAGGATCGAGGGTTCAAGTCCCATTGGGGTCAGGATTTTTAAACTGACCCAAACCCTCTGGCGGCACTATGGCCCTGGGGTCGACTCAGCCTCTAATCGAAATGAGTACCAGCCGCTTGTTCTGGGGGTAAAGGCGGCCGTCACGCAGGGCTGACAACCCGGCTGACATAAAGTGCCGATTGTCTAGAAAAAGTGGGAGCCTTAACCTCCTACTACCCCGTGGGCCTCCTGAGGCCTGTTGTGGGATCACTTTACTTTTTACATTATACAGGGGATGATTGGAAAACATTGGCTCAGGAACCTACAGGTTCGATAGTGCCAGTGAGTTAGTTAGATACAGAGAGCATTTCATGGACCAACAACTAAATCTATTTGAATCATGTGTAAACAACATAGACTTTGAAACCTTACAAATAATTGTGTAAAAATAAATAGTATGGACATGAAAAAGTAAACCATTAATTGTACAGTAACAACAACATTAGGTTGGTCGAGCATTGTCATCAAAACTGAAGATCCTGGATTCTAACCCCAGTCTGAGTGTATTTTTTTCTCTTCAAATATTATTGTCCTTCAGTGAGAAGTATTAGATTAATAATAAAAACATCAAAAGAAGCCGCCATTTGCGTGATGGAGCAAAGGTTCATAGCATTTGGTGCTCAGGAATGAAACATGTATAAGGTATAAAGAAGTTTGTCCAGTTTAAATAGTGCTCAGGCAGCTCAGTTGGTAGATCATTAGCATAGAAAGCCAAAGGTCTTGGGTTCAAACCTCAGTCTGAACGCATGTATTTCTCTTCAAGTATAAATAACATTAAACAATTTAGAATTATTTATGTTATACATATGCATGTAGCATTGTACAGTGTAATGGAACAAGCTGTAAATAAAAGGTTTTCTATATAAAAAAGTAGATAAAATGGCAGCTTACTGAATCTTGGAGGCGATCCAAATGATGTTATAAGAGGTGTTGCTGAAACTGGCACAGACGCAGAACCTCCTGTAGAAAGAAGACTTGCAGCTGATACTAATGGATCTCCTGTAGTTGAACTTGCTGTCAAAGAGTTGAGTAGACCAGTGATTGAATATCCTGCACAGTTTCCACTTGCATTTCTAATATTTTGTAGTTCTGTCATATGTTCTGATAAAGGTTTCAGTTCCATATTTTTATAAATATTTTATTATAACTTTTAATTTCCTATAAATTAACACCAAAAATACTAGTATTGAAATTTAAAGATCATCCATTTTCTTTCTTTAAGTTATCTCTTATTTTAAAAATCTTATAAAAAATTATTTAATTTTAAAATAATGCATGTTGATTTAATTCCTAATACCGAATTAATGTTTTTATTGAAATTTAAGCACATTTTCTTAGCTGGAATTAATTTTGTGGCCAGCTATTGTTTGGAGATGGCTGCAAAGAAGGGTAAAAATAACTCGTAATCAAAAAGTTATATATCGAATTATAATTACATGACATTATGATAATTTTGGTGTTAATTAAGGGTATATTTCTTTGACCTCAGATCGTGTAAGAATTTAAAGGTTGAACAGACCAATTATTTAAGCTTCTGAATCTAAAACATACTTTAAAAATATATGTGTATTTTTAGATATCTTAAACCATTCAATCTGAATTAATTTTTAAATAATTCCTGAAAAAAAAATTAACTATTGGTACACTTTTTTCAGTAACTTTTTGAGATAGGGCTATGAAATTTTCAGGTACTTTAATTCACTGTATGGTTAAGTTCCTGTAGAAGATTCAATATAGTACTTAAAAAAATATTTTTGCCAATCATTTATATGAAAATAAATGTATACTTTTTTAAAGTTGAAAATTCAATCAGCATTCAAAATATTATAGATTAGAGAAGACTGATAAGGCAGATTTTTACTTGTAATGACTGCTTGTAGTTAACATTTCACGTATTTATTACAAAAGATGAGAAAACATACTTCAATATAGATATGTGATAGTCAAACTTCACTTACACTGGTAGACAAAAATGAACTTTGTTTCTTTCACAAGAATAAAAATATGAGATTTTAGAAGTATTTTTCATCTTGAATTTAAATATCATTTCAGTTTTTTCCTATCAGGCAAGAGTTTTCTGTGATATTCATTTACATTTTTTACAATTTTTAATAAAATTCATCTAACTCTAACTCATTCTGATTTACCTAGAAAGTGGTAGATAGTGATTTTTGGGCATATTTTGCATCTGGAACATCTCTCTTCTTGGTCCAACAGTAGTCAGCCAGCATATTAGAACTCCACTTGCCTTGGTACCTCTTTTCTATTGTGGAAATTTGCTGATGAAATCACTCACTGTGCTCATCAGAGACAGCCCTTAAATACAGCTTGAATAAAATCGCTACATATAAGGTAAAGGTTCCTATGACAGGTCAAAGAGAATGCTAAAATCAATTTTAAAAAAGTAGCTGTCACAAAAAAAACTGTGCCTGATGGAAAAATTCTGACTACATATCTGAATTCAGTATGAAAAAATGCACTAGATTCATTAATCAGATTTCTTGTGAAGAAAACCTTGTCGACCAGTGTTATTTAAAAATTAATTCAGACTGAATGGAATGAACATGTATTTTACAGACTTATTAATATTTATAAAGTATATGTTCATTTTAAAGCTAAATGTACTCAAAACACAAATATTTTTAATAATGTCAAGTATTTATAATTAGAGATATAATTTTTTGATTACGCGTTACTTTTTATCCCTCTTCACAAACGACTCCCCTTAATCCAATATGAATAATGTTGTTAACAAATTACATTAACTCTGAACAGTGATGTTGAATCAGGCTACACTTAGAAGTTTTGTGCTCTTCCTGGATGTTTCTGGTGATGTTTAGTGGGGAGGAAGGGATGAAAATGTAAGTGGTGGGAGAGGTGGAAGGGTGAATATTATTGACCACACTGCGCAGCTGCACAAGTTTGGAAGCTAAGAATCGCGATACCAAGAAGCCTAATAAGTTACCTATTGAATATTTATTGGCAGGGCCAGATTTTTTTTTCTAATATTATGTACACCCTTAAAAAAGTTTAAAATACCGATCCAGGACCATAAGTATATTATTTATAATTCTTCATCATCATTGGTGGTGTGACAGCGTTTAATGGGCCATGGCCCTTTTTAGGAACTCATATCCATAGCCCAGTTTCAACCAATTTCTTTGCCCAATCTTCCCAACATTCTGAAAGGCACAGTCTTTCCATGTATTCTTGGGCCTTACTTTCCCTCTCCTGACTTCTCTAAACTTCATAAAGATCTTCATTTATCTATCCTCATTCATACTTTGTAGATGTCAAGCCCACTTCAGCCTGTTCATTTTGATAAATTTGACCAGATCTATCTAATTAGATACAAGACGGAGTATGAGATGAGATTATAATTTTTTTTCCTTAAATTAATAATACCTCTTAGTGTTAATTGTTATTAAGTTCAAGATAATACCTCTTTATCATCATCATCTTCCTGCCACATATTAGTGGTCTGTTATGGTCTCATGCCATCTTTCAAGTGGTCTTCCAATATATCTCTTTCCTCTGGTATAGTAAATTAAAACCTGAAGAGGGATGTGGGTTTGATTCATATGTTGAACGAGTAAAATGTATAGCTATATGGTACATAATAGAACAGATTTGAAGTTCTTGTCCACGTTTCTCATTTTTGTCTAATTCTGTTGCACCCAGTATTTCTTCTCATAAACTTCACCTCACCAGCTGTGATTCTGTTTATCTCTCTTTTCCATATAGCTCAAGGTTTGTTTCCATAGACAAACATTGGTCTCATCAAGATTTTATAAGATCTCACTCTTGTATGTCTCTGCACTCTTTCTTCTTCTTCTTCTTCTTCTATAGAAATTTTCTATTTTCCATATGTGTCACCCAATTTAGCCTCCTCCAGGCATTTCTATCTTCCCAGCATTTTTATTCATCTATCTTCCCAGCATTTTTATTCATGTTTGGTTTTTTATTTTATTCCTCTTGCCTGTAGGTTTTCCCATATCTGGTCTATACACCTCAATCTTGGTCTTCCCAATGGTTGAATCATGTTTTATTCTCATTTCCTATATTGTTTTGGTAGTCTCTTTAATACCATTCTTTTAACATGTCTGAACCAGTGTAACATCTTTTGTCCAATATATTCCTGTAATGGCCTATTACCAAGACATTCTCCGATTTCTAATTCTATCTTTCCTTCTGTACATTTTAAAATTCTTGCATTCTGCTTTTATCTTTCTGTGTTAATATCCGTGTTTCTGCTGCATAACTTGATATAGGTATGAAATATATTTAAATATATAATAATTTTCAATTATTTCATAATTTCCTATTTCTGGAGAAATTTAAATCATTCAATCAGGATGAAAACACCAAAATAAAATAACTATTTTCGTTAATTATTATTAAAATATGTGTGTATAGGCCCTATATATATATATAATATTGCAGATTTTTGCAGATATATATATATATATATATATATATGCATACACATACAGTACGTATGAGTATACTTACTTTAAGAAATATAATTAGTAGTGTACAACTCAATCTTGGTCTCGCCATGGTTTTTTTCTATTTTTTATTTTATATGGTGCAGGACCATATTCAGGATTCTAAACTAAAATCTAGGTTGAGAAAACCAGCTATAAGGTTGGGGGACCCAACATGCTCACCACATGTCATTCCAAGACTGGCAGATGATTGTCGATCTCTATGATTTACAAAATTTGGATGTGAGACCAGCAGACAGCTGATAGGCCATGAGCCTTCTAGACCTAACACACCATGCAGTAGTAATAAACTAAACTCCATGGCATGACAGCCCATTGGCTTACCAGTTGGCTGCTGGCCTCATATCCACATATGTTAATCACAGAGGTGGATGATTACCCAGTTAATATATGGGGTGACATGTGTCAACATGTCAGATCCTCAGCCGTTATAGCCGGTTTTCTCAACCTGTACCAGCTACTTGTTGTAGCTATCCAAATTCCTCATGATGCTGAATGGGCACCAGACCCATACTGACAGAAATTCCATGAGAAGTTTTTACCCCATGGGGGACTCAAACCAATGCAAATCCCATAACTCTGTGTCATGGCATGATGACTTATATGGTACAGGAGATATTCAGGTTTTAATACACTAAAAATCCAAAGAATGAGGAAACTCAATACGGTCTTTTTATATATAAAAATCTGTCCTAACAGTATTATTGTTATACCTGTAATACATTGAATATAGCACATGACTGAATATTAACTTAAAAAATTATATATATTTTTTTCCATATGAACTATTTATGAAAATATAGTTTTTGAAGGACTATTTTACTGAATCCGATACAGGAGTTTCATCATATAATGAGAAACTAACCCACTGGCTTTATCGAAGCTATAGGTTCAAGGCCAAACAGACATAAGCTCTCCATACATCCCTATCCTGAGCTAATGTTTTCCAATCATTCCCTGTATAATCTACTTCCCTAAAGTTTTTATTAATGTTATTTTCCCACCTCATTCTTGGTCTATCAACTGGGCGTTTTCCCTCTGGCTTTCCTACAAGAAGCTTCCATGTAAGTCTTTCATTCCCCATTTGTGCCACATGTCCTGCCCACTGCAATCAATGAGACTTAACTGTTCTTATTATATCTGGTTTTCTATAAAGGCATGTAGTTCACTGTTATGTAGTCTTCCCCTTTTGCCAGTCTGTTCATCTTTCTTTGGTCCAAAAATTTTCCTAAGAACTTTATTCTCAAATACTCGTAATCTCCTTTCCTCCCTTAAAGTAAGAGTCCATGTTTCGCATCCATATAATATAACTGGTAGAATAACAGTTTTATATATTTTCAGTTTAATGTTTTTTTTTTTAAAGGAGTTGGGACGACAAGAGTAAGTGTCCTGAAAATTTAATTAAACTTTTTTTTTTTGTGCTTCCAGCAGTTCTTGAGAAAAGTGTACCAATTAGATTATATTTCAGGAATAATTTGTAAATTAAATCAGACTCAATAGTATATCTGAATGTACATTTTTTAAATTTAATTAACATAACAATTGTAACAATGTCATGTAATTAGAATAAGAGATACAATGTTTCGATTGTGAGTTAATTTTTGCCTCTCTTCACAACTGACTTCTTCCTTTAAGAAAAACTAAAATCAATATACTTCCATTCAAATGGACATACCTTGGAAGATTATAAGTTAATGATTAATTTTTTAGTTTCAGTGACTGTACAAGTGAATATTTTGCCAAGCAGGGCTTCAGTGTGTTATCCCCTCATCCCTTCCCACTGCAATAAATGCACTCTGTCAGACTTTTGTAGGGCTTCTGAAGAATCTCCCTTCACAACTCATGTTCTACTGCCCATTATTTTTTATTATTATTATTTTAACTTTTAAAATTCAATTTATTGATTTTTCTCAGAAATCCTAAACATATCAGATTCAGGTTAATATCATCTTCACACATACAGAGTGTTGTAGAATTGAACTTTTATAGGAAAAAATCACTAAGAGGTTTTATACCTCACCTCATATCCAGTCTTCTAATTATACTAGTTTCAAAGCTTAGGCAGCTTCATCTACAGTAATTTCTCATTGACTGATGTTATGTCGATCAGGAAAACTGCTTCTTCCTCCCTCTGTGGTTGACCTATAAAAGTTCAATACATTGGTCCACCAACAGAGGGGGGAAGAAGCAGTTCTCCTGATAGACATAACATCAGTCGATAATAAATACTGAAAATGAAGCTGCCTAAGCTTTGAAACCAGTATAATTAGAAGACTGGATATGAGGTGAGGTATAAAACATTATAATTTAAATGTCATAACTAGAGACTGGATGTTAGGGAAAATGCCTATAGTTATATATTATAGATATTCTAAAAGTGACTTCATATAAGTTCATACCAACAACCCTAGAGTTGTTTTCCATGAAGTTTATTTTGCCTATAAATGCATATTTCAGCTTATAATGCCTATAAATGCCTATTTGCAATTTTTTCTTGAAATTAAACCTGTATTTCAATGAAATCAATTGAAATTGACAAACTTCATGGCACAAATAATTTCATAGAAGTTTTCAAGTGTTCTTTTATTAATTTCTTTAGAATATTTTAGGATAATAGTGACAAAAACCTAGCAGGTAAATGGTTTCCCCCGCAATGCACTCCCGTAAGGTAAATTGTGTTTTTGCACCTCATGCATTCCCGTTTAGCGAAATAGCCCTAAGCTATTATGCTCCAGCTCTAAAGCTTGGAGCTTCTTTTCAATACAAACATTGCTGAGTGACAAAGAGGGTAAATGGCTCAAGCTTTCTTTCTGTCTCTGTCTTACACCTAGTGCTGAAACCGGCAATATTATTTTTGATGTTGGTAAGACTGAATTCAGTCTGCAGTCCTCATTCTCAGACAGGTGATTAAAAGACAAAGCGGTGCTGCAAGTTTATATATATATATATATACACACACCTTTAGAACAGTTTTTTAAGATACCTAAAGAGCGGACAACAGTAAAATACAAACTGGCCAATTTCGTGAAAGAATTTGGTGTGGAAATATTCTCAAGTGACGGTTCTGCTCTTTGTAAAAAGGCAAAACAAATTCCAAAAGCATCTCTGATATATTGGCATGCTATTGAAAGCATATGTTTATATTTTTAACGTAAGACTGTAAAAAGTTATGTTGTTGTCTATTTTTGTAAGAGCCTATTTTGGATTTTTAGTGCCTATATTAATGATTTTTAGTGCATTTTTGCCTGCCTATTTTGATTTTTTAAGTGCCTAACATCCAGACTCTAGTCATAACTAACTAACTCACCGGCACTATCCGAATCTGTAGGTTCATGACCGTGCAGACATAAGCTCTCCATACATCACTATCCTGAGCTAATGTTTTCCAATCATTCCCTGTATGACCTACTTCCCTCAAACCATAGTTAATGTTATTCTTCCATCTCATTCTTGGTCCACCAACTGGTTTTCCTACAAGAAACTTCCATGCACGTCTTTCATTAATTTAAATGTCATAGAATTCTTTATTTTCCTCAGTTTAACCTCTTCTTTTGAAATTCTTTTATGTATCTCGTTGTCTTTTGGACCTTCAAGGATACATGTTAGGAGAGGATTTTAAACTCCGGATCATACATTCATTAGATTAACATTGACATAAATTTTGAGCCTTTTATTGTAGCTCACTGCCAGCTGCCACTAATATAAGTTGTTTGATTGATTGTTATTTTGGATCATAATGATATTCATAATTTTCGGGAGGTCAAAAAGTCCCCCATTCGGTTCTCCGGGCAGGGACTACTTCAGGGGAACTCATACCAAAGGCTCAAACACAGGGACATGTTTTTAGGAACATGGAATGTTAGGACTTTATACAATAGCGGGGCACTAGAGATATTAACGCGGGAATTAGATAAATCGCCCTTGGATATAGTCACTTTACAGGGAGTTAGGTGGCCAGGAGAAGGTAGTCAGGAATCAGGAAACTTTGCATTATACTACGGGGGTGCAGAAAGATCTGCATTTGGAATGGGATTTTTAGTCAGAACGAGGATCTGTCCGCTATCCAAGATATTAAGTTTGTCAGTGATAGGATATCATACATAATACTAAAGGGTAAATGACATGATTTTATAATTGTGAATGTACAAGCTCCCACAGGACATGTTGCGCATATGGGGAATGAAAGATGTGCATGGAAGCTTCTTGTAGGAAAGCTAGAGGGAAAACGCCCAGTTGGTAGACCAAGAATGAGGTGGGAGAATAACATTAACTATGATTTGAGGGAAGTAGATTATACAGGGAATGATTGGAAAAACATTAGCTCAGGATAGGGATGTGTGGAGAGCTTATGCCCGTGTGGCAAGAAACTACGGGTTCGATAGTGCCAGTGAGTAAGTAAGTAAATGATATTCATAGTTAAATATGGGAAATAACATTATGAGGTTCTTAATTCAATGAATGAATGAGTCACTTCTTATCTTATCTCATAGTTTATGTTTTCTTAAACAGGGGAACTGCAGTTTTCAAGAGGTACATCCCTCCCATTTTCAATCAACATTATGACTACCAGATTTGCATATAGATGGAGATTCCAACAAAAATCCAGTAGTGATAATGTCGGTTGAAAATGGGAGGTATGTTCCTCTTGAAAACTGCAGTTCCCATGTTTAAGAAAACATAAACTATGAGATAAGATAAGAAATGACTCATTCCTTCATTGAATCATAATGATACCTTATATTCTATTGTCATTTCTTCAAAAAACAATAATTTGTAAGCTTCTATGATATGTTACAAACATTCTTAACTTTGGTATCACTGTGTCAAATTTTTGTATATGATTTCTTGATATTTTGATTAAAACAATCTGTCAGGGTAGTTTCCTTACAATTTACTAAAACAATATTTTTACTTTTGTTCATATATATATATATATATATTATATATATATATATATATATTTATATATATTTAGTATGCTATGTATTAGGTTGAGAAAACCAACTATCAAGACTGGGAGACCCAACATGCTGACCACATGTTACTCCTGCACTGGCAGGAATCGTCTATCTGCACATATATGGATAAATAAGTCAGGAGTTGGCTGGTATGCAAGGGTCTTATAGGCTTGTCACACCAGAGAGAGAGAATACTGTATCTTTAGGTATCCCTTTTTGGGCAGCTATCTTTCAAGGTTTGTACATATAATATATATCTTCTTCAACTTCAAGCCTAAAATAAAATAAAATAAAAATATGTACCTTCTTAGGTCAGTGCAATCGTCCTCAACTTGTAAAAAGATATGTATCTTTCTTTTCCTGAAGGCCTTTCAGAATATCTATTCAACACTACAGCATTGAGAACATCTCAATAAATGTAGCGAAGAAATATACCTGCTGATGATGGAATAGATATTCTGAAAGGCCTTCAGGAAAAGAAAGCATACATATCTTTTTACAAGTTGAGGACGATGGCACTGACATAAGAAGGTACATATTTTAATTTTCTTTTATTTTATGACTATCCACCTCAACGGTTTTAAACAATGAATTTTATTAGTATTAACTGTGCCAACTCAAAGCATATCCCTCCATCTGGTCATGGGGCATCCTCTAGGGTTAAAAGTTTTTTGACTTTTGTGAAATAAAATATTTCCTGTGCAATGAATGGGTGAACTCTTATTTAAAACCATTGAAAAAGGCATTTGCTTCACTGAGCTTCAAGAAAAGGTCACCCCCAAATATATTTATATATCAATATTTAATATTAATTTGGGGGTGACCTTTTCTTGAAGCTAAGTTAAATGAAGGCCTTTTTTCAATGGTTTTAAGCAAAAGTTCACCCATTCATTGTACAGAAAATTTCTTATTTCACAAAGGTCCAAAAAGTTATAACCCTAATATATATATATATATATATATATATATATATATAATCATTATGTTATTCCACAATGAATTTTTCCATGTCTGGTAATATAAATTAACTTTTCAGTGTAGTTACAATATTTTTGAGACCCCCTATATAAGTATGAAAGGTAATGTATACCAGCACAGAGTTAAAGAAGAGATTTGCCATCTCTGTCGTGAACAAATGTACTTAATTAAAACACATCATCGGTAGCAAAGGAAAGATGAAATAATGAAGTATTTCTATGTTCTTTCAATCTTCCAACATGAAATGAGTTCTTAAATTGGAATTTTTATATGGCTTCCCATAAATTAATTTATCATGCTAAGAGGAGAGGAAATTAATTTACAAAAAGAATAAGGGAAACAATTTCATACACTTTTTTTTTCTTGAAAAGTAAACCTTCTATTATTTTTATTAGAAACTAGCTAATTACTCGGTGTTGCCCAGGTATTTATCTATCTCAAATTTCTTGTCATCCAATCAGATTAGCAGTCACAAGAAACATGGATGAAACACTGAACTTTATTATTTTGGTAAATTATATTTTCATTTCTATATTATATGGATGCGAAACATGGACTCTTACTTTAAGGGAGGAAAGGAGAGTACGAGTATTTGAGAATAAAGTTCTTAGGAACATTTTTGGACCAAAAAGAGATGAACAGACAAGTGAATGGAGAAGACTGCATAACAGTGAATTACATGGTCTTTATAGGAAGCCAGATATAATGAGAACAGTTAAGTCTCGTAGACTGTGATGGGCAGGACATGTGGTATGAATGGGGAATGAAAGACGTGCATGGAAGCTTCTTGTAGGAAAACCAGAGGGAAAACGCCCAGTTGGTAAACCAAGAATGAGGTGGGAGAATAACATTAACTATGATTTGAGGGAAGTAGATTATACAGGGGAAAACATTGGCTCAGGATAGGGATATATGGAGAGATTATGTCCACGTGGCCATGAACCTATGGGTTCAATAGTGCCAGTGAGTTAGTTAGTTATATTTTTCACTCCTTCTTATCCCCTCCGAGTGCTTGGGCTTAAATGTCATTGGTACATCACCAATTGGATTAGTGATCCCAAAACTAGTTTCAACACTAATATTGATAATTTTCAATTACTTTCACTGTCCCCTGAATTTCTAAAACATTAGATTTATTTGAATGTGTTTAAATGGCACAAAGAGTAGCATGCATGTAAGCAAACACTTTTTGGATACTTTTGAAATCCACAATGGGTTAAAGCAAGGAGATGCAATATATCCTCTACTATTCAATTTTGTACTAGAGCATGCCATCAAATCTTTAGAGGATGAAGAAGGCCTACAACTCAATGATATTAATATGCTATTAGTTTATGCTGATAATGTAATACTATTAGGTGATAGTGAAGAGATACTAAGGGCAACACTCACACACTCTAATGAGGAACATTAAGGAATTGGGACTGGAAGTAAACATCAATAAAGTTAAATATATGTTCACACGTAGAAATACATTATATAATGGAAGTGGACATTTAATGAAAAATGAGGGAAATTTTGAGGAAGTAGCTGAATTCAAATACCTAGGAACAATAATTACAAATAGGAATGAGATACACAAAGAAATTAAATAGGCTGAATTCTGGAAGTGCATTCTATTATGTATTACTGGGACTCTTGTCGTCTCAACTTCTATCAAAAAAGTTAAACTGAAAATATAAACAACTGTTATTCTCCCATTTATATCATATGGATGCAAAACATGGATTCTTACTTTAAGGGAGGAGAAAAGATTACCAGTATTTGAGAATTGTCGTTAGGAAAATGTTTGGACCAAAGAAAGATTGACAGGTGAATGGAGAATACTACATAACAGTGAACTACATGATCTTTATAGGAAACCAGATACAATAAGAACAGTTAAGTCTCGTAGACTGAAATGGGCAGCATGTGGCACAAATGGTGAATGACTCTTCATCTTTATTTGGTCCAAAAAATTCTTTTAGAAGTATTTTATAGGGGCATGCTGTAGTGTAGTTGGTTAAGATAATACATTACAAACAGGAATGTTGAGGTTTCAAGTCCCGGACAGTTTGGGTCAGTTTAAAAATCCTGACCCACCATGGCTCTGGGTCGACTCAGCCTCTAACAAAAATGAGTATCGGACACGTGTATTGAATTTTTATAGGAAAAAATCACTATAAGGTTTAATTTAAGATTTAAATTAAAATATTTTATACCTCACCTCATATCCAGTCTTCTAATTATACTGGTTTCGAAGCCCGGGCAGCTTCATCTTCAGTAATTTCTCGTCAACTGATGTTATGTCAATCAGCTGCCCAGGCTTTGAAACTGGTATAATTAGAAGACTGGATATGAGGTGAGGTATAAAATATTTTAATTTAAATCTTAAAAACCAGACACTTATTCTGGGATTAAAGGCTACTGTCGCACAAGGCTGACATCAAGTGTCAATTGCCTAGAAAAAGTGGGAGCCTTAACCTCATACTACCCCAAGGGTCTCCTATGGCCTGTAAAGGATCACTTTACCTTTTTTTAGAAGTACTTTATTCTCAAATACTTACTTTTTTCCTTAAAGTAAGAGATCATGTTTCAATCCATACATTATAACAGGAAGAATAATAATTTTATACATATTTAAATGTGACTGTACATAAAAAAACATTTAAGTTAATGTGATGGTGGCTTATTAATTTTTATATAAAAGTTGTTACATTGAAGTAAAAAGAAACTGAACAAAAGGCAGTTATTTGAAAGAAACATACAGCTATGTGAGAGAGAATCCATATAAAACTTTCTTTGAGAATGAAGACAAAGCCTGAGTGAAGGAATAAAAACTCTATATGTAACCATTTCCATTTGTGTAAATGAAGGAAAGCTACATATTTGAATGGCTTCAATGTTTTTGTGAATTTCTGAATAAATTGGCATATTATACTCCATGTTTAGTTCTCAGCATTATAGCCTATCATTTCCTGTATCAACTCATGAATACAATAACATTATTTTTTAATCAAAATCAAAGTGGGAGGTAACGCTATGAGGTTATTAATGAGTTGGAGGCGAGTCAAAATATCCAACTCATTAAAAAATTAAAAGAAACCTGATAGTGTTATTTCCTACATATGTTTAACACTATGAGGGATTTATATTTATAATAATAATAATAATAATACTTTATTTATTCTGGCAGAGTTAAGGCCATAAGGCCCTCTCTTCCACTCAACCAGCACAAATACAAATAAATATTCGACAAATATAGATATACACTATACTAATTATAAACAGTTAAAGATACAATAAATGTAACAATGTAAATGTCATGTACAAACAACATTTTATAGGGTAATAACAATAATGATACGATAATAATAATAATAATAATATAAATATGATACATTATACGGGAAACACCAATTAATATATATATATATATATATATCTTACACTGGATAATAATGAAGTCGAGTTTAGAGCAAATATAAATTTAGATTTCTTTTAAAAGATGCCAATGTCCGGCAGCCCCTTGTTTATGAATGAGTTGGAGAATATGTTTTTAATATCTCACCTCATAAAATCGCATGTTTGGAGTTTGACTGAAGATGGAAATAAAATTATACTTTTGAAATCAATATCATGAAAACACAGAACTTTATGAGATGAGATATTAAAAAGCATTTTCTCCAACTCATTCATAAATAACATTATTTGTTTCATTGACTCACTTTCCTGTTACTCTAATTTGCTGAGAGTGGAAATCAGAAACCGGTCTATAAACTCTTTTAAGCAAAAATGGACATCATTTCTGAAAGCTCTACTATAATATAAATGTTTATTGTAATATAATAAATTACTCTGATAAATCACAAATTCACTCATCCCTGGGAAAAAACAGGTAAGTCAATTTTTAACTTTATTTAACATTTATAGGAATTAATCACTATGAGGTTTAATTTATGGTGAAATTAAATGTTTCTTACCTCTCCTCATATAAATTTTCTAAGTAGATCGCGATTTCGAGACCACAACGGTCTCATCTTCAGCACTTTCTTGGCGACTGATGTTATGTCGCCAAGAAAGTGCTGAAGATGAGACTGTTGTAGTCTCGAAATCGCAATCTACTTAGAAAATTTATATGAGGAGAGGTAAGAAACATTTAATTTCTACCAATTTTATTTTACTTTCTTAATAGATACTATTCTTTATTCCGCTTCATATGGTAAGAACAAGATAAGTAAATTTTTCATTCTAATAGCTATAACAGACAATTGTTGTTTTGGCTAAGTCTAAAAGGGAGGAAGTTCACTGGGAAAAAAAAAATAAAATGTTTTGACCTATCTTGTTTGTGCTAGTTTTGGACTGGTTTTTTCTGGCATGAGTGAATTTATTTATACATATATTTATAATAATTATATATTTGCAATTCATCTCTGATATCTTGACTTCTCTTTTGATCTCTTAAAGAATCACCTGCAAATGATCTCAGAAATCTCATTTCTATTGTCTCAATTTTATGTTTATCAGAGATCGTTAAAGGCCAAGTCTCAGACCCGTGTGTTAACATTGGAATGACTACAAAACAGCAGTTCTTTATATTTAGTTGTTACTGCATTAATCCATCTGTACTTAGGTCTTACAACTGGTGTACCAAATATCTTTCCTTCCATGACATTCTTTGATTTCCTGTGTCCATCCTATGGATGTGAACAACCATTCCAGCCTTTTCAATTTAATTTGACTAACCAAATCAGCAAAAAGAAAATTAATGCTTGAACCTCTCATTCTCCATATGAGCATGCTATCCATTACACTATGGGGCTACCACTTGAACTTCTGGATTAGCATTTATTCTAATTTGGATGGTAACATTGTGTTATCTATCTATCTTCGGGTTTTTACAGCTACTGCCATCTTCTGTGCCAAACTTCCAAAGTCTATAATCTTGGGCATCTTTAATACTTAACCCTCTTGCTTGCATTGCTATCCACATGTTTTCCTTCCATGTTAACTTTGGTCTCCCTCTCTTTTCTTCTTTCTGGTCGGTTGCCATTGATATAGTAATTTCAGCCATCGCTCATCTTCCATTCTTAAAATATGTCCTAACCATTTTAATTCCTTCTCCGCAATTCTTTCAGTTATGCTTTCTTCTGTTTCCAATTTCCTTATTTGTGACATGTTCTAATTTCTAGAGCTTTTAGTCTATTCTTGTAGAACTTATTGATTGTCCATACCTCACTTCCATATATAGCAACAGATTCCACTAATGTTTTACCAATTTTTTTGTGTCTCCAAATATGCTTATCCCACCATATAAAATTTAACAATATTATTTTGCTACTTAATTCAATTCTATACTTGTGTTCTCTTTGCCTGTACCTTCAATGTTATCCATAATTATTACCAAATATTTAACTTGTTTCACTTGCTTTATTTTAATTCTTTCTCTCAACATTAAATTTTCTCTTTCATTGTTATTTATTGCCAAATATTGTTTTTTTGTTAATTTACTGTGAGACCCAATGATTCATGTGTTTTAACATTGTGTTATATCACTACTGCACTCCTTGTGAACATGAGCTGGGATTCATAATTCTCCTGTTGAGTTGTCTTGCACTGCTCCAAAGATCCCTCTCAATATCTTCTGTTCAAATACATCAAACAGAACTTCCATTTTCTTGGATATTGTCCATATAGGTGAGAATACTCCTCATAATAGTTTGGTATGCATTTTTTTAATCGTTTGAAATGTAATTACAACTTATATTTTTTCCATATCTTACTTTACTGGTTTAATGGTAGATAAGGACTTTAATGTTCAACCTTGCACTGATTCAAGCTATACAATTTTCAAGGTCATCCACTTTCACCAAAGTAATTAACATTCACAGGTTAAAAGGGACACAGTAATATTGAATATAGAAATAAAAGGAAAAGTAAAAATATTTTGTGTTTAAAATTAGGTAGTTGGCCTTAATCTGAAATATTATAAAGTACACTGGAACATAGTATGTATCAGTGGTGGCTCATGGGATCAGATAATGGTATTTGCACTTAGAAACAAATTATAACCTGTTATAACATTTATCATTAATATTCTACTTGTTAAAATATTTGGCCTGTTCATTCTTACCTCTTAGAGTTGTTTTTCTTCCTGAGATAATAAATAATTTCATACAATCAAGTCTCAGGAAGAAAAACACAGACAAAAACAACTCTAAGAGGTAAGAATGAACAGACAAAATGTTTTAATTATTAAACAAACCTCTTAATGTTACTTCCTATTGTATTTTAAAATAAATTCTACTTGTTCATTATGCAGAGTGATTCTCCTCCTGTACTTTTTGTCCAGCTGTAGTATTCAAGAATGCAAGATTAAAAACCTTTTGGATATGTTGTTTTGAACTTTTTTTATTTTCTCTGCCAGATGATTTAAATCTTTCACTTGAGAATGGTCCATCATGAGCACCGGCAGAAGGTTGCAAGGGGGAGCAAGTGCACCCCCCTGTCAGGAAAGAAAATACGCAGAAAAAAAAATTATTAAGTCACTGTTTGAATAAACATTTAAGGTGTCTAGGTTGCTGTCCAAATTTGTTCATCATCTTGTCAATGAATTTAGTGCCCTCCTCTACTCTTATCCTGTGAACACTGGTTATGTTGTCACACAATTTGAATTTGACATTAACGTAATTGACATAACATAAATATATAATTATTAAATTATATTTTATTAGTTAATAGAATAGTATGTAGATGCACATGCACCTTCCTGAAAGTAATCCTGGCGGTGCCCATGGTGTACACAGATTTTCTCTAGTAAAGAAAATGCAAAGGAAACTAGAGTGCATTTGTCACTTTAGATCTATGCAGCCAGTTATGCTTTTCATGCTTGTAATGTCCCACCTGAAAATTCCTGTCAATTGTCTATTTTTGGATTGTACTCTTTGATTTATATTAGATCTGACATGAGTGTTCCTAGGATTTTTTATTTGCAATTTCTCTTCAATGGAAAGTAATGTAAACAGATTATATTGTAGAACAGTTAGTGTATTCATTATATTAAATTCTTGAAGAAAGCACTCCATGCGCATCTCAAAAATCTCACTTTTGCTCCAAGAATGCAATGATGATAGTTTCTAACAGCCAGGTATTATAATGGTATTGTGAAAAGAAAAATTAATGTCTGAACCATGGACCTCTAGTTCTCCAGACTAATGTGCAGCCCACTACACCATTCTAGACCTGGCACAAACATTAACAATTCTTTCCACATATACAACTCTATAATTCTCATTTCGTCCACTGCCAGGTAGGTGTCACTACCATTGCCAACGGCCGGTATTATGAAAATAAATCAGATGGACACTTAGGAAGAAAGCAATAAAGGTTTGTACTGTCCTCGTTGCAACAAAAAAGTTGCTCCATTTTACGTCCCCTATATACTGTGTGAAAATTAGATCAGTACTCACCAACATTATAAAGAAATGCACCAATAATTTTCTATACAAAAAAAATCTGTCAAAACCAGAGATTATATTTTAAACCCAAAATGTACTGGACATTTTAATCGTATTTAACACCAAGGAATTCATATTTAATTTTTTTTATCAATGCCATCAGATTATCTTTATGACATTTCTGGTATTCTCTCAGAATTGTAACCCACTTCTTAAGTTGGGACACCTGGAAGGTGTAGTTACCTTAATCCAATGATAAACCTAAACTTAGTCTAAATCCAGACCATGGGAATAATTCACTTTAAGAAAGAAATTCCTATGGTCTTGACAATGAATCAAATCCGGGACCCCATGAATTGTAGTCAGGAACTCTAACCACCCAAATGAGGCTGGTTATATTAAAATTGTGCACTTACATTAATTCCATTCTGTATAGAGGTTAAAACTAGTCAGTTTAAAATGGTTAACAAGTGCAAATTTATCCTTCTTTACTTTCAATCAAAACAGTTTCATTGTAATATACTTTACACTTTATAACTTATTTCTGAAAGGGACGGGGGGGGGGGATGCTTTACTTATTGTAAGTCCTGACAAAAAATGTCTGATAGGAGTAGAAATTCAGTTATAGAGATGATAGAAAAGATACATTGGAAAGCAAACCAACAATTACTAGATGAAATAAAAGAAGATGGATCTTTAATCTTCAGAATCAATGGTGGAAAAATGTGTTTTGGCTACATACTCCATCACAGATATTTCATTAAAACAATTTTTGAAGGCAAAATTTTGGGGAAAAGAAAAAAGAGGAAGGCAAAGGAAGCTGTAATAGATATTATAGGATTTCAGGACTGTCAAGAAATGAAAGGGCTAACTTAAAGTAGAGAAAAATTGTTCCACTGACAAGGTATTGTCCCAACAACATGGGGAAGTCTAATGAAGACTGTTTTGGAAGACAACAGAAATTACAGGACTATAAAGAAATGAAAAGGCTAAGAATGGTTTCACTGACAAGGCATTGCCCTGGCAACGTGGGGAAGCCCAAGGAAGACTGTTTTGGAAAATGTAACAAATGATAGAATCTCAGGATTATCAAAAAAATTACAAGAGTAGCTGAGAGAATGGATTCACAGGCAAGGCAATGTCTTTACAATACAAAGATGATGATGAGTCAGTATAACAGAATGAAGACAGTTTTTTAAATTGGAATTCTTTATTTATTATTTTTGTACAAAGTTCAACAAACAAGATAATAATTGAAGCTATTTATAAATATAAATTAAACTCTATTTTTCATAATACAAAGTGGTGTAGTTTTAACCACACATGGCAATGTTACACCTGACTTTTATTTTTTGGAAGAGAGAAACAAAATGATAAATTTTAAATTTATCCAACATCCAGGGCTTTAGTTGGGCCGATACTCAGTATCAGTAGTCAAAGAATTATCTGAAGAAAGTACCAGAAGTTCTTAAACATGCAAATATATGGTGGTATGTACTAGCTCTTACAAGACCAATGCTGTTCCACTTGTTTGAATTAAAAATCTGCAAGTTAAATTTACATCTAAAGAAAAGTATTTATTTTTTTCACCATGCTACAATAGAAGAGTCCGCAATGCTGAAACTGGGTAACTAAGCAAATTCTCATAAAGTTGAATTTTTGGTCCAAATTGATGGTTTATAGAATTTATCTATTTTTTTCCTAATTAAATTACATGTACCCAACCAGTCATGTTCCAGGAAAACAAATATGACTGCTAGAGCAATTTCTGAATTATGGTTTCAGGTAAACCCTCACTCCTTACGGTTAAATTTTGCAGATTTTTTTTTTTGAGATTGCCTTTCTAGTTTTATTTCACTGACATATAAAAAATGTCATTGTGAAAAAAAAATGAAAACTGTGACTGGTAGAGCAATTTTCAAATTTATGGTTCAGTTGAACCCCCACTCCAAATGAACAATTTTTACTGGTTAATGAACTTGACTTGACTTTTCTTAATTAATTGGTATATGCCAAAAATTAGTTTCAAGAAAACAAAAAACTGCAGCTGCTAGAGCATTAACACACACATATTTTTATCATGTGCATTTTCAGTGTCTACTAGGTAGGATCGATGAAGACAAGTAAATATATTTCAAAAATATTTTCATGAGAACAACCTCAATAGCTTCATTCCTTCTGAATTTGCTAATAAAAAAATATGATTATAATGAAATATAACTGCAGAACAATTCCTCTCAAGCTAACCTGGAAAGTTTTAGAGGGTTTCCAACTAAAGCCCTGCCAACATCTTTAATAAAGATGCAGTCATCAGTCTTGTTTTTCTGTTAAGATGACATAAAAACTTAATTATGGCAAAATGACATCATAATCAAATGGTTATTAACGTAATATGGAAATGAATACATAGACACACCACACCGTCTGTAAGCAATAAATAAAACACAAAATAGTTTCTCTTTGAGTTGTGTTATTTATTATTTAACAATACTGTTTTTAACAGTTTTTGTCATTTACATCACAATTGAAATATTTTCTACAAGAGGAAGTCACTTTGTCATAATTGAGCATCTTAATATTTCCCTATGAAGAAAACATTAAATTATTAAACAAAAATTAAATTATAAAATCATTCACACTATAAAAATGGATTTGGAATGTTTTCTCATTTGTTTTTTTCCAAACACAAATACAAACAGAATATCCTATTTGCTGCATTCCTAAAGAAACTATATTAAACTTTACTTAAAGCCTTGCTGTGTGGCGAGAACTAAATGATAACTATGTTAATAGTATTTTTTTTAATAAGGGCTATTTATTTTTAAATATCCTGGCAAAGTTATGCTGTTTACTAGCAATATTTCATTCACATTCAAATTAACGGTATATTACTATAATATAAACAGCAAAACTTAAGATTATTGAAAATTATGGCATTATAAAATGAAAAAATAAAGTTAAAATGGTCCAATTATAGGCCTTAGGAGGTCATTGGGTGGCAGGAGGTTTAAGGATCCCATCTTTTTAGACAAGCAGCATGAGATGTCAGCCACATTTACCCTAGGACATACATTTGGTACTCATTCCTTAGAGGCTGAGATGACCCCAGGACCACAGTGCTATAAGAAAGTTAGGCAGTTTAACAATTCTGACCCCATCAGGACTTGAACTGCAATCTTACAGCTGGGAGCGTACTGCCTTAACCAATTACACTACCACATCGCCCCAATGCAATTAAATAAATTTAATATTTAAGAGAAGAATTCACTCTAAAATGGTGACAAAATATAATCACTGATAGACATTAGTTTATATAATATGTACCCTATAAGCTGGGGCTGGGATGGCTTTCTGTTTTTTAAATACCTTGAGAAACCATCCCCTTACTTCGAAGCTAGAGAGGCAACATCCCAAGGAATTATTTTTAAACATGGATTTAATTTCAAAACACTTTCAATTTTCTACCGACCAAAGCCATTGAAATCAGGTGATTTATTACTGATACATAATCTACTAGCTACACCCGGACATGCTTCACTCTAGCTCAATCTGATGTGAAATAAAAAATATTATAGCGAACATAGAATCACCGAGAAAACACATCATTCTCTTCAATATCCTGGCTTGCATTACTTTGGTTATGTGGATTGAAAAGAAACAAAGAAAATATTTTTTTTTACAGAGAATCTTTTTTTTATTATAAAGCTAGTGGATTGATTACATTTTTTGCTTGTCCGTTTTCTGCATAAACAAAGATCAGACAGGTTACCGACTGGAGCATGTGATATATAATTGCCCACAAGAGAATCAATTGTTTTTTAAATTAAAACCGCACATTTGCAAAGACTGTCACTGTGCTTTATTGGTAGTCATAGCAAACACAAGGCGTATTGGAAATTGAAGTCGTTTTAACTTGAACTTGTGCATATTCGAATGTAATTTTGTGTCAAAATTTCAAATGAATCGACTAGCTGCTTTTATGAGTTTTGCAAGCACAAACATACACAGGCTGAATTTTTAAATATAAAGATCAGAAGATTACAAGTATATACATACTATATCAAATCTTCTATATTTATATTGCAATTTATAAGAAATTAATTAGCTTGTACTCTCTGGATGTCCCGCATTGTAGCCAAGTGGTATAAAGCAGCATGTCTTGACACACACATGTACTGGTTCATGTCCTGATGGGGAAAGAAATTTTCTCATGGAATTTCACCTTGTATATGGCCGGTACGAAAACCAAGCACTATGAGGTATTTAGGTAACTACAATAAATAGGTATAATGGCTGGGAACTTGATAAGCTAACCATTTCCCACTCCTATATTGGCTGTATGACCATCTGCATGTGGATGTGAAGCTAGACCTGTCATGTCGTGGAGAAAAAAAAAAAAACCAATATGTTGACATCATCCCATTCAAGCACTGATTATAAATTTTAAAATTCAGAGCAATATATTTGTGAAGGTGTAAATTTATAGAAATTAACACTGATTGATTAATTTTATAATAATAAGAAACCTCATAGTGTTACTTCCTATGCATTTGTTCAAAGTATAGTCCAACTTAAGTAAAAAATATTTTCATTCCAACAAAGCAGGCAAAACAAAAGAAACTTAAGATATAAAATATTATGAATAAACTTATTTTTGAGCAAACACACACACAACATTCTAATCTACTGCACAATCATTTCACTCCTAATCTACTACAACACTATTACAAGACACCAGATTTTAAAGGGAAAAATGTTCTTTAAAAAAGGGAAATATTAAAAAAAAGACTGAAAATTATGGCATAATAAAATGAAAAAAAAATTTGTCTGACACTATCAGGTTGTCTTTCAAAATTTCTGGCATTCTGTCTTGGAATTATAACCCACTTCCGAGGTTGTGGCATCTGGAATGCAAATTTACATATTCCTGATGATATGATGGGTGATAAAGTACCAGGAGAATCCTTAAACCTAAACTAAACCTAAATTCAAGATCATGGGTGACCATAAGAAAGATTGCTGTGGTTGGAGCAATAATCAAACTTCGGATATCACGATCTGTAATCAGAAGCTCTGACCAGAAGACCTTGAGTCTGGTCTGAAAATGTAAAGTGATTCTATTATAGCCTTGAGGTAGTAGGGCGTTAAGATCCCACCTTTCGATACAATCTGCGCTGTATTATGGCAGCCTTTACCCCCAGAACAAATATAATTACAATTAGAAGGTGAGTCGAATTCATGGCCATGGTGCCACCATAAGGTTTAGACCAGTTTAAAATCCTGACTTTATATAAATGGATGGGATAAGAACAAGAGGAAGACCAGCCAAGAGATGGATAGATATTAAATGCACATCCAAATATGTCTTCCTCAGGAGGAGTGATTCTGGAAATAAACAGGATGAAAATCCTACAAATTATAAGAAGAACAAGACTTTATATAAAGAAAATAACAGGAAATAGTGGTGAATATCTGGTTTTTTACTCAACTACACTTTACTAGATCTGGATTTTTTATAAGGTTTGTTTAAGTTTGTCATTTTTATGTACTCTATAATAAAATAAACCACCACTGTGGTCTCGAGGTAGTGTGCTGCCTTGTCATGCAGCGGGCCTCGGACAGTTTTTCTGGGTGAGGTTTTTATCGGGGATTTTTCCTAGCCTGTAAGACAAATGTCAGGAAAACTTGAAGGCCCAAACAATCCCCGAAATCATATGGCCATCGCAATCATTATCATTCACATTCATCTTAGATTAAGCTCAGGATTAGGGACTCTCCTGGCACACCACTATCATCATCCATCATATCATTGGGACAACGTAACCCTTTCAGGCGCCCCAACCTCAGAAGTGGGTTGCAAGTACGCCATGCCAGGAAAGAACACCAGGAATGTCGAAAGACAACCTGGAGCATTTGCAAAAAAAAAAATCATTGTTATAACCCAAAGTTTATAGACTTTATTAAAAATTAATTATTCCCCTATAAATATTTGATTGTTATAATTATTAGGGCTTTTTAGACAGTTTATTTAATATAAATGCATATCTGGTTGACGTGTACCAATCACGTATCGGCATGAAGAGTTATTCTTAAAGCTTTCACATCAGGTGAAAGCGACCCACTTGGAAATATATATAAACTCGGGGTTTCAACCCCTAAAGGAGACTCGTCGGGGGTTGGAGAGATGGCTCTGACCCCCATGTGGCTGGTTGCAGCGAGCATCCTCGACTCCGAGGTCACCTATCATGGACGAACATAAGCCGGCGTACTTGTTTACAGTTATTCATAGAGTAATATTGGCATTGGTTTTAGATAGGCCTAATAAACTCAAGCATTAAGTATCCTGCCTAAGAGGCTTAATATAGTCTTAGCTAATATATTTTTGTTCAGGCTCATTTTTATGTCTTGTATGTTTAAGAATATTTCAACTTGTCTTTCTGTTGTAAACGCTCTAACATTATTTAAATTTGTTAAATATATATTTTCGTTTTTAGGTTTATTTTATTTATGTCTGCCTTAATTCCTTAGTTTTTGCTATCTTTTGCAAAGTTAGGTAAATCCTGACCTTGATTTAATGTTGGGCCCATCTCATTTATTGACCTCGGCTACAAAATATAGTGTACTACCCCTTATAGGGAGACAGGTCTTAACAATCATATAAATTATAATTTTGATAATTATTAACATTTATACGAAATATTGTCAAAAAAGTGATCATAAAGACTGATATGGCTAAAAAAAAAAAAGGGAACATACATTACAAAGAGGGAGTTAAAATTAACTCAATCTCAAGTATTTTAAAGTTACATACTCTTAAGTAGATTTTGTTTTTGTCATATAAAAGTAAAGTTATTCCCTTTAAAATCCAATCTCTATCTATCACATAATAGAAATCACAATCCTATAAATTTTCAAACTTAACATTTTACAGTTCATGTACATTTCGTTTTTAAATTTACAAGTGAATGGTATGATCCAAGCGCCAAAAAATGTGAATGGAAATAATTGTAAAGCTTATCATGATCGTCATCATGAATATTTTAGATTTAGATTTGGATGAGCCCATTCCTATACCTCACATGATTTCTCCATCGTTTAGGTCTTTCTATGTATCTACATTGATACTGAAATACCATCCTTAGTAAACAATTTGAATCCATTCTGTAGAAGTTATTTAATCAATTCTTTTGATATGTTTGGCTATCTTCTACTTTTAACCTTTCACGAATGTCAGTATTTCCCTTTTTATTTAACCTATTTACACTTAAAAGAGGATGTAAAAAATCTTATCTATACAGTTAGCAATTTTTACATAGAATTCAATTCACTGCTATATTTTAGGGAGGCTTTTGGGCTGTTGTATTGTGTAATAGTAATTTAAATTCCACAGATATTTGTTTCACAAACTGTTATTTAATGATTCTATTTATGTTATATTCTTGTAATTTGAAATTATATATATATATATATATATACGTGTGTGTGTGTGTTATATTGCAGATTTTTGCATATAAGTATGATTAAGAAAGTTTTCTTGGGTTTTCTGCATCATGGATTCAAGTTCAGCCTCTGGCCACTGATTCCGACATTTTGGCATGATCCCACATGCCATTATCAAGGAATGATAAGTTTGAGTCACAGATTTAGATCTTATATAATCAGACACACAGAGTTTTTGCTGTGGTCCGTTTCTGAAACCATACACCCATCCAAGGTTTAGTTCTTACCGAAACGGACCACACTGAAAACTGAAGGTGTTTAACTACATAAGAACTAAACCTTGGATGGGTGTACGGCTTCGGACGGACCACAGCGAAAACTCTGTGTCTAATTATATAAGACCTAAACCTGTGACCCGAACTTATCATTCCTTGATAATGGCATGTGGGATCATGCCGAAATGTCAGAATCAGTGGCCGAACTTGAATCCATGACGTGGAAAACCCAAGAAAACTTTCTTAATCACACACACACACACACACATATATATATACAAGGTGCAGCATAAGTGAATGAACACTGCACATGGTTGCAAGGAAAAAGAAGTCATATTAGTTGAAACTGGGGTTTAAATATGGAATCTTCAGAATATAGTGTTTGAGATTATATTCTGAAGGTCCCATATTCAAAACCCAGTTTCAACCAATCTGATTTTTTCCCTTGCAACCATGTACAGTGGTTAACTGACTTATGCCGCAGTCTGCATATATTTTTATTGTGGTAATTAAATTCAAATACTTGTTAAATAATAATCAAAAATCGATTCATGATAAAGATATTGAGTGGACTTGATTTAACTGCTACTAAGTAGCAACAGCTTATAGCTGTTTTTTGGATAATTGAATCATTCTGTATGGACACACTCAATATTTATATTTTGGCGCTAGTATCACTTCCTGAACAATGTCCAATTATGTTTTGAAATTATAAATTTGTATCAAATTTAATAGTTATGAAAAAACCTTTTTTTTAGAATTTTGAAGAAAAATCCATGCAATACTACAACTGGGAGCAGAGCAGTTACAGCATGCTCTAGTTCAACAAGGTTAAAATGGACACAATGATTATTTTTTAGTTATTTTAACTTCTGTAGTCATGACTTTTGGTACTTGCAAGAATCCATTCAGAACTAATTTTATAATGAATTAAGCCACTTCAGTAAACAATTCCTTTATATATTGTTTTATGAATTCTCATATTGCATTTCAAGATGAATGGTTCACTTCATGTTTACACAAGTTGGTCTTATATTTAAAAAAAACTAATACCTTTGAAAGTAAAGCATTAATTAGACCAATTGTTACTCTTATGGTTCTGAAAATTGGGCAATTAACTCTTATATCTGTAATCATTTAAATATTTTTTAAAGAAAGGTGCTGAGAAGAATATTGGGAGAAGTTTATGTAGATAACATCTGGAGAAGAAAATATAATAAAGAATTAATACAATTATTAGATCTTGACCTTGTCTCACACACAAGGTTTGACCGTTTGAGATGGATTGGACATATTAATAGAAAGGTAAAACAAATCTTCTCTTCACAACCTCAAGGAACCAGATTGAGAGGAAGACCCAAGAATAGATGGTGGGATTGTGTGTGCCAGGATCTTAAAAAATGTCAAACCATTGGGAAAGGCTTTCTATGAAGAGGGATGTCTGGAGGAAGCAAAGATCCTTATTGGGCTGTAGTGCCATTTAAGAAGAAGAATATCTTTGAAAGTCATTATTAACTACCGTTATGCATAAGATTAAATATGTACCTGAGATCTCATTAATTCTCACCCCAGTAAAATTTCAGTAAAGCACCTCATAGGCCTTTCGGAATATGTTCAATTATCATCTGTAGGCTACCTTTTAAACAGCTGATGATGGAATATGTTGCAAAAGGCACATAAGGTGTTTTAACAAAATTTTATTTAGGATTAGAGATCTCAGATAAATATTTTATCATTTTAATCTTCAAAAAAAGCTAATCTGAAGCAATACCACTAACCTTCGTTCATCCTTTCTGTCTAACATAGGTTATTAATCAGGTCCCATTTCTGTTAGTTATAAATATTGCTTAGTGTTAGAAAATGTAACTTGAATGATTCCAAATCATTAAAGTGAACTGTATAAAATTAGTTCTGTACAGACTTTTTTTTAACATTAAATTTTCACCTGACCTGGGATTTGAACCAAAGATCTCCAGCTTTATGTGCTGGCATTCTATGAATGAGCTACTTAGGCACACCTCCTGGAGCAAGCACAAATCCTAAGTCCCCTGTAAATAATGAAACTTGTGTTCATAGGACTTATGGAGGTGCTTCTGCTAGAGAATCCATTATGATGGTGTTTTGCTGAAATTGTCAGCTGATTACGAACCTTATACGGAAATGAATGTTTCCAGACAAGCCATCTCTAGGCCATAGTTAACATAACTAGAGAGAAAAAGCTGCACCTGAGCTGGGATTTGAGCACCAGTGCATACAGCTTAAGATTTTGGGTTCAAATTCCAGCTCAGTGCAGATTTTTCTCTCTAGAAACATTAAGTATGACCCACAGATGACTTATATGGAAACATTAATCTCGATATTAAGTTTTTTAAACTTAAAAAAAATTCAATATTTTTATTTATTAGGATTAGCTGTACAAATGGAATGTAAAGGTGAAAATATATTCATCACTATTATTAATTTGTCATTATTTTGACCCTGTTATAATGCATCTAAATAAATTGCACATATAACACAGCTGCCAATACCCACAAATCTACCATATTATGGCAAGAGCAAAGGAAAACTACCTGAGTCTGTAAATGTTAAATTATTTTTTTCACTGTACAAGGCAGTATCCCACAATAAACAAAATTATATACTTTCTTACATTAGTAAGTATATATTATAAAAATATAAATCTGTGAGATAAATGCAAAAGAAAGTGCTGTGCACATTATACATTCTTCAAACTGTTGTAAACCATCTGACTATGCCATAAAATTCATATCTGATATATTATTCCTGCACCGACAATTAATATTCCTACCCAACCCTTAAGAAAATTGAATTATTACTTTTTTTTAACAAAACTGTTTAAGGCTTAACTCCACTAGGTGTCTCCTGTGATGGCAGTTTCTGAAACTGTTGTGATGATTTTTCAGGTGAAGGAGATGGTTTTTCAGTTTGTTGGGGAAGAGGAGATGGTTTTTCAGGAGCTGGTTTTTGAGGAGGTAGAGATGATTTTTCAGATGGTGGAGATGATTTCTGAGGCTCCTGGGAAGGAGATGATTTCTCAGGAGGTGGAGATGGTTTTTGAGGAGGTGGAGATGGTTTTTGAGATGGAGATGGTTTTTGAGGTGGAGGTGGTTTTTTGAGGAGGTGGAGATGGTTTTTCAGATGGTGGAGACTGTTTCTGAGACTCCTGGGAAGGAGGAGATGGTTTTTCAGATGGTGGAGACTGTTTCTGAGACTCTTGGGAAGGAGGAGTTGGGTTTTCAGATGGTGGAGATGATTTCTGAGGTTGCTGGGGAAGTGAAGATGGTTTTTGAGATGGAGATGGTTTCTGAGGCTCCTGGGGAGATGAAGACGGTTTCTGAGGTGGTGGAGATGGTTTCTGAGATGGCTGGGGAGGAGGTGATGGTTTTTGAGGGGATGGAGATGGTTTTTGAGGAGGTGGAGATGGTTTATGAGACTGTTGGGGAGGGGGTGATGGTTTTTGAGGAGGTGGAGATGGTTTTTCAGAAGCTGTAGATGGCTTTTTGGGAGATGGAGATGGTTTTTCAGCAGATGGAGATGGTTTTTGAGATTGAGATGGGACTTTCTGTTTCTGCACTTCTGGTTCTTGTTTTTGAGCTGGTTCAGCAAATGACAACTTGACTCTTCCAACATATGTATTAAATGGCGAACCAAAATAGAAAGCCCCATTAAACCAATGTGCTTCAGATATACCAGACAGAGACTTATCTGTATTATGAAAACTATGTTTAATATTACCATCTGCATCAAGCTGTAACAATATAAATCCTTTTGGATTAAGTGTACTCATAGACTCAAAGTGACCAATCCAATGTATTGCTTTTTTGCTAAAATAATTCGGATAAATTTGATCAATTTGTTCAAAGCCTATTTCTAGCAAAGCAAGCACACGTGAAATAAATCTTCTTACAGCTGGGAATGGCCCAAGGCTTTGAAATAATAATGGGTTGTTTTTATCTCTTACTACAACCAATGGAACATAGAAACCCCCTTGTCCATCTGATTTTATATTATCTGGAACTCCTGGGAGACCATCTATAAACACATCACGTTCTCCTTTCTTTGGACCTTTAAGATAATATCTATGTATGCGACTTCGCATTGTTTCTCCTACCAAAATATATTCTTCATTTGGTGAGAGAGCAACCCCATTAGCAAAATGAAGGCCTTCAATCAGTATTTCATTCTTCTTTGTTACTGGATCATACCTTATTAATCTGAAAATATAATTAGAGACGATAAAAATATATAGAGCTTAGAAAATTTATTTACATAAATCAGTTAGGCATAGAAGTTGTAAATAAAATGTGCAATAAAATAATGTAAGCTAGTATTTGTCTCTCACAAATTTTTCTAAGTTCTAGAATTGCAGTGCAATGAATTCCCTAATGTTTATAATAAATGGACACACACCTACTTCCCTCTTCCTAACCTAACAAAATAAATTCCATGCATATTATTTAATAAACTATAAAATAATCTTGTATACACTAACTTGTTCCATAGGAATCTAACAAAATGAAGTTAATTTCTTGAAATATGGTTTGGAATTAATTACGAATGTTCGTAACACCGATTTCAATGCCTTCTAACAGAAGTTACATTAAGCATTTGCACATCTCACACATGCACTGCGATTTTGTAGAACTTCATTCACAATATTTGTGTAATTATATAGATATTTAAAAATCATAAATGTTTAAAGAATCGTTGCAAAATGTTTAAAATAGTACAAAACATTACAGATGGTAAATTTGTGTAGTGCAACAGTGACATAAAAGTGTGTGGAAAATCATAGAGATAATCTCTACACTTGAGCCTGCATATTATTTATTTTGTTAGACTGCTGTGGTCTTGAGTAGCATGCTGCCTTTTCATGCAGTGGGCCAGGGTTCAATTCCTGGTCAGGACAGGCTTTCTGGGTGAGTTTTTCCTCACCTATAAGACAAATGTCAGGCAGCTTAGGACCCAATGGTTCCCGAAAATCATCCAGCCATCATCACCATCATTCACCGGTGTGGAAAAGCTACCACATCAATAATTCTCCAGTAAAGCTGCAAAGCATAGCAAGAAAATGCTATGATTGCAGTGAAAAATCTGCCCTTGGGCAGAATACGGATGTGGTCGGTTTTATGTCTCTCACATTTCTACACTTACATTCTTATGCCACTGATGCACTAAACACTTGTAAACACGTTTTGTACTGTTTTAAACATTTTGCAATGATCTTCAAGCTTTCTTCACAATATTTTATATTTATATATTTACGTAAAACATGATCGTGGATACATTACTTCCTTGCTACTTTCCCATGTTGTTCCAACGTTGCCACCATTTGAAAATAATTTAAAACTATATTTAGTGTTAGTGTACGTAAAATTAGTTTATAGTTCATTAAATAATACACATGTAAATTGCTTTGTTACGTTAGGAAATGGGAAGTTGGTTTACGTCCATTTTTAAGCATTTGGGAAGAAATAATATGCATGTATATTGTTTTCTTTAGTTAGAAAATGGCAAGTTAGTTAACGTCAATTTTTTTTTTTTTGCATTTGGAAATTTATTCCCAAAGTTGGTAACGCCGACTACCGGAGTCTATATTAACCATTACAGCAACTCGCGCATGCGCGCTGCGATTCTGTGGAACTTAGAAGAATTCCTGAGAGACATAAAACCGACTTTTTCCCAGAATACTAGATAGATTAGTTAGGTTAGGAAGGGGGAAGCTGGTGTACATCTATTTCTTATAAACATTTGAGAGTTTATTGTGAAGGTTGATCATACCGATTTCATAAGTCTTCCACTAGTAGAAGTTTCTTTAAACATTCACAAATGCACACTATGATTCTGTAGTACTGCACTTACAAAAATTCTTGGTAAATGTAAACTAAATACTTTTCATATCTATCAATTTGCACTATAATAACCACCCACTCTGTGTGTACATATGTAATAAAATTAACATACCTGCCACTTCCATCTGCTAGTGCATCAAACACTCCGTCCTGTAGAAAGAAGTTAGTACTTGAAACTGACCAGTATACGGTACCATCAGCAGCAACATCTACAGAATTGGGCAGTTTATTAACTTTGTCTTCAATAATTTCATCTATAGCCACAAGTTGTGTTTTTGAACCTGTTTTCACATCAACTTTATAAATTCCATTATAGGCATCTGCTACATACAGAAAACCATCTGGACCAAAATTCATTCCCAGTGGTCTTCCACAATTTTTTTCATCCAAAAATCCATTACAACTTTTTCCAAATTTTGTGACAGGAATAACTTTTCCATCAACGAATTTTACAATTTCACCTCCGTGAATACCTGAATATAACACACCATCAAAGTCTACAAATGCTTCTGGCCCATGTATTTTGCCACTGAACAAATGTTCTGCATTATTCAACAAAGTATTAACGCTCAGTGTTCCTTCTAAAGATGCTGGCTCACTAACTTTAAATTCTGTGAATTGTACATAAGGCGGTAAACCAGGCATGAATGAAATAAGCAAAAAAATAAATGTTCCTTGAATTATTGCCTTAAGTGCAAACCGTAGAAAAGCCATAGCGGATTTATTAATATCAGAATACAATCGGATACGTATTTAACAACGTTGTAATACAATGATATAAAATTGTTTGATTTTAGTCGTTTTAGAAGTACTTGTCACATTTCCGGCACAGTAAACTACGTGTTTAATATTTGGTTTGTAAATATCAACAATCGGCGAGTTTTTCCAATGATTTTAGACTTAAACGGATTACGGTCTATAGGTACGTATGCTTGATTTCACATAATTCAATATCGTAATGTCGACCTTGTATAATGTTTGGGAATTTCTTACGACGATTTGACATACCGGTTTCTTGACGTCACAGAGTCTACCACATGATTCTTTTTAGCATCTTTTTTACCATAGAGAACATTATTGCTGATGGCAATGGCCATAACCCAGCTCACATGTAACCAGCGATAATCCGAATTTATCTACAGTTGTACACATAGAGCAGTACTCTCTGATGATTAAAACTATCGGGTCCGACGGGGGCAGCACTTGTTCAATAAACAATTCCACGTAAACATATGTATAAATGTAAAAACGATTAAAATGTTTACAAAACTGAAGAATAAAATAGCGGAAGAAGTGAAGCAATCACCTTTAAAACTCTCTGCGTCGGTTCAACAATTAGCTCAAGTTAGTGAACACAACATTGATACACCTATGAAATTTGACAGTACCATATTGACCTTTGACCTGTTTTGTAAATGGAATTAAAATAAAGTAAAATTTTATTTTTCTCATTTATTATAGGCTGTGGTTTCTCCTTCTAGTAGTTCTGTTGTTGAGCCTGCTTCAAATGACCATTTCAGTATAGGCGATGACAGCGAAGGTAAAGTGACTCCAAAAATACAGGTTATAAGGACGAAATGGGCGTGCACATTTTTGTACTTGACTGTTTTGTCAGGTTATCTCTTTTCGTCAGTTTTCTTAATCTCGTTAAAAGACGTTTAAAGGAGCGGTATTTATGAAGGAACGATGTATGAACAATATAAGAATCTGTTCATTTGGATCATTTAGTGTATGATGTTTGGGGGATTCGGCTCAAGTTTAGAATATGGCGTTCTATGATTTTTTGCAGAAAACATAGACATTGTATACTACATACTTTTGCCATTTTAATAACATTTCATAGTATTTTAAACATTTTGAAATAATTCTTAAAACCTATTATACAATTATTATAACAATAACTCAAGGGTTTGAGTCCTGGTGGGGTCAGGATTTTTAAACTGACCCAAACCTTCTGATGGTACCATGGCCCTTGGGGTCGACTCAGCCTCTAATGGGAATGAATACCAGATTGTTCTGGGGGTAAAGATGGCCGTTCACGCAGGGCTGACAACCCGGTTGACATCAAGTGCTGATTGTCTAGAAAAAGTGGAAGCCTTAACCTCTTACTACCTCGAGGGTCTCCTATGGTCTGTAATGGGATCACTTTACTTTTACCATAAAGATACAATAATAACCATACAAATAATCATCCTGGAAGAAATCAAAATTTTAAAAGAAGACAAGAACAAACACATGCCAAATGAGGAAATACACAGTGAACTGTATAGAATAATAAAATTCTATGACATGAGAGCCTAGAAGATGATTGCTAGCCTTACATTCACATGTGCCATTTACATCAGCTTAAGGGAGAAATATGGCTAGCATGTAAGGTCCCTCAGCTGGTTTTTTCAACTTAGACTACCCAAATTCCTCATAATGCTGAGTGGGCACCACTCCCATATGAGCAAAAAATCTATGAGATACAAACCAATGCATGTCCCATAGCTCTAAGCCAAGACATGATGTGTTAGGCCACTCACCTATAGTATGTGAGATGTAAGTATGTGTTCATAGTTAAATATGGGAAATAACATTATGAGGGTCTTAATTCGTAAATTTAAATGAGTCATTTTTTCTTTGAAAACTAGTTCCCGTGTTTAAAGAAACATGAAATATGAGGTAAGATGTAAAAATCACTAGTTCATTTGTAAGTATGTGATTGACTTTATATAATAAATTTGGGAATATTTAACATTATGAAGTTTAATTCATAAGAATTAAATGAATCGTGATTTCTTCTTACCTCATACTTCTATGTTTTTTTAAACACAGCACTGCAGTATCAGCGACCATTGTTACCATCTTCAGCTGTTTTCACGACATTTATAAATCACATCTGCTGCCGTAGCGTAGTGGTTAAGGCACTGAGCTACAAGCCGGAGGGTCGAGGGTTCAAGTCCCGTTGGGGTCAGGATTTTTAAACTGACCCAAACCCTCTGGCGCCACTATGGCCCTGGGGTCGACTCAGCCTCTAACGGAAATGAGTACCAGACACTTGTTCTGGGGTAAAGGCGGCCGTCACGCAGGGCTGACAACCCGGCTGACATAAAAAGTGCCGATTGTCTAGAAAAAGTGGGAGCCTTAACCTCCTACTACCCCAAGGACCTCCGGGTCTGTTGTGGGATCACTTTACTTTACTGTCTCTTGATTTCAATGTCCAAAAGTATTTCTCACTACAAGATATGATACAGGGATGATGTCAGCATTTGTCATAAGTTCCTTGGATCAGGTAACAAAATACGTATAAGCTGTCAATCACGTACTTACTTGTCACGGACTATATGGGGCAGGACATAGAATAATAACCAAAAACAAATTGTGCCCTATCAACAGCTGAAGATGCAACATGTTCTGAAAGGGGTACAACAAAGTTTTTAAACACAAGTTTTACACGTAATTGAAGACAACTGAGATCTCGGGTACAAATTACGTAATTCATAGTTAAATATGGGAAATAACATTATGAGATCACTGGAAATAATAAATCTAAGATACCCTGCTCCTGAATGGATACATATTTTTACAGATGGCTCCAGCCTACCAAATGACGGTGGCACTGGTGCTGGTGCAGTATGCCCACTTTTTTCCTTTTATTGTAAACTAAACACAAATTCAACAAACTTTGATGGTGAAATTCTAGCAATTTTAAGTTTACAAAATCTTTTATATCACATCCAAAAATTTACAAAAGTTGTAATTCTATGTGACTCCAAAGCAGCCATTCTTGCTATAACACGAGAGACAACACCCAAAAGCATCAAAATTATCGAATGTCACAAAATGATAAAACAGTTATCCCATCTACATAAAAAAAATTGTACTTCAATGGATTCCGGCCCATTGTGGAGTGACAGGCAATGAAATAGCCGATTTTCTGGCCAAGAAGGGTAGCAAAATTGTTTCAAACCGGACTTCTACTCCAGTTTCCTTTCACTCTATAAAAAGAATTATCTCAAATAAATATATCAATAAACTTAGAGAAGTATAACACCACCAAAACATCTGGAAAGGAATGGGAAAATCTACAAGCTTATGACATTACTACATTACAAAGAAAATCTGCAGTAGCAATATTCAGACTGCTAACGGGACATGACTGCCTGAATAAACACCTACACAGACTTGGCATAACAGATTCACCTAAATGCCCTTTTTGCAATTTAAATGAAGATATGGAAAGAAACCATCTCCTCCGTTGTCCAGCTTTTGTAGAAGAGACCAGCCTTTCTGCTAATATTGGAGTGCAAGAGAGCGAATGATTTCATTATCAAGTGCTCGACGTTAGATACCAACCAACCAACCAACATTATGAGGTTCTTAATTCAATTAATGAATGAGTCGCTTCTTATCTTACCTCATAGTTTATGTTTCTTTAAACATGGGAACTGCAGTTTTCAAGAGGAGTCCCTCTTATCTTCCGCCACCATTATTACTACCGGATTTTCATTGGAATCTTCAACTATAAGATTGCCATCTGGTGTTGATCTGATGAACCTCGAGATCACGTCCCGTTTATGAAAACTGCAGTTCCTGTGTTTAAAGAAACATAAAGTATGAGGTAAGATAAGAAGTGACTCATTCATTCAACAAATTATATAATTTTAACCAATTACTGGTATGTCAAGTTGAAAACCATTAAACCGAACTTTATCCATGAAATTAATGTAATTTATGGTTGTTTATAGAAACACCTCAGAATTCACCATCGAAAAGCGGAGGATTCCATTCTGTTGACTTACATGGAGATGTACCTGCCTCTTCGCCTGTACCTCAAGGTGGAAGATCTCGGAGATCTTCAACATGCTCCATATCTAGCGAAGCATCATCACTCTTTCCAATTTTTGAAACATCTGTTGTCAATTCATTTAATCCACAGGTAAATTTCATTTACCAAAAAAAAAGAAAAAAGTGGCTAAACTTTACAACCTGTGACATGACTTTTTTACTTCCCTCATAAACTCCTGAAAAATATAATACTTAGTGTTTCTTCTTCTTCGTCAGGCTCTACGACTTCCAGTGGAATGTCTTGGCCTTCTCAACTAGTTTACGCCATTTATACTTAGTGTTTAGTTTTTTAAATTATTTCCCACCATTTACAATGATTTTTACATTTTTTCTAACAATTATTTCAATATATTTTTCTATGATATTTTAACTCATATGTAGCATGAAAACAAGGCAGCCATATTGATTTTTACGAATATTGTATACAACAGCAAAAACTGTACCATTGCAGCCAACATAGAGTGTGTACTAATTAACTGTACACATATATTTTAGAATCAGAACTGACTATTTTTGGGCGTTGCATTCTTTCACAGGATAGAGTGCTTAAATTACATTAGGTCAGCTTTTAGGTTGGTCTTTCACAGGTTCCATCCATCCAATGGCTGATTGGCTCAAATTCGAGCTTTGGCCTCCCTTAACTTGTGCCTCCAATCATTTCTATTTTGCGCAGCAAGCCTCCAGTTGTGACACTTAAGTAGGTTTGCAGCATCTTCCTTAATACCATCCTCCCATCGTTTTTTCGGTCTTCCAACCCATAAAACTTGCTGTAAGCACCTTTTTTGGTGCTCGGTCTGTTGAGAGCCTTTGTACATGGCCAGCCCATTCTAATTTCTTTAACTTAATAAAATTGACAAGGTCAGGTTCGTTGTATTTGTCATACAGTTAGTTCTTTGTTGTATTGTATTCTCTACTGACCATTAATATTTACTGGTCCAAATATTTTCCTGAGTACTTTTTTTTCAAAATTATGTAGAGCTAGCTCTGATCTTTTAGTGAGGCTCCATGTCTCACTACCATAGGTCAAAACTGATCGTATTAAAACTTTATATAGCCTTATTTTAGTTGCTGAGTGTATGTTATTACTCTTCACTTTCACAGGTTAGAGTTCTTAAATTGCCTTAGGTTAGCTTTTAGGTTCGTTAAATATCATGTATATGTTGGCTGTATCCCATGATTCCATAATATAAACTGCTTTGCGTTTGTTGGCGCATTGTATATGATTGAAACTTAGAAACATTTTTTGCATCGCATGTTGTAAAGTATTTCCTATAATTTTAATCTCATCTATCTGACTATTGCGGAACCTAAAGCATGAAAAGTGCAGTAGATTGAATTGGAGAACACGCTTTTTGTTTTCATGTACTTTATATTTTTTTTATTATTATGTGTGGTCTTTTATTTAATTTATTTTTATTTTTCAGTCTGATCTTGAATCTGCTAGTGAAGTAGAAGATTCTGTTGGACATCAACTAGGTGCAATTAGTAAGGAACAATTGTATTCAGCTTATCGAAAAATGCAGGCTCGCTATTCCAAGTATAAAGGACGATATGCAGATTTAGCAAGACATTATAGGGAACTTGACAGAGAGAATGTCAAGGCAAAGGTATGTCTCCAATAAAATTGTATTTTTTTTTTTTTGCTGTCAATCAGATTACAAACTATATTGATTAACTTTGTCCCACGCCATAGCTGAGTGGTTAAGGCAGGAAGCCTTGGCGCAGAGCTAGGGACTTGCGTTGGTTCGAGTCTCCATGGATGAAGAAATTTTGTCATGGTATTTCGGCCAGTATGGGACCAATGCCCACCCAGCATCGTGAGGCATTTGGGTAGCTACAATAAGTAGCGGCTCCAGGTTGAGAAAACCAGCTATAACAGCTGGGGGACTTGACATGCTGACGACATGTCATCCCTACACTGGCTGGATGACCTCTATGATTGACACATGTGGATGTGAGGGCAGCAGCCAGCTGGTAGGCTAAGGGCCTTCTAGGCCTGTCGTGCCAGAAGTTAAAAAAAAAATTGAATAACTTCCATTGCATCCAAGGTGGAATTAAAGAGTGACTGAACCAGCGTAGCTAGCAAACACTAACCAACATTCCTATATGTTAACAATTCTGTTTGTAACCATAATTTTGTGTGATCCACAATGTTTATACAGTGAATTTTCTCCAGATGACCAACCCTGTTCCCACCATGTTACTCTGCAGAGAAAATTATTCTCATAACAATAACATATTTTGACTCTCTGTAACAGCCACTCTGTTGCCCCATCATTGGTTGAGAGTCTCAATGTACCTCTTTGGATATGTCAGTGGCATGTATTATTGAACATATAGAAAGTCAAATTACTCATTGTGAAAGTCAATTATAAATAATAAATTTAACAAGTACATTAAGTAGAATATATGGACGTATACTAAGTAAAAGATTGATTTAGAATACCAGGATAAAGAAATGGAAGAACATGGTGAAATTAAACCTCATAGTGATTAATTCCTATAAACATTAAATAAAAAAAAATGGAAGAACAATCTGGTTTTAGAAGTGGTAGGTCATGCACAGATAAGATATTTTGCATAACACAAATGATAGAAAAAAAAAGAGCTACTAACAGAGATATACATTTGCTTTTTTTTGATTTAATCAAGGCATATGATAGTATTCCTCAAAAAATGTTATGGGAACTTTAGACAATTCTAACATTACTAAAAAATTAATAGAAGCTATAAAAGCATTATACAAAGGATCTATTTTGAAAATAAAAATTAGAAATCATATACAGAGGGATTTACTATTACAAAAGGTTTAAGGCAGAGTTGCAGTTTATCTCCGACTCTATTCAAAATTTATCTCGAAAGAGTACTAAGAGACAAGAGGAAAAAATGTCAAAAAATGGGCATACCAATCCAAAATACACATGTATATTCACTAAATTTTTCAGATGACCAGGTATTCATAGCACAAGACCACGAAGACATAGAATATATGGCTAAAAAACTAAAAGAAGAATATGAAAAATGGGGACTTTATATAAATTCAAAGTTAAAATTGGGAAACACATTATGAGGTTCTTAATTAATAAATTAATGAGTCATTTTAACATCTTACCTCATATTTCATGTTTTATCAAACACGGTAACTATAGTTTTCAAATGATCTTGTCATTCATTTTCAACCGCCATTATGACTACCGGATATTCGTTGGAATCTCCCTCTATAACGTTGCCATCTGGTGTTGATTTGACGAACTTCGAGATATCGTTGCCATCTGGTATTGATTTGATGAACTTCGAGATGAGGTCACGTTCATCCGGAATGTCGAAATTCATAGATTTAAATTTGTTCTTCTGTATAAATATTTTCTCCCAAACTGTCAAATCCAAAGGTTTTTCCAAATGTATTTAATTTTAGGAAGTTATATTTTGAGGTTATTTTAATTATATTATTTTTGGTCTGGACATCTTACCTCAATATTAATGTTGATTTGTTCTTGGACATGTTTCAAAACATGAAGATAAAACAGAGAATTGTTTTGAAACATGTCCAAGAACAAATCAACATTAATATTGAGGTAAGATGTCCAGACCAAAAATAATATAATTTTCCAAATGTTTTAGAAGTTTAGCTTCTTTTTCAATTCTATGACCTTCCAACAAACTATGTGCTGCAATAGCTGATTTTTCAATTTCACCGTTTTTAATATTCTAAAGTGTTCCTTTGTGCGAGTGTCCAAATTTCTTTTTGTTTTTCCTATGTATACTTTATTGCAATCTCGACAATCAATTTGATAAATTCCAGATTTTTTACTATCTGGGGTGTTCATTTTCTTATTGGTTATTAATAAGTTACCAAGGCTAAATTTATTTATCGGTGCCAATGTAATATTGAATTTCTTGAAAATTTTTTGAAATTTGTTATGTATTCCAGGATGATAAGTGATTTTCTTAAATTGTTTTCCTTTCTTTGAATCAGATTGCAGGGTAGTGTATTCTTTTAATCTTTTTTGTTGTCTGAATTTCTTCAATTTAGTTATAATTATTTCCTTTCCAAAACCATTTAAATTAGCTATGTCCAAAATGTGATTGTATCCTTTCTTAAAATCCTCTTCATTTAGTGGAACATTCAATAATCTATATATCAAACTGTTGAAAATTGCATGCTTATGCGCAATATGATTGAAACCTGAAGACTTCATGTAATTGTCAATATGAGTATCTTTTCTGTATATATTGAATTCAATTCTTTGTTGTTGTTCATTCCTTCTTATGTAGAGGCCCAAAAATTTAATCCAGAAATGACATAATGTACCTAATCAAAAAATTGAAAAAGATTGCAATAGAATTGAATCAATCAACAAAAAACAAAATTCAAATGACAATAACAATGTTGTTAATCTTTCAGAAATAGAATTGACCGAAGAAGAAACTAAATTATTGAATCTTGGACTAAAAACTTGTGTGAATTTCTCAAATAAAATAGAAGACTACGTAGCTGACATTGAGATTGCAATTTCAGATCTTAAAGTTGAAGACAAAATTATAATTAGGAGAAATTGTGAAAACATTTTTGAAAATATAAATGAAAAACCAAAAAACAATAGAGCCATTAAGAACATGAAAATATTGAAGAATATCAACAACAAAAAAGCAATAATTTCGAAAGCCGATAAAGGAAACAAAATTGTAATTTTGAATAAAGACGATTATGTAAACAGAATGAACCTTCTCTTAAATTCAAATGAATATGAAGAAATTACATGCAATCCTCTTCCAAAAGCAATAAAATCATTTACTAATACAATAAAAACATCAAATATGCCATCAAAGAACAAGATAAATACAAGTTGAAAGTATCAAACCCACAGATTCCAAAATTGTATGGGCTCCCAAAAATACATAAAGAGGGGAATAAGATGAGACCCATTATTAATAATATTGGCTCACCTTGTTACAATTTGGCAAAATGGCTTACTAAGAAATTTAATGAACTATCAAGTTTCGACAACAAAAGTATTGAAAATTCAATTGAATTAGTTAATGAACTGAATAATATCACATTGGATTGTAATGATAGATTGGTTTCTTTTGACGTCATTTCTTTATTTCCGAGCGTCCCAATTGGGAAGATGTTAAATATTTTAGAAAATGGCTTATTTCCTTGAAACTACAAAGAGAAATAATTAATGAATATTTGAATCTTACAAAACTTGTATCGACAACAATTTTTCACCTTCAATGAAAAATTTTATAAACAAATCTCAGGTCTGGCTATGGGAAACCCACTTTCACCATTTTTGGCAAATTTATTTATGGGTTATTTAGAATGTCATATCACCAATGCTTATCCCTGGATGTTCAAATGTTGGTATAGATACATGGATGATATATTTTTTCTGTGATAAATTCTAAATATATTGAAGATGCATTAAAATTACTCAACCTCCAGGATGAATCTGTGAAATTTACTATGGAATTAGAAAATAATAACCAAATCCCATTTTTGGACCTCTACATAAGAAGGAATGAACAACAACAAAGAATTGAATTCAATATATACAGAAAAGATACTCATATTGACAATTACATGAAGTCTTCAGGTTTCAATCATATTGCGCATAAGCATGCAATTTTCAACAGTTTGATATATAGATTATTGAATGTTCCACTAAATGAAGAGGATTTTAAGAAAGGATACAATCACATTTTGGACATAGCTAATTTAAATGGTTTTGGAAAGGAAATAATTATAACTAAATTGAAGAAATTCAGACAACAAAAAAGATTAAAAGAATACACTACCCTGCAATCTGATTCAAAAAAGGAAAACAATTTAAGAAAATCACTTATCATCCTGGAATACATACAAATTTCAAAAAATTTTCAAGAAATTCAATATTACATTGGCACCGATAAATAAATTTAGCCTTGGTAACTTATTAATAACCAATAAGAAAATGAACACCCCAGATAGTAAAAAATCTGGAATTTATCAAATTGATTGTCGAGATTGCAATAAAGTATACATAGGAAAAACAAAAAGAAATTTGGACACTCGCACAAAGGAACACTTTAGAAATATTAAAAATGGTGAAATTGAAAAATCAGCTATTGCAGCACATAGTTTGTTGGAAGGTCATAGAATTGAAAAAGAAGCTAAACTTCTAAAACTTTGGAAAAACCTTTGGATTTGACAGTTTGGGAGAAAATATTTATACAGAAGAACAAATTTAAATCTATGAATTTCGACATTCCGGATGAACGTGACCTCATCTCGAAGTTCATCAAATCAATACCAGATGGCAACGATATCTCGAAGTTCGTCAAATCAACACCAGATGGCAACGTTATAGAGGGAGATTCCAACGAATATCCGGTAGTCATAATGGCGGTTGAAAATGAATGACAAGATCATTTGAAAACTATAGTTACCGTGTTTGATAGAACATGAAATATGAGGTAAGATGTTAAAATGACTCATTAATTTATTACTTTATATAAACATTGAGAAAACTAAATATCTGTGTATAGGAGAAGAAATGGAAAATATAAATTTCAACAATGGAGAAGAACTAAAACCTAGTATTGAATGCACTTATTTAGGAACAAAATTAGACCATTCAGGTGATAACACAGTGGAAATTAAAAATAGAATCGCTCAAACAAAACAAGCAATAAATGCTTTAAACTCTGTTTGGTGGAGCAAAAATATTACAAAAAATAGAAAATTACAAATATATCAAATCATAATTCAGAGCATTTTAACATATGGTGCTGAAGTCTGGCAAATTCCTACCAGGGAAATGAAAAGAATTTTAATTACAGAAATGGATGTTTTAAGAAGATCAGCTGGAAAATCTAGAATGGATAGAATACGAAATAAAGAAATAAGGGAAATTATGGTTGTACAAGAGGAGCCGGACATCATAGACATCATAGAAAAGAAAAGATTGCAGTGGTATGGTAATGTCAAACGAATGCCAGAGCAAAAATTGCCAAAAATTGTTATGGAATGAATCCCAATGGAAAGGAGAAAGAGAGAAAGACCGAAGAAAACTTGGATAGAAGCGGTACAAGCAGCTATGAATATCAGAGGAATGGAGGAAGATCAATGGATGGATAGGGAGGAGTGGCATTTGGTTTCCAGAAGACGATGGCAACTGCCATGGTACCGGATGGTAATGATGAAATATAAATTCTAAATATATTCAAGATGCATTGAAATTACTCAACCTTCAGGATGAATCTGTAAAATTTACTATGGAATGGGAAAAAAATAACAAAATCCCATTTTTAGACCTTTACATGATAAGGAATGAACTAAAAGGAAAAATTGAATTCAGTATATATAGGAAGGATACTCATACAGAGAATTATATAAAGTCTTCAGATTTAAATCATATTTCAACAGTTTGATACATATATTTAATTAATGTCAATAAATAAATTTAGTCTGGGTAATCTTCTAAGTACCAATAAAAAAGTCAATGTTCCAGACAGTAAGAAATCTGGAATTTATCAAATAAATTGTGAAGATTGCAATAAAATTTATATAGGAAAAACAAAAAGGAATTTGGAAATTCGGACAAAAGAACATTTCAGAAATATTAAAAATTGTGAAATTGAAAAATCTGCAATTGCTGCACATAGTTTATTAGAACATCATAAAATTGGAAGAGAAGCTAAACTTTTAAAACAAGTAGAGAAACCTTTGGAATTGACAGTTTGGGAAAAAATATACATTCAGAAAAACAAAAATAGATCAATGAATTTTGATATCCCTAACGAAATTACATTGATTTCGAAGTTCATAAATTCAACCATAGATGGCAGCACTGAAGATGGCGACAATAGAATAGTTGATGGCCGAAGAATTTCGTCAGTCGGAGTTATGGCTGATGATGAACATGACTATGTTTGTAATGTTGAGTGATTCCGGGTTATGTGGCCGTGGTCCATAGTTGGTGTTGATACCAGACGTTTCGCCCTCAACTGCGGAGGGCATCTTCAGTGGCGAGTGCTACTATGCGTGTTTCCTGGTCGGAAGATCTACTTAGAATGAGCACTGTGGACGTAGAGGACGTTGTATTAGTGGTGGGAGGGTGAGTGGGCGTGGCTCTTGCTGATTGGCTAATAGTCGTCTCCTTGTTGTCACTGGTGTTAATGCATTTATTTTCTAGTGTATGAAACCAGGCCTTAGACAGTTTGATACCTTCTTCTTTTCTGTTAATATTTCCCTTATGCTTGTGTATTTCTATAGCCTCTCGGTATAATCTAGGGAAATAGTAGGAAGTTGTGGCTAAAACTTGTGTATCGTCGAATAGGATCTGGTGTCCATTCGTAATGGCATGTTCTGCTACAGCTGATTTATCCATTTCTCCTTGTCTGCAGTTTCTTTTATGTTCTGATAACGGGTGGCTATACTTCTTTTCGTGGTCCCTATATATGATTTACCACACGAACAAGGAAGTCGATATACGCCGCAAGTGGAGAGAGGTGGCCGAGGATCCTTAGCTGAGCGAAGGCAGTCTTCTATTTTTCTTGTAGGTCTGTAAACTGTTTTTTATGTTGTATTTTCGTAGGAGTTTTCCGATACGATCTGTGACTCTTTGTACATATGGTAAGTAGGCTATGCTGGTTGAGGGTGTGTTATCCATTCTGACGTGCTGTCTTCGTGGATGTATGGTTTGTCTTATTTCCTTGGATGTGTAGCCATTTTTCTGGAAACAATTGAACAGATGGTGTTGTTCTTGTTTAAGGTGTTGTGGTTGGCATAACTTAGTCGCTCTGTCGAACAGTGTCTTAATGACACCTCGCTTTTGTCTTGGATGGTGGTTAGAGTCTTTCTGCAGATATCGGTCTGTGTGTGTAGGTTTTCTGTAAACTGTATGTTGAATTCCCCATTGCCAGTCCTTATTATTTGAACATCCAGGAAAGGAAGTCTTCCATTATCTTCTTTTTCCATTGTGAACTGTATTTTGTTGTGTCTGCTGTTAAGGTGTTGAAGGAAACGTTCCAATTCTTCACTGCCATGTCTCCATACTACGAATGTGTCATCAACAATGCGAAACCAATGTTCTGGAGACTTGGGAGCTGTTTTTTAGTGCTTCTTCTTCGAATTTCTCCATGAAAAAATTCGCTACTACTGGGCTTAGAGGACTGCCCATGGCTACTCCGTCGGTCTGTTCATAGTAGCTGTTGTTCCATTGGAAGTAAGTAGTAGTTAGTACATGCCTGAATAAATTGGATATTTCTTCTGTGAAAATCTGTCTAATGTAGTCCATGGTCTCATTTACTGGCACCATGGTGAAAAGGGAAACCACATCGAAGCTAACCAGTATATCTTGAGATGTTACGTTTATATTCCGTAGTCTCTCAATGAAATGTGTCGAGTCTCTGATGTAGCTGTCCGTTTTTCCAAGGAGTGGTTTCAGAAGTCCTGTAAGATGCTTTGCCAGTAAGTAGGTCGGGGAACCGATGGCACTGACAATTGGCCGGAGTGGAATGTTGTTCTTGTGTATTTTTGGAAGACCATAGAGTCTTGGAGGTTGAGCTTCGGATACGCGTAATTTCTTCTTAATTTCTTCTGGCAAGGACGATTGCTTGATAAGATTGTTGGTTTTTCGAAGAATGCCGGATGTAGGGTCTCGCTTGATAGGTTTGTATGTTTCTGGTGTCAGAATCTCTATTATTTTCTCTTTGTATTCGTGTGTATTCATAACAACTGTAGAGTTTCCTTTATCAGCTGGTAAAATGGTGATATTATTATCATTATTTAAAGTTTTTAGCGCTAGTCTCTAACCACCATCCAAGACAAAAGCGAGGTGTCATTAAGACACTGTTCGACAGAGCGACTAAGTTATGCCAACCACAACACCTTAAACAAGAACAACACCATCTGTTCAATTGTTTCCAGAAAAATGGCTACACATCCAAGGAAATAAGACAAACCATACATCCACGAAGACAGCACGTCAGAATGGATAACACACCCTCAACCAGCATAGCCTACTTACCATATGTACAAAGAGTCACAGATCGTATCGGAAAACTCCTACGAAAATACAACATAAAACAGTTTACAGACCTACAAGAAAAATAGAAGACTGCCTTCGCTCAGCTAAGGATCCTCGGCCACCTCTCTCCACTTGCGGCGTATATCGACTTCCTTGTTCGTGTGGTAAATCATATATAGGGACCACGAAAAGAAGTATAGCCACCCGTTTATCAGAACATAAAAGAAACTGCAGACAAGGAGAAATGGATAAATCAGCTGTAGCAGAACATGCCATTACGAATGGACACCAGATCCTATTCGACGATACACAAGTTTTAGCCACAACTTCCTACTATTTCCCTAGATTATACCGAGAGGCTATAGAAATACACAAGCATAAGGGAAATATTAACAGAAAAGAAGAAGGTATCAAACTGTCTAAGGCCTGGTTTCATACACTAGAAAATAAATGCATTAACACCAGTGACAACATAGGAGACGACTATTAGCCAATCAGCAAGAGCCACGCCCACTCACCCTCCCACCACTAATACAACGTCCTCTACGTCCACAGCGCTCATTCTAAGTAGATCTTCCGACCAGGAAACACGCATAGAAGCACTCGCCACTGAAGATGCCCTCCGCAGTTGAGGGCGAAACGTCTGGTATCAACACCAACTATGGACCACGGCCACATAACCCGGAATCACTCAACATTACGATTACCGGCCGTGAAAGCCTGCATTCAACTATTAAACGCCTCTACGGGGAGGAAAGTTATTTACGTATTAGACACCTGGAGACACTCCGGAAGAAGAAATCCCAATTACTATCATCCTATACTTTTTTACTACGGTGCAGAGACGCTGGATATATACCCAAATTCCTACAACAACGGAGGACTTTTAGATCTAAAAAAGCCCATCGCATATACGACCGTACTGAACGTGCTCTACTCAGAGAACGCATCCACAAACACGGAAGGAGTTAGCAACCAACGACGCAGAACTCTTTACACTTCACATAACAATCAGTAACAGCATTCCTTACCATTATTGGAACAAGATCGACAGCATTACATACAACTCAAGTGAAGCAACCATGTTAAAGTCTACTAGAACGCAGATGAAGAAATTCGACTTTCTAAAAATGCAATCGCGACCCTTACAGCAATCAGTCGGTCTACAACATACCGTAACAAACCTGTCATCACGCACGCTGTCAACTGAAGAAACATCTGTACTATCAAAGGAGGCAACTACGCCATCACACCCACATCAATACCGGTAGAGGATATTATCTCTAACATCGAGGCAAGCATCAAGAATCTCCCCTTGCAAACAACTGATGAAATTCGTTATGAAGCTGCAAGAATACTACTCCGTCGCGCCCAACCACCGAAAAGCAATTTAACTAAGAAGGAGAGACTAGCGCTAAAAACTTTAAATAATGATAATAATATCACCATTTTACCAGCTGATAAAGGAAACTCTACAGTTGTTATGAATACACACGAATACAAAGAGAAAATAATAGAGATTCTGACACCAGAAACATACAAACCTATCAAGCGAGACCCTACATCCGGCATTCTTCGAAAAACCAACAATCTTATCAAGCAATCGTCCTTGCCAGAAGAAATTAAGAAGAAATTACGCGTATCCGAAGCTCAACCTCCAAGACTCTATGGTCTTCCAAAAATACACAAGAACAACATTCCACTCCGGCCAATTGTCAGTGCCATCGGTTCCCCGACCTACTTACTGGCAAAGCATCTTACAGGACTTCTGAAACCACTCCTTGGAAAAACGGACAGCTACATCAGAGACTCGACACATTTCATTGAGAGACTACGGAATATAAACGTAACATCTCAAGATATACTGGTTAGCTTCGATGTGGTTTTTCCCTTTTCACCATGGTGCCAGTAAATGAGACCATGGACTACATTAGACAGATTTTCACAGAAGAAATATCCATTTATTCAGGCATGTACTAACTACTACTTACTTCCAATGGAACAACAGCTACTATGAACAGACCGACGGAGTAGCCATGGGCAGTCCTCTAAGCCCAGTAGTAGCGAATTTTTTCATGGAGAAATTCGAAGAAGAAGCACTAAAAAACAGCTCCCAAGTCTCCAGAACATTGGTTTCGCATTGTTGATGACACATTCGTAGTATGGAGAAAGGGAAGTTGAAGAATTGGAACGTTTCCTTCAACACCTTAACAGCAGACACAACAAAATACAGTTCACAATGGAAAAAGAAGATAATGGAAGACTTCCTTTCCTGGATGTTCAAATAATAAGGACTGGCAATGGGGAAATTCAACATACAGTTTACAGAAAACCTACACACACAGACCGATATCTGCAGAAAGACTCTAACCACCATCCAAGACAAAAGCGAGGTGTCATTAAGACACTGTTCGACAGAGCGACTAAGTTATGCCAACCACAACACCTTAAACAAGAACAACACCATCTGTTCAATTGTTTCCAGAAAAATGGCTACACATCCAAGGAAATAAGACAAACCATACATCCACGAAGACAGCACGTCAGAATGGATAACACACCCTCAACCAGCATAGCCTACTTACCATATGTACAAAGAGTCACAGATCGTATCGGAAAACTCCTACGAAAATACAACATAAAAACAGTTTACAGACCTACAAGAAAAATAGAAGACTGCCTTCGCTCAGCTAAGGATCCTCGGCCACCTCTCTCCACTTGCGGCGTATATCGACTTCCTTGTTCGTGTGGTAAATCATATATAGGGACCACGAAAAGAAGTATAGCCACCCGTTTATCAGAACATAAAAGAAACTGCAGACAAGGAGAAATGGATAAATCAGCTGTAGCAGAACATGCCATTACGAATGGACACCAGATCCTATTCGACGATACACAAGTTTTAGCCACAACTTCCTACTATTTCCCTAGATTATACCGAGAGGCTATAGAAATACACAAGCATAAGGGAAATATTAACAGAAAAGAAGAAGGTATCAAACTGTCTAAGGCCTGGTTTCATACACTAGAAAATAAATGCATTAACACCAGTGACAACAAGGAGACGACTATTAGCCAATCAGCAAGAGCCACGCCCACTCACCCTCCCACCACTAATACAACGTCCTCTACGTCCACAGCGCTCATTCTAAGTAGATCTTCCGACCAGGAAACACGCATAGAAGCACTCGCCACTGAAGATGCCCTCCGCAGTTGAGGGCGAAACGTCTGGTATCAACACCAACTATGGACCACGGCCACATAACCCGGAATCACTCAACATTACGATTACCGGCCGTGAAAGCCTGCATTCAACTATGACTATGTTTGAAATCGCGATATCGTGGAAGCATGAATCCTATGAGGTGAGTTGTTTAAACAATATGTTCTCCGATGAATTTTAATAAGTTTGATACATAGATTATTAAATGTTCCATTAAATGAAGAAGATTTTAAGGAAGAATATAATCACATTTTGAACATAACCAATTTAAATGGTTTTGGAAAAGAAATAATCATAAATTAAAGAAATTCAGACAACAAAAAAGATTAGAAGAATACACTACCCTGCAATCTGATTCAAAGAAAGGAAAACAATTTAAGAAAATTACTTATCCTGAAATACATAACAAATTTCAAAAAAATTGCAAGAAATTCAATATTACATTGGCACCGATAAATAAATTTAACCTTAAGAATTGAATGAATCATGATTTCTTCATTTAATTCTTATGAATTAAACCTCATAATGTTAAAAATTCCCAAATTTATTATATAAATTTAGCCTTGGTAATCTATTAATAACTAATAAGAAATTGAACACCCCAGATAGCAAAAAATCTGGAATTTATCAAATTAATTGTAAAGACTGCAATAAAGTATACATAGGAAAAACAAAAGGGACTTTGGACCCTCGCACAAAGGAAAATTTTAGAAATATTAAAAATGGTGAAATTGAAAAATCAGCTATTGCAGCACATAGTTTGTTGGAGAATCATAAAATTGAAAAAGAGGCCCAACTTTTAAAACATTTGGAAAAACCTTTAGAATTGATAATTTGGGAGAAGATATATATTCAGAAGCACAAATTTAGATCCTTGAATTTTGAGATTCCTGATGAATGTGACCTTATCTTGATGTTCATCAAATCAACACCAGATGCCAACGTTATTGATGGAGATTCCAACGAAAAGCCTGTAGTCATAATGTCGGGTGAAAATCAGAGAAATTTTTCTCTTGAAAACTAGTTCCCATGTTTAAAGAAACATGAAATATGAGGTAAGATGTAAAAATGACTCATTCATTTACGAATTAAGTACCTCATAATGTTATTTCCCATATTTAACTATGTATAAATAAGTAGTCTATTTTGCTCTGATTTATTACCAATATAATTTTTTGTCTTATTTGGATTACACAATAGAAGCCGCCATCTGTGGTCTCGAGGTAGTGTGCTGCCTTGTCACGCAGCAGGCCCGGGTTCGATCCCTGGTCAGGGCAGTTTTTCTGGGTGAGGTTTCTATCGGGGTTTTTCCTCACCTGTAAGACAAATGTCAGGAAAACTTTAAGGCCCAAACAGTCCCTGAAATCATGTGGCCATTATCATCATCGTCCTTCACCGGTTTGGAAAGCAACGGGAAGCTACCACACCTACAATTCCCTAGTAAAGTTGCAAACCATAACATGAAAATGCTATGATTGCAGTGAAAGACCTGCCCACGGGCAGAATTACTATGGATGGATTTCAAGATAGAAGCAAAGTTCTTCATAGCATTTGGTGATGGTAATTACAATGTATACAAGAGAAAAATTTGCATCTAGATCGGAACTCGCCCAAGCATTAGCCTAGAAAGCCAAAGGTCCTGGGTTCGAGTCTCGGTCTGGGTGAAAATTTTTCTCTTCAAATATAATCTATCCTTCAGTGAGAAGTGTTAAATTAATAATAAAAACATCAGTTGAAACCCTTCTGACTTTATAAAGTAGTGTTTAAATTCCCGATAAATGTCTTCTTAACTAAGAAGCCGCCATTTGCAAGATAGAAGCAAAGGCTTCATAGCATTTGGTGCTGGGAATTACAACGTATACAAGATAAAAATTTGCATCTAGATCGGAACTTGCCCCGATAGCTCAGATGGTAGAGCATTGGCCTGGAAAGCCAAAGGTCCTGGGTTCGAGTCTCAGTATGGGCAGAAATTTTTCTCTTCAAATATAATTTATCCTTCAGTGAGAAGTGTTAAATTAATAATAAAAACATTAAATATACTTGTTTATTTTTTATTTCACTCACCTCATACTTCATAACTCCTCGCAAACCCAGGGTTTCGTCACATCATTTGTGACATTCTCAGTGCTGTGTCACGTTCACAACTGACGTCCGACTGCCTTCTCTCCTGCAGACTGAGCTCTGCGCCATCTGATGGCTGACCGACGAACTTCCAAATCAGTCCTCTCTCCTTATAACCGGGTATTTCAAAATTCATAGTTGTATTTTCATTCTTGCATATGTAAATTTTTTCCCAAATTGTGAGTTCCTTCGGTTTTTACAATTGTTTAAGTAATTTTGTTTTGGTTTCTATTCTACGTTTTTCTGACCAGGCATGTGCAGCTATTGCAGATTTTTCGGTTTCTCCATTTTTAACATTTCTGAGGTGTTCCTTTAATCTTGTATTTAGATTCCTTTTTGTTTTTCCTATGTATATCTTTTCACAATCTTTACAATTAATTTGATAAATTCCCGATTTTTTGCAGTCTTCAATCTTTTCATTTTTGTTGGTTTTTATTAAATTACCTAAGCTGTAATCATTTTTCGGTGCTAATTTAATGTTGAATTTGTTGAAGAACACCTCAAAAATGTTAAAAATGGAGAAACCGAAAAATCTGCAATAGCTGCACATGCCTGGTCAGAAAAACATAGAATAGAAACCAAAGCAAAATTACTTAAACAATTGGAAAAACCGAAGGAACTCACAATTTGGGGAAAAATTTACATATGCAAGAATGAAAATACAACTATGAATTTTGAAATACCCGGTTATAAGGAGAGAGGACTGATTTGGAAGTTCGTTGGTCAGCTATCAGATGGCGCGGAGCTCAGTCTGCAGGAGAGAAGGTAGTCGGACGTCAGTTGTGAACGTGACACAGCATTGAGAATGTCACAAATGATGTGATGAAACCCTGGGTTTGCGAGGAGTTATGAAGTATGAGGTGAGTGAAATAAAAAATAAACAATATTAAAAAACCTCATAGTGTTATTTCCTATCTACATAACTTAATTAAATATACTTGTTTCTAAACTTTACTGATAACATATCAACTGCCCTATTTTCAATTAGTGATTACTTCACATAAGTTGGGATTACTTCCTACCATTATGGTGTATGTGTGTTTCCCATCCGATTATTTAATGTTAACAGACTTCAAAATTATTTATAAGAATACACATTATTGAAGTCATGTGACTTCTGTATTCATTATGATTGGCTATTACTATAAATTTAGATATTTTTCAAGTTACAAGCTTTAAAGTGGGTTATTATTGTCTCACTAATTGTATTGATTGTCAAAATTAAAGAAGTCCCCATTCATTTGGCTTCAATTAGCGATTTCTTTTGAGGTGAATTTTTAACAATATCCCAAACATTATTGGTTTCATTACTTATGGGAGGCATAGAGATTAAAGAAAGAGAAATTTGTGTTTGCTCTGGAAGGTATGCTTAAGTAGCTTAATGATAGAGTGTAAGCTCATAAAACTGGAGATCTTGGATTGAAATCCTAGCTCAGGTGTAAACTTTTTCTCTAGTTATATAAATGTTTTTTTTTTTTAAATTATATTTGAGTTATGAATTTTGACTCACGTCTTATTTCTTGATTTTTATGCAGATCTAGGTTTCGTCTCTAACTTTGAGACATTCTTGATGCCACACAACCGCCATCTTGCGGTTGTCCCTCCTGCAAATTGATTTCTGCTCCCTCTGTTAGCTGACCGATGAGCTTCTAAATATTTTTTTTTTCTCTTTTTCACCAGGAATTTTGAAATTCATGATTTTATTTTTATTCTTGCACATAGAAATTTTCTACCAAATTGTGAGTTCCTTAGATTTTTCTAACTGTTGAAATAATTTTGCCCTAGTTTCAATTCTATTTTTTTTCTGACCATGCATGTGCAGCTATTGCAGATATTTCTATTTCTCCATTTTTAACATTTTTAAGGTGTTCTTTCAATCTTGTATTTAAATTCATTTTTCTTTTTCCTATGTATATTTTTTCACAAGGAATTTCAAAATTCCTGATGAAAAAGAAAAAAAAATGATTTGAAAGTTCATTGGTCAGCCAACAGAGGGCACAGATATCAATTTGCAGGAGGGACAACCGCAAGATGACATCGAGAATGTCACAAAGTTAGCAGTTAAACTTAGGTCTGCATTAAAATCAAGAAATATGAGGTGAGTCAAAATTCACAATTCAAATATAATTAAAATAAATCTCAGTGTTATTTCCTACATATATTTAATATGTTTTTTTACTGGTTTTTTAAAAATTATGGTAAGTAATTTGTGCTACAATCTCCAACTTGTACTTTATTTTTTACACGCTTTATATTAGCTTGACATGTATCTGTCCATCTATCTATGTAACGGAATCTTTCAGTACAATTTTTACCCACTTAAAAACATTGGATCGACTTGAAACTTTGTTTACTTGTAAAGGATCCATGGCAATAGAATAATTTCATAATTTTTTCTAAAATCCTGGCCAGAATCATCAGAAAATCAAAAAAATAAAAACCAGTGTAATAGGTTGCAGACTTATTGACTTTTTAGTAAATCGTAAAAGCTCAGTTGTCCCGCGCCGTAGCCGAGCGGCTAAGGTAGGAAGCCTTGGCGCAGAGCTACGGGACTTGTGCTGGTTCGAGTCTCCATGGGGGAAGAAATTTTCTCATGGTATTTCGGCCAGTATGGGACCGGTGCCCACCCAGCATCGTGAGGCAATTGGGTAGCTACAATAAGTAGCGGCTCCTGGTTGAGGAACCAGCTATAATGGCTGGGGGACTCGACATGCTAACCACATGTCACCCCTGCACTGGCTGTTGATCATCTATCTCTGTGATTGACACATGTGGATGTGAAGGGCCAGCAGCCGGCTGGTAAAAGGGCAACCGCTGAAAAAGTGGAAAGACCCTCAATCGGAATCGTAAAAGCTCCGTTGGTAGAGCGGTGGACTGTAGTGGTATATAATTTCAGTAATCCATAGGTCGCTGCTTCAAATCCGGCCTGGAGGATTTTTTTAGAAGAGTATTAAAGCAATTAAATTTTCATGGGATTCCGGTTTATGACAATTAAACTAAAAATAAAAAAAAAATAATAGTTTAAAAAACCAAAACAACATGCTTTATTACAAAACCAAACAAAAAAATTAGAAATAATTTTAATTTCCAACACGCTTGGGATAAAATTAAAGTGGTCAACAAAAAAATCATCTCCAACACATCTAGAATGAAACTAGAGTTATCTACAAAAAAAAAATTACCATCAAAAGCATGGAGTGCTTTTTATGGTTTTTTACATTTTCTTCATAGAGACTTTACTTTTACCAATATCTGTTTATTATCAAATAGAAAAATGAAAAGCAGGCCGTCGAGAAGAGCGGACGTGTTTTTGTTAGAGTGGTTGAAGTGTGCAGGGGACAAAGCATTATGGAAGAAGTTAGAAAGCTGATTGAAACATTGTCAACTGAAGTGAAAGAGGGGTTTGAAAAGTGCAACGTGGGTGAATAAATTTGTGATATTGAGACGAACATGCATCGGATGGAGGACAGATTGAAATGGCTGGAATCTAAATTAGACTATCTCGAAAACCAGAGTCGCCGTAATAATATTGTGATATATGGAGTGCATGAAGAAGACAGGGAGAGCTGGGAGGAAGCTGAACATATAGTTAAAAGAGTAGTGGCGCAAATCGGGATTCATTTGGTGGACAGTGATATTGAAAGAGCGCACAGAGTAGGTCGTTGGAATAGTGGAAAGAGACCGATTGTATGCAAATTATCACACTACAAAATAAAATGTTGGATCCTTAGAGACAGTAAATATCTTAAAGGGACCGGTATCAATATTGCCGAAGACTTTAGTGAGAAGGTGCGCCGCGAAAGGGACTTTCTTAAGCGATACATGCTCGAGGCGAGGAGGCTGGGCTGCCATGCAATCCTGCAATTTAATAAATTGATTATAAATGGACGAATCTGGAGCAGGGAACAACTACAAAATATGGACAACTTTGAAAATGAATTTGAAGAGGGCATTGACAGCGAGTCCCCAAAACCTACAGGGGACGCTTCAACAGCAGGTGGTCTCCTTACAGCAGAGGAGGGAGAAAATTCTACACGAGAGAAAGAGAGAGGGAGCACTACGATAATAACTCCGAGGAATCCAGTAAACATTCAGCACAAAACGGCCGAACGCAAAAAGAATACCCCACCTCTAAGAGGTGAACGACCGGCGGACACAAGAACTCAAACAAGAAAATCACTAAGACTGCTGAATTTACCCGCAGAAAAGGAACTATTGAGAGGGGGAAGTTAAAAAAATACAGGTAAGATTAATGACAAGGGAACACAATAGGGTTTGTTGACAGTTGGTTCATGGAATATTGAAGGGTTAGAACAAAAACTTTCAATGGACAGATGTGTAGAGTTTATTGAGACTTTTGATATATTAGCTCTAGGAGAAACATGGTTAAAAGCTAATGAATGCTTAAATCTATGTAATATAAAAGGTTATTTTAAGGGTAATGAAACTAGAGGGAAGAGAGGTAGATATCCAGGTGGTGTTGCCATTTTATATAAAGCTAACTTAGACCCATATATTAAAAAGGTAAATATTGCTTTAAAAGAGGCAATTTGTATATATTACCATACAGGAAGAGCAGAAATGTGTCTGTTGTCTATTTACTGCCAACCACTAAATTCCAGGTATGCCAATCCAAATTTTTTCGTTGAATTGTCTGACTCGTTGGCAGAAATAAAAGATAGGTTTCTCCGGAAGCGGGAATAATAATTTTAGGGGACTTTAACTATAGTATTGGGGAGGAAAGTATCACTATAAAATCAGATGATAATGAAACACGAGGTGAGGGTAGGAGAAGCAAAGATAAGATTATAAATTCAGAAGGAAACCAATTGTTAGTTTTTTGGGATGCATTTGAACTTGAAATTCTGAATGGGAAATATGGGGAAGATAAAAATGGAGAACTGACATTTATTAATAAAAATGGAGTAGTGTAATCGATTATTCAATATGCACACAAGACATGATTCTAGTCCTAAGTAATTTCTGTATAGTTTCCAGAATCGAATCACACCACTTCCCAAACAAACTTATTTTAAATATGAAAGGTATTAGTGAGACAGTTAATGATGAGGTGGCAACAATATTGCGGCCAATTACACATTTCAGGTGGATCGAGGATCGGAGAGAAGAATTTATCAGGAGTTTGGAAACGCTAATACAGGATCTGCAATTAAATGATCTTAGCGGGGAGGAAATTATTAAAACTTTGACAGAATCTTTTCAAATAGCAGGGGAAAAATTCAAGGTTAAATACGCAATGAACCAGAAGGACAAAGGGTGGTACAATAATGCATGTAGAAAGAAGAAGTTTGTCGAAAGTAGTCTTTTAAAGTTTAGAAAAGAAAGCACAGATGAAAGCAGAAAAAATTATGCGCAAGAGAGAAAGGAATCTTCTTCTTCTTCCTTCCAAGTATTAGGCCGAGGCCTGTTACGATCCTATAGAAAATTTTCCCTCCAGCGTTTCATAGGACGGCCCAGTGATCCTTCCGGGAAACTCTCGTATAAGACTTGAAAGCATAATAATAGTCCCTTCGATTGGTTGCTGGCCAAAGGAAGGCAAGACCAGTGATGGGGCTGCCATCTTATAGCCTCTGGTCAGGCTTTTCTGGAGAAGAAAGAAAATAAAGGAAAGAAGAAATGGAAGAAAGGAAAGACTCCCTAGCCCTCGGATGCCCTAATAGCGTCGGGGTCGAAAAAAACAAGAGTTAACCAAGAGAGGTTAGATAGTAAAGTTAAAAGAGTGCAAAACACAAGTAAGTGGAAGAAATGTTTTGCTCAGCTTGGGCACCTTGTGGTCGCCATCCACATATCCCCTAGATGAGGACCCCTGAGGGAAGAGAAAGGAATATGAAGAATTATTGGGAGAAACAAAACTAGCATGGCAAAATAAGAAATCCGAAGAAATGAGAGTCGCGACTGAAAGTGGGAACATTGCGGACATATGGAAAGCGATAAGGGAACTCAAAGTAAAGTCCATAAATCGGACAAGAATAACGCCCGGGGAATGGAGAAGTTACTTTGATAGGGTGCTGGGAAATGAGAGGTTAAGATATAATCAAGGAAATATAGTTGAGATCCCTGACCCAATTCATATTCAATTATAGGATATTTCGAAAAATGAAGTGGTTTCTTCCATTAAATGTTTAAAGAATGGTAAAGCACCTGGAATTGATGGAATACCAGGGGAATTCTTGAAAAATATATCATCCAATAAATTATTAGACGTTTTGAAAACTGCGTTCAACAAACTTTTTAATGGAGGAGATTATCCGGAAGCCTGGGCGACAGTGTCATCCAACCGCTATACAAAGGGAAAGGTGGGGCACAGATACCAGAAAGTTACAGGGGAATTTGTCTCTTGTCAGTGTTTGGAAAAATATATTGTAAAGTACTTTATGAACGAATAAGACAATGGGCTAAAGAGAACAATAGGCTCTCAAAATATCAGGCAGGTTTTAGAGAAGGGTACTCCACGGTGGACAACGTATTTGTTCTGAGAACATTAATTGATGACAATCTGAAAATGAAGGGGGGTAAATTATTTTGTGCATTCATTGATTTTAAGATGGTATTTGATACTGTGGACCGAAGCGCACTTTGGGAAAAATTAAATTGGAAAGGATTGTCTCATAAAATGATACATGCTTTAATGTAAATTTATAAATATGTTAAATTTTGTATAAAAGTAGACCAAGGGCACATTACAGAGAGCAGTGAAGCCAATCGGGGAGTGAGACAAGGTTGCATTTTATCACCAATGCTATTTAATCTATTCGTTGATGATATTGTAGACATAATGCTAGAAGGAGAAATTGAGGCTCTGGAGATAAGAAATGTTAAAGTCCCAGTCCTGTTGTATGCAGATGATTTAATTATCTGCTCCAAGACAATCAAGGGATTGCAAAGAGGTCTTGATCTACTGGAAATATACTGTAGGAATTGGGGATTGACTGTAAATGTTAGTAAGACAAAAACAATGACCTTTAAAAATGGGAAGGTTTATGGTAGAGCAGAGGAATGGAAATAAAGAGATCAAGTACTTCAAAACATGAAACATATCTTGGTACAACTTTGAAAATGAACGGGAAGTGGAAAAAACATATTGATATAGCATTATTTAAAGGGAGGGGACAACTTAACAGTGTACTCGGTATTCTGGGTCGAGTGCCTGATATTCCTGTCAGCACATTAGAAAAAATGTATGGAGCGATGGTCAGGCCAGTAATGCATTATGGTAGTGAGATTTGGGGTTTCCAAAGAACGGAAGTACTAAATAAGGTATATACGCATTTTCTAAAATATATTACGGAACTTAGTAAGGCCGTTTCTAACTGTGGAATTTTATATGAATTCGGGTCATTCCAGGACGACATAAACTGTAAAATTCGTGTACTCAAATACTGGTTGCGAGTAATCCAAGGTGAACAAACAATGCTTAGAGCAATTTGTTAACCCTTACATTGACAAAACACAAATTTCTTCTATTAGTTATTTGAATGTGGCGGACTGCACTGAAAACGGAATCTTGTGTAACTGTTATTATTAGGTATATTGTATAATTAGACACACATTTAAGTGGTATCTTTTTGTTCGTTTTCTTCTGATTTATTTAAAATATTAAATTAAATAAACCAACTGACATATCCAAAAGGATACATTACGAATTTAAGGGTTAAGACCACCAAATTAAAAACATAGATGTTAAATTTTGGGCAGACGAGGTTAGGAGAGAACTCCAAAAGATTGGGATGGGCTGGATATGGGAAAAAGGGACTGAAAATCGCAAGAACGTGTGGAGAAAAATAAGGAGGAGGTACTTAGATATAAACCAACAAGATACTTTCGCCGAATGTACAGGAAAACGCTCACTGTGTTTACAAAGAGACCTAAAACACGTCTGGGGAAAAGAATCATATATACTCAACCTAGGATTTAAGGAGAGATCAGGGCTTGCTTGGTTTAGGCTAGGGGCATGGAAATTTCTAAAAATTAGCGACGATCACGATATGCGAATATGTCCAATGTGCGGGAACTTTGAAGATGAGATACATATATTAGGAAAATGTAATGATTTAGAATATTGGAGACGTCAGTTATTACCAGAAAGATTTCTAAATTCAAATCGGGAATGATTAGCATGCTGCGAGTTATTGGTAAATCCAGAAAATTGGATAAACCTCGGTAAATTTCTGGACAAAACGCGGAAAATAAGGACAACACTCATTCATGAATAAATATATGTTATCAAAATGCAATACCATTAATTATTAACAATTATACATAAATTAATTAGTGTATAATGCTATTGTGTTATTATTTAATTGTAATATTATTGTGTTTTCTTTATGTAATTGTAATGTTAATGTTTTTTAGTGTATAATGCTATTGTGTTATTATTTATTTGTAGTATTATTGTGTTTTCTTTATGTAATTGTAATGTTATTGCTTTTTTTTGTTGTTTATTTTTCTTTACACTAATACCAATTATTACTTTATTGTAACGGACTGTCAACAGCACGTACGGCTTACTGCCCATGCGACCCATATTTGTAAATATTATTATCAAATATATTAATGGATATAGAGCACTCCACGCTTTTGATGGTAAAATTATTTTTTTTTGTACATAACTCTAGTTTTATTCTAGATGTGTTGGAGATGATTTTTTTGTTGGCCACTTTAATTTTATCCAAAGCGTGTTGGAAATTAAAATTATTTTCAATTTTTTAGTTCAATTTTCTTATAAAACATGTTGTTTTAGTTTTTTTAAAACTATTATTTATTTGTTGAAAGCAATATAGATGGATTATATTATTTTTGGTCTGGACATCTTACCTCAATATTAATGTTGATTTGTTCTTGGACATGTTTCAAAACAATTCTCTGTTTTATCTTCAGCTTTCCCAGACTGGTTTTATTTATGTTGCATTATGTTGCACCACCTGGATGTCGATGTCAGCTCCATCCTGTGGTTGGCCAAAGAACCTCCAAACAAGGTCACCCTCCATCGGAATATCAAAATTCATAACTCTGTTTCTGTTCTTCTGAATATAAATTTTTTCCCAAATAGTCAGCTCGTTTGTATTTTCTAACTGTTTTAATAATTTAGTGTCTGAATTAATATTATGTTTTTCAGACCAAACATGAGCAGCAACTGCAGATTTTTCAATTTCTCCATTTTAATATTTCTTATGTGTTCTTTGGTTCTAATTTTTAGGTTTCTTTTTGTTTTCCCTATATATATCTTTTCACAACCCATGCATTCAATTTGATATATTCCTGACTTTTTATTTTTATCAGTTTTTTCATTTTTGTTGGTTTTATTAGTTTATTTAAACTGTAGTTATTTTTTGGTGCTAATTTAATATTAAACTTCTCAAATATATTTTGAAATTTATTATGTACCCAGGGGTGATATGTGAATTTCCTATATTTTTTCATAGGTGGTTCTTCTTTTTCAAGATTACTTCTGTTTATCATTTTTTGTTTTTTATACTTTTCTATCCTTTTATGTACCATTTTTTCATCAAACCCATTTTCTCTTGCTACTTTGATTATGTGTTTTTTCTCATGTTTGAAATCTTCTTCGTTTAAGGGTAAGTTTACCAATCTATGAGTTAAACTATTAAATGCTGCTAATTTATGTCCAATTGGATTGAACCCTGTTGATTTTATAAAATTTTCCGTATGAGTTTCTTTTCTATGAATCCTGAATTCAATTTTTCTTTTTTCTTCGTTTCTGACCAATTTAAGATCCAAAAAAGGTATTTGTTTATTGTCTTCTATTGTCTTCTATTCTAAACTATTAAATTTACAGAGTACAAACATTAAATTCACCAAAGAAATAGAAGACAATAAACAAATACCTTTTTTGGATCTTAAATTGGTCAGAAACGAAGAAAAGAAAAATTGAATTCAGGATTCATAGAAAAGAAACTCATACGGAAAATTTTATAAAATCAACAGGGTTCAATCCAATTGGACATAAATTAGCAGCATTTAATAGTTTAACTCATAGATTGGTAAACTTACCCTTAAACGAAGAAGATTTCAAACATGAGAAAAAACACATAATCAAAGTAGCAAGAGAAAATGGGTTTGATGAAAAAATGGTACATAAAAGGATAGAAAAGTATAAAAAACAAAAAATGATAAACAGAAGTAATCTTGAAAAAGAAGAACCACCTATGAAAAAATATAGGAAATTCACATATCACCCCTGGGTACATAATAAATTTCAAAATATATTTGAGAAGTTTAATATTAAATTAGCACCAAAAAATAACTACAGTTTAAATAAACTAATAAAAACCAACAAAAATGAAAAAAACTGATAAAAATAAAAAGTCAGGAATATATCAAATTGAATGCATGGGTTGTGAAAAGATATATATAGGGAAAACAAAAAGAAACCTAAAAATTAGAACCAAAGAACACATAAGAAATATTAAAAATGGAGAAATTGAAAAATCTGCAGTTGCTGCTCATGTTTGGTCTGAAAAACATAATATTAATTCAGACACTAAATTATTAAAACAGTTAGAAAATACAAACGAGCTGACTATTTGGGAAAAAATTTATATTCAGAAGAACAGAAACAGAGTTATGAATTTTGATATTCCGATGGAGGGTGACCTTGTTTGGAGGTTCTTTGGCCAACCACAGGATGGAGCTGACATCGACATCCAGGTGGTGCAACATAATGCAACATAAATAAAACCAGTCTGGGAAAGCTGAAGATAAAACAGAGAATTGTTTTGAAACATGTCCAAGAACAAATCAACATTAATATTGAGGTTAAGATGTCCAGACCAAAAATAATATAATTAAAATAACCTCAAAATATAACTTCCTAAAATTAAATATTAATTACAACTTCTTAAGTTACAAGGAAGAAACAAAACCAGAAATTGTGTTTGTGTTATAAATTACGAAAAACAAGATGGCGTCCTCCATACTCAACTTCAATAACAATTTTTTCGAAACAAAATATGAAGTCAAAAAGTTTATAAAATTAAGAGAGAAGAAATTTAAAAGATTAGCAGACATTAAATTCATCAACCAATGTCTAAAATTAGAATTGGTTCCCATGTTCATTAGAAAAACCGTTAAGCATAACAATAACAGCAAACAACAAAAAATTTTGGAGAAGAAATTACTAAAACTAGAAAAGAATAAACACTTTGAAATGATCAGTAATCTGGATATTGAAATTTATTTGTTACATATCAAATTGTCTAAAATATTAGGAAACATCATGTGGGAAAACCTAGAAAATAAATTTTTCACTTTTTGAACATAACCATGAAAAAGAAAATTGAGAAACAAAAGACAAAGATAAATAATTTGTTAACTAAATCAAAGGGAAAGAAGAATACATCAAATAAAATCAAACATCAGAATAAAACCAGAAATGAAGAAAAATCAGAATCCACCAGAAATTATGTTAAAAATTTTTCAAAGGCAACCTTTAACCTAAAAGAGACAAAATTGTTAGAAAACGGTCTAAAAACAGCAATAGATTATTCCAATAGAATAGAAGAATACATAGTGGACATTGAAAATTCAATAGAAGGGTTAGTTACAGAAGAAAAAATAATCATCAGAAAAAAATGTGAAGAAATTTTGAATAAAATAAAGAATACAAATAAAAACCCAGTTTGTAAGGAGAATTTAAAAACACTCAAAGAAATAAATAACAAAAATGTTGTATATACAAAATCAGATAAGGGTAACCAAATTATAATTCTGGACAAAGAAGATTATCAAAATAGAATGGAAGAACTTTTGAAAGAAAAAGAGTATGAAAAAATTAAGAATGACCCCCTACCAAAAACCATAAAAAAAGTGGAAAACTGTTTTAAAAATGTTAAAATTCTATCCAAGAAAGAAAAATTTCAATTAAAAGTAAGCAACCCAAGAAACCCTAATATACATGGACTTCCAAAAATTCACAAACCGGGAAACAAAATGAGGCCAATAATTAACAATATTGGATCACCAACCTACAAAATTTCGAAATGGCTGAATAATCAATTTAAAAGAATTAATAATTTTGAAAGTCTGCAGATTGAAAATTCATTGGAATTAGTTAACAAATTAGAAAAAGTGGAAATTGAACCCACAGATAGGTTGGTTTCGTTTGATGTAGTTTCACTATTCACAAATGTACCGAAACAAAAAACTTTGGAGATATTGAACAATTGGTTAAGAAAAAAACAACATAGACAGAGAGATCAAAGAAGATTATTTGAAATTAACTGCGTTATGCATTGATCAAATGTTTTTTACATTCAATGGGAGTTTCTATAGACAAAAATCAGGGCTCTCAATGGGAAACCCATTATCACCCTTCCTGGCAAATTTATTTATGAGCGATTTTGAATGTAAAATCACTAAAGCACATCCCACAATGTTTAAATTTTGGAGTAGATATGTTGATGATATAATTTGTATTGTTAAAGAAAAACATGTAGAAGATTCCCTAAAACTATTAAATTTACAGAGTACAAACATTAAATTCACCAAAGAAATAGAAGACAATAAACAAATACCTTTTTTGGATCTTAAATTGGTCAGAAACGAAGAAAAAAGAAAAATTGAATTCAGGATTCATAGAAAAGAAACTCATACGGAAAATTTTATAAAATCAACAGGGTTCAATCCAATTGGACATAAATTAGCAGCATTTAATAGTTTAACTCATAGATTGGTAAACTTACCCTTAAACGAAGAAGATTTCAAACATGAGAAAAAACACATAATCAAAGTAGCAAGAGAAAATGGGTTTGATGAAAAAATGGTACATAAAAGGATAGAAAAGTATAAAAAACAAAAAATGATAAACAGAAGTAATCTTGAAAAAGAAGAACCACCTATGAAAAAATATAGGAAATTCACATATCACCCCTGGGTACATAATAAATTTCAAAATATATTTGAGAAGTTTAATATTAAATTAGCACCAAAAAATAACTACAGTTTAAATAAACTAATAAAAACCAACAAAAATGAAAAAACTGATAAAAATAAAAAGTCAGGAATATATCAAATTGAATGCATGGGTTGTGAAAAGATATATATAGGGAAAACAAAAAGAAACCTAAAAATTAGAACCAAAGAACACATAAGAAATATTAAAAATGGAGAAATTGAAAAATCTGCAGTTGCTGCTCATGTTTGGTCTGAAAAACATAATATTAATTCAGACACTAAATTATTTAAAACAGTTAGAAAATACAAACGAGCTGACTATTTGGGAAAAAATTTATATTCAGAAGAACAGAAACAGAGTTATGAATTTTGATATTCCGATGGAGGGTGACCTTGTTTGGAGGTTCTTTGGCCAACCACAGGATGGAGCTGACATCGACATCCAGGTGGTGCAACATAATGCAACATAAATAAAACCAGTCTGGGAAAGCTGAAGATAAAACAGAGAATTGTTTTGAAACATGTCCAAGAACAAATCAACATTAATATTGAGGTAAGATGTCCAGACCAAAAATAATATAATTAAAATAACCTCAAAATATAACTTCCTAAAATTAAATATTAATATAGATGGATGTTTAAGGAATGGTGGTAAGTGAATTACATTTTACAGTGTTGATTACAAAGTGATGTGAAATGTGTTAAATTTCAGACTATCCTTGTAGAGAGCCAGGATAAAGCATTGAGAAGAATTGCCGAGCTGAAGGAACAATGTCAGTTAGAACAGAAAGCTAAAGCGCATTTGGAAGATGCTTTACGAAATGATTTAGAAGAGAAAGATCATTTAATCAGTACTTTGTATACTAAAATTGAATTAATGAAGTTAAATGGAGGAAAGGAATGTGATGATTCACAAAGTCAAAAAGGGAATTCTTCAGAAAATTTGCTCATTGATTTGTCAACAGAACAAAACAATACAGTATCACCAAATTCAACACAAATTGATTCTTCTCTTAATCAAGAAATTGAAACTGCAAATAATGGAATCGCAAGACAGATCCGATTCTAATTAATATTTCCATGGTCTGGAAGTAACAGATTATAAGCTATAGCAAATATTAAATTTATCACATCTCACCGAAGGACAAATTTTATTTGAAGAGAAAAAGAATATATAATAAGAATCAAATGAATCGCAAATTCTTCTTACCTCATACTTCTATGTTCTTTTTAAACACAGCACCGCACTATCGGCGACCATCGTCAGCTGTTCTTTAAAACTACACCAGATGGCAGTTTAGAAAATTACTCCTGCAAAAGAACACCAGATGACAGTTTGGATAATTACCGGCAAAAGAAAAAATTGACAGTCGTGAAAACAGCTGATGATGGTGACGATGGTCGCTGATACTGCGGTGCTGTGTTTAAAAAAATATAGAAGTATGAGGTAAGAAGAATTCACAATTCATTTGATTCTTATCAATAAAACCTCATAATGTTCAAAATTCCCAAATTGATTATATTAAAAGAATATATGTTTAAATTTGAAGCCTGATAGTCAGTGGTTAAGAGCACTGGTGTACTGAACTAGGGATATCGGGTTCGAATCCCGATTTAGGCATATATTTTTTGATAAATAATTTGTCTTTCAGTGAGAAGTGATAAATTTAATATGTAAGATCAAAAATAAGCTTCATTTGCTATAATGTGATGCTAATTCCCAATAAAGTCTCTTGTTAAGAAGCCAGTAGATGACGTGTAGAACATAAAGTTCATAGCCACGGTGTGCAGGAATTGTATAAATGAGAGAGATATAATATATGTTTTAATCAGAGACCTAATATCTCAGTGGTTAAGAGCACTTGTATACAGAACCAGAATCGGGTTCAAATCCTGATTCATGCGAGGTTCATTTTAATATTTATATATTAAATTTGGGAATTTTTAACATTATGAGGTTCAATTAATAATAATTAAATGAATCGTGATTTCTTCTTACCTCATACTTCTATGTTTTTTTAAACACAGCACTGCAGTATCGGCGACACATTGTCGTCATCATCAGCTGTTTTCACGACTGTCAATTTTTTCTTTTGCCGGTAATATCTAGACTGCCATCTGGTGTTCTTTTAAAGGAATTACTCTCCAAACTGCCATCTGGTGTTATTTTGAATGAATCATTGACCCTCAGGGGTCCTCATCTAGGGGATATGTGGATGGCGACCACAAGGTGCCCAAGCTGAGCAAAACATTTCTTCCACTTACTTGTGTTTTGCACTCTTTTAACTTTACTATCTAACCTCTCTTGGTTAACTCTTGTTTTTTTCGACCCCCCGACACTATTAGGGCATCCGAGGGCTAGGGAGTCTTTCCTTTCTTCCATTTCTTCTTTCCTTTATTTTCTTTTCTTCTCCAGAAAAGCCTGACCAGAGGCTATAAGATGGCAGCCCCATCACTGGTCTTGCCTTCCTTTGGCCAGCAACCAATCGAAGGGACTATTATTATGCTTTCATGTCTTATACGAGAATTTCCTGGAAGGATCAACTGGAGGGAAAATTTTCTATAGGATCGTAACAAGCCTTGGCCTAATACTTGGAAGGAAGAAGAAGAAGAAGATTTTCTAAACTGCTATCTGTTGTATTTTTGAAGAACTTTGTAATCAAGCTCGGTTCGTCTGGAATCTCGAGGTTCATAGTTCTAGTATGGTTTTTTTGAATATATATTTTTTCCCAAACTGTTAAATCTAAAGGTTTAGATAGATGTTTTAAAATATTTAATGTATTTCAGAATTATTTATGATTTATTTTTTTAACTCTACCTTTGTCTTTAGTTTGATTTACTTCTTGTTTGGCTGAAACTAACCGAACTCCCTTTGATTTTGGGGAAATTAGATTATTAAATAGAATAGTCGGGTGGAGCTTTCTACTTATATTAATTTTAATTTTTTTATCCTTTTTTAGAGCAGCTTATACATTATATATATTTTCAATCCTATGATGCTCTAATAAACTATGTGCTACTATAGCTGATTTTTCAATTTCTCCATTCTTTATGTTTCTGAAGTGCTCTTTTTTATGAGTTTCCAAGTTTCTTTTTGTTTTTCCTATATATATATATCCTGTTGCAATCTTTGCAATCAATTTGATAAATTCCAGATTTTTTGTTGTCTGGGGTATTACGTTTATTATTAGTTAACAGAAGATTACCCAGGCTGAATTTGTTAATTGGAGCTAATGTTATATTAAATTTTCTGAAAATGTTTTGAAACTTATTATGAACTTCAGGATGGTAAGTAAATTTCTTGAATTTTACATCTTTCTTGGAACCATGATGTAAGGTGGTGTATTCCTGTAACTTTTTTTGTTGTTGGAATTTCTTTAATTTATTCTTTATAATGTCTTCATCGAAACCATCTCCCAAAAACAATCAGGACTGTGGGAAACACATTAAAACATATAAAACATACAATGAAAGAACAAGAAAAATTTAAATTAAAAGTTTCAAACCCTTCTAATCCAAAATTATATGGTTTACCTAAGGTCAACAAGGATGGTAAAAAGATGAGGCCTATTGTCAATAGTATTGGCTCCCCATGTTACAATTTAGGTAAGGCCAAAAAGTTTAATGAACTACCACAATTTGAAAATAAGAGCATTGAAAATTCAATTAAATTGGTTGAAAAATTGAATAACATCACATTGGCTCAGAATAATAGACTTGTTTCTTTTGATGTGATCTCTTTGTTTCCTAGCATTCCTGTTAACAAATTGCTCGCATTTTTGAGAAAATGGTTATATTCACAAAAATTAAAGGCAGAAATCATAGAAGAGTATCTAATACTAACCAAAATTTGTATCGATAATAACTTTTTCACATTCAATGGAAAATTTTATAGACAAATTTCAGGATTGGCAATGGGAAATCCACTTTCTTCATTTTTAGCCAATTTATTTATGGGGTATCTTGAATCACATATCATCATGGCAATGGGAAATCCACTTTCTTCATTTTTAGCCAATTTATTTATGGGGTATCTTGAATCACATATCACCAATGCTTATCCTTTGATTTTCAAGTGTTGGTTAGATATATAGATGATATTATCGCTGTAATTGATAAAAAATACATTTTAGATGCATTGAAATTGCTTAATCTTCAAGATGAGTCAGTGAAATTCACTAATGAAATGGAACAAAATAACAAGATCCCTTTTTTAGACTTATACTTAATAAGAAGTGAACAACAGCAAAAAATTGAATTTAACATTTACAGAAAAGACACACATACTGACAACACATAAAATCTTCAGGTTTTAATCATTTGGCACACAAACATGCAATTTTCAATAGTCTATTACACAGATTGTTAAATATTCCACTTAATGTAGAAGATTTTGACAAGGAATATAATCATATTGTTCATGTTGCTAAAATAAATGGTTTCGATGAAGACATTATAAAGAATAAATTAAAGAAATTCCAACAACAAAAAAAGTTACAGGAATACACCACCTTACATCATGGTCCCAAGAAAGATGTAAAATTCAAGAAATTCACTTACCATCCTGAAGTTCATAATAAGTTTCAAAAAATTTTCAGAAAATTTAATATAACATTAGCTCCAATTAACAAATTCAGCCTGGGTAATCTTCTGTTAACTAATAATAAATGTAATACCCCAGACAACAACAAATCTGGGATTTATCAAATTGATTGCAAAGATTGCAACAGGATATATATATATATAGGAAAAACAAAAAGGAACTTGGAAACTCGTAAAAAAGAGCACTTCAGAAACATAAAGAATGGAGAAATTGAAAAATCAGCTATAGCAGCACATAGTTTATTAGAGCATCATAGGATTGAAAAAGAAGCAAAACTTTTAAAACATCTATCTAAACCTTTAGATTTAACAGTTTGGGAAAAAATATAAATTCAAAAAAACCATACTAGAACTATGAACTTCGAGATTCCTTACAAAGTTCTTCAAAAATACAACAGATAGCAGTTTAGAAAATGATTCATTCAAAATAACACCAGATGGCAGTTTGGAGAGTAATTCCTTCAAAAGAACACCAGATGGCAGTCTAGATAATTACCGGCAAAACAAAAAATTGACAGTCATGAAAACAGCTGATGATGAGGACAATATGTCGCCGATACTGCAGTGCTGTGTTTAAAAAAACATAGAAGTATGAGGTAAGAAGAAATCACGATTCATTTAATTATTATTCATTTTAATAACATTTAATTTTAATAACATTTAATTTAATCAGTGCAGTCCACCGCTGTGATCTCGGGGTAGCGTGCTGCCTTGTCACGCAGCGGGCCCGGGTTCTATCCCCGGTCGGGACAGTTTTTCTGGGTGAGGTTTTTATCGGGGTTTTTCCTCACCTGTAAGACAAATGTCAGAAAAACTTAAGGCCCAAACTGTCCCCGAAATCATATGGCCATCGCAATCATCATCATTCATATTCATCTTAGGTTAGGATTAGGAACTCTCCTGGTGCACCATTATCATCATCATCATCCATCATATCATCAGGGCAACGTAACCCTGCCTGCCAGGCGCCCCACATCAGAAGTGGGTTACAAATACGCCACGCCAGGAGAGAAACCAGGAATGTCGAAAAGACAAACCTGGGGCATTTGAAAAAAAAAATTTAATCAGTGCCATTTTACCTCATTTTGTTGAATTCCTGAAAACATGTTTCAGTATTATATTTGAAAAGAAAAATATACGCCTAGCCTGGGGTTTGATCCCAGGACCTTTGAATCTCTATGTCAATGCTCTATCCAAGTGACCTACCTAGGCATCCAATCTAAACGCGTATTTTTCTCTTATACATAGTTAATTCCCTAACCCCAAATGCTACGAGCCGTTGCTATGATTTTTGCAAATGGCGACTTCATTATTAAGAAGACTTTTTATTGGGAATTTAAACATTAATTATAGCCAGTAGTAAAGTAAAGTATTCCCACTACAGGTCTCAGGAGGTCCTTGGGGTAGTGGGAGGTAAGGCTTGCACTTTTTCTGGACAATCGGCACTTGATGTCAGCTGGGTTGTCAGCCCTGCGTGACGGCCGCCTTTACCCCCCAGAACAAGCATCTGGCACTCATTTCCATTAGAGGCTGAGTTGACCCCAGGGCCATAGTGTCGCCAGAAGGTTTGGGACAGTTTAAAAATCCTAACCCCACTGGTGGTGCTTCTTTCAATGGTCATGCTCACTTGGGTAGAGCATTGACATAGAGAGTCAAAGGTCCTGGGTTCAAACCCCAGTCTAGGCATATATTTTTCTTTTCAAATATAATTTGTCCATCATTAAGATGTTTAAAAAGTAATAATATGAACATGTTTCAGTATCTCTGGATACTACCATCAGTTCTTTCTGACTTAAATTATCGGTTGATGATCCTAGATGTTGCTTCCTCTTCCCTCTTTAGGTGGACCTATAAAACTTCCAAATTAAATCCTTTTCCCCAGAAATTTCAAAATTCATTACTTTTTTTTTTGTAATGTTGGTTAATTACAATGAGAAGTCTGCTTCCTGGTGCAAGGGATAGACATTCACTATCCACCTCTGGGCCCCAAGTTCATTCCATGTGGGATTTGTGATGGACGAATTGGAGCCAGGGCAGGTTTTTTTTTTTTTTTTTGGGATTTCTCCCATTTTTTCTACTTCCAAAAAAAAACTAACATTCCACCACTTCTCCATACTCTTGTCATACATTTTGTTAAATTTCATTTGCACCTGTGATGATGTGACAGGCCTAGTCAGTTGGCATCTTTGTAAATCACAGACCTTCAATAAATAGGGGTTTGATCTTGTCCCTTGACCTAGCATTATGCCAGATGCTAGTAGAGAGTTTATTTATTAATTAGAATCGGTGATGAATACTTTTAAAAGTAAAATTATGAACTTCACTTAATGAAAGGTTAAAATTTTACCTGAGATTTCAGTCATTTTCAACCATTAATAAAAATCAATATTGAATCGTGACTATTCTTAACTGATTTTACCATAAATTAAACCTCATAATGATTAATTCCTGTAAAAGTTAAATTAATGATATATCAATGTTTTTAAACACAGTACCATAGTATATTAGATATATGAAGTAACAATAGGCAGGATTCAACATTGATTTTTAGTAATTGGAAACCTCATAACGTAAAATTTCCAACATTAATATATAAATCGTCAACTATGTAAAACTTTGATTAAAAAACATAGTCTCTTATTTTAAGAGAAGAGAAAAGATGACAAGAAGTTGAATAAGGTGCATAGGAAAATTTTTTGGACCAAAGAGAGATGAATAGACGGGTGACTGAATAGAACTATATACCAGTGAGCTACATGATCTTTATGAGAAATCAGACATAATAACAATTAAGTATCGTAGACTGTGATGGACAGGACATATAGCATGATTGGAGAATGCAAGTGTGCCATGCAAACTTCTTGTAGGGAAGCATGACTGAAAGTGCCCAGTAGGTAGGCAAGATTGAGGTGGGAGAACAATGTTAACCATGATATGAGAGAGAGAAATTGTTCAGGGAATGATTGAAAAATGTTAATATTATTCGTTTTTAAACATCTTAATGATGGACAAATTATATTTGAAAAGAAAAATATACGCCTAGACTGGGGTTTGAACCCAGGACCTTTGACTCTCTATGTCAATGCTCTTCCATCTGAGCTACCTAGGCCTCCAATTTAAACGCATATTTACTATGTATAAGAGAAAAATACACGTTTAGATTGAAGGCCTAGGTAGCTCAGATGGAAGAGCATTGACATAGAGAGTCAAAGGTCCTGGGTTCAAACCCCAGTCTAGGCATATATTTTTGTTTTCAAATATAATGATTGAAAAAGTTAGATCAGCATGGAGATGTATGGAGAGTTTATGTCAGTATGATAGTGGCAGTGCATTAATTAGTATACCTTATTCCATCTTCATCTGCTGATAAGATATCTTGATCTTGATCAAATTTTTACAAAGCTGAGGATAACTGAGATTTTAGATACAGTTTTATAATTTTAACCTTTTAGAATTAGAGATATAATTTTTTATCAACAGTTATTTTTTATGTTTTTATTATTCATTTCATACATTTCAATGATGATGGATAAATCATGTTTGAAGAGAAAAAATTATATGTTCAGACTGGGGCTTGAACCCAGGACCTTTGGCTTTCTAGGCCAGTACTCTATGGACTGATTCTTTATTAAGAAGACATTTGTTTGAGAATTTTACATTACATTATAAAGTCAGTATGGCTTCTTTTGATGTTTTTATTATTCATTTCATACATCTCAATGATGGATAAATAAAAAATGAAGAGAAAAATTATACACTCAGACTGGGGCATGAACCCAGGACCTTTGGCTTTCTAGCCAATACTCTACCGACTGAGCTATCTGAACAAGTTCCAATCTAAACACAAATCTTTCTCTTATATGCGCTGTTAATTCCCATGCACCAAATGCTACGAAACCTTTGCTTCTATCTTGCCAATGGCGGCTTCTTTATTAAGAAGACATTTGTTTAAGAATTTTACATTACATTATAAAGTCAGTATGGCTTCTTTTGATGTTTTTATTATTCATTTCATACATCTCAATGATGGATAAATCAAAAATGAAGAGAAAAATTATATGCTCAGACTCGGGCTTGAACCCAGATCCTTTGGCTTTCTAGGCCAGTACTCTACGGACTGAGCTATCTGAACAAGTTACTTTTTATCCCTCTTCACAACTGACTTCCCCTAATGCATCAAATAAGTCTGATTTTTTTTTTCAGGAAAGGTGAAAAAACTTGAAATATTGTTAAGCAAATGTAAGGAATCTATTAAACGGAATAAAGATAGAATAGCTGAATTGACATCTGAAAACCAGCAACTTCAGAATACGTTAGAAGATGCAAAGGTAAATGCAAATGATCCGTTCATTTTCTCATCTTCTTATTTAACCATCCCTAATGCCTCTCATGGCTGGGTTCAACAACATAGGTTAGATATTAAAAATCATAAACTTTTGATTCAATTATCGTTAATTATATTTTCTGCTACACTAACACTTACAAGCTATTAAAATTAGCTAAACACTTGCAGATGTTTTCAGGTCATTGTTTCCAATTAAATATGTAACAAGTATCAAGTACATACAAAAATACATAAATTAATGAGTCATTTTTAACATCTTACCTCATATTTTATGTTTCTTTAAACACGGGAACTAGTTTTCAAGAGAAGGATCTCTCTCATTTTCAACCGACATTATGACTACCAGATTTTCGTTGGTATCGTTGGAATCTCCATCAATAATGTTGCCATCTGGTGTCGATTTGACAAACTTTGAGATGAGGTCACGTTCATCAGGAATCTCGAAATTCGTGGATCTAAATTTGTTCTTCTGAATATATATCTTCTCCCAAATTGTCAATTCTAAAGGGTGGAGAATCATAAAATTGAAAAAGAAGCCCAACTTTTAAAACATTCGGAAAAACCTTTAGAATTAACAATTTGGGAGAAGATATATATTCAGAAGAACAAATTTAGATCCATGAATTTCGAGATTCCTAATGAACATGACCTCATCTCAAAGTTCATCAAATCAACACCAAATGGCAACGTTATTGATGGAGATTCCAACGATACCAACGAAAATCTGGTAGTCATAATGTTGGTTGAAAATGAGAGAGATCCTTCTCTTGAAAACTAGTTCCTGTGTTTAAAGAAACATAAAATATGAGGTAAGATGTTAAAAAGACTCATTAATTTATGCATTAAGAACCTCATAATGTTATTTCCTATATTTAACTATGAACATATAAAAATATTTCTTCATATGCTCTAAATGGTAGCTATGAAAAATAACCCTATTGTAATAATAATGTTGAGTGATTCCGGGTTCTGTGGCCGTGGTCCATAGTTGGTGTTGATACCAGACGTTTCGCCCTCAACTGCGGAGGGCATCTTCAGTGGCGAGTGCTTCTAGGCGTGTTTCCTGGTCGGAAGCTCTACTTAGAGCTTCCGACCAGGAAACACGCCTAGAAGCACTCGCCACTGAAGATGCCCTCCGCAGTTGAGGGCGAAACGTCTGGTATCAACACCAACTATGGACCACGGCCACAGAACCCGGAATCACTCAACATTATGATTACCGGCCGTGAAAGCCTGCATTCACCTATTGTAATAAGTTAATAAATTGAGTTAGAATTTTACGACTCACCTCATAATTGTAGATTTCTTTGAAGACTAATTTTGATAAGCTATGTATCATTATCAATTCCATTTAACTGTTGAATTGGCAGTTGGCGATCATGTAGATTGCTTCCTGCTCCCTATGTTAGCTTACTGATGAACTTCCAAATTAAATCTTTTTCCTGAGAATTTTAAAATTCATGATTTTCCTTTTGTTTTTGTGGATGTGAATTTTCATCTAAATTGTGAGTTCCTTAGATTTATCTATTTCAGTAACTTGGCCTTTGTTTCGATTCTGTGTTGTTTTTTTTTGACCATGCATTTATAGCTATTGCAGGTTTTTCTATTTTAATCTTGTATTTTAAGTTTGTTTTTTGTTTTTTCCTATGCATATTTTTTCACAATCTTTGCAATCAATTTGATAAATCCCTGATTTCTTACCATGTTTCTTATCCATATAACAAAGTTGGACTGCCATTGTTTTGTATAATTTTAAAATTGTCTCTGGTCTAATTTTTCTTAGTAATATTGATTTTAAAGTTGTTGGAATTTGGCTATTTTTATGTCAGCATCCTTGGTGTTTATGTAGGAGAGATTACAACTGAGGTAATTGAATTTACTGACTTATTCTAAAAAAAACTAATAGAGATTAAATAAAATTCCACTACACAGGAACTGTGTAAAGTAGCATATTCTTTAGCAAATAAAATTTCTAATTTGATTTTGCTATTTTATGGAGAATATATCTTTCTTTTGATTATTTAACTCATGCTCCAAAAGGTAGTCAATGACCAATCATGTTTCAATGAATTTTGTTTTACAACCAATTACAGTCATGTTTCACCTCGATAATTATCAAATTTTGATTACGAAAATAAAGAAAGCTCCTTTTTAATATTCTGAACAGGTCAGAGCATTATTTTGTAGTGACTGACTCTCTAACAAATACGTTGAATATAGAAAATAATGAACAGATTCCTTCGACCTACACATTTGATAATATTGTATGTTCAATAATTGTATTTTTAAATAATATAAAGTACGGTTAAAAACTATAATATAGTTACCTTGTAGGTCTGTCTCCTCAACTTAAGTTCTTTTAAAACTCTGTAGGCCTTTCGGGACTAGTCCCATCATCAGCAGAATGCATTAGGTCCGTTCTTGTTGACCCTTGTTGAAGCACTGACTTGGTTGTGAGAATTTTGTACAGAGGATTGTGTGGATTAGGTGTGTATTCATTGAGAATCAGGTTGTTGTTGATTTCTCTTAGAATTGCGATTTCCTCCATTATATTTATTCTCGTTGGAATGTTTTCTCTATGTACTATTGTGAGGGTGTTATCGATGTTATGCATATGGTGTCCAGCTTGAATTACATGTTTTGCGTAACTTGATTTTCCTCCATTGTAAATTAAATCTCTGAAATGTTCCTTGAATCTAATGTTGAAGCTTCTGTTAGTTTTCCCAATGTAGAATTTATTGCAGTCTGTACATGTTAATTTGTAGATGCCTTTATTGTCGAATTCATCTATTTCTTCGATGTTGTTGTTTATTAAATTGTTTAATTTGTTGTCAGTTTTGTAGGATATATTAATGTTCTTATCGAGCTTTTTTAGTGTGTTGGCCAATTTTAATGTTTCTTTACCAGTGTATGTGAGAGTTATCCATTTCTTGTTGTTGTCATTGGATTCTATTTCAAGTGTGAACTAATACCTCAACGGAAAATCACCATGAATTTTTTTACTAGTATCGTATTTTTAAATACTGATTTTACTGAGTTGTTTCCGAAAAAATGAATTAATAACCTATAATATTGGTTATAATATACAGTTTGATGTGTTTGATTTTTTCTCCACTAGGGTGCATTCTTACAATATTGCAATCCTATTTGGCAGTAAATAGTATGATCATGTTGCAGTGATGAACAAATGAAACATAACCAAACTTTCTCATTTGTTTTCAAACATTGCCATTTACATTAATTATATCAATATTTTAAAATGACTACATTTAAATAATGATTTGTGAGTAAACAGCTTAATTTTGTTCATTAAATAGTCCTAACAATTGCCACTCTTGATTTCCAAATCCTCTAGATAAATTGGAAATCACTCGTGGCATTACTTATGATAATTAGATCATGTGTATCTAGTTTGATTGCAGGAAAATAAAAATTGTGCTTGATAGAACATTAAAAATGTTCCCACTAATATTTTAATTTCTAGGTAAACTTCCACTTCTAATGGTCGAATTTCACTCATTTTCACTCATTTTATTTCAGTGGCATATATTAAGTTGCACTGAGAAAAATAGAAAATTCAGTCCTAGAGGAATTATTTATTTATTCCAGATTAACCCCACTCATGTCTGATTTTGCTGGTTAATAAATTTGACCTTAGTTTTCTTAATTTATTGCTATGTATAGAGATTGGTTTTGAAAAAAAAAATTGTGGCTGGCAGAGCAGTACCAGATATATATTCACACATTTTTTGTCATAGTAATTTTTGGTGTCTATTAGATCGATAAAGAATGCAATAATTTTTCAAAAATCTTAATTACTGCAATCTCAATAGTTACATTCCTTTAGTATTCACTAAAAATAATGCACTAGAATGTCATTGTTAGTTTTTGTGTGTTTGTTTTATTTTAGATTTAAACTAAACACCTGTTTCATCTATAAGAGCTATAGATTTTTATTTGTAATTACTTTGTGTATAGAGATCGAGCAGTTCTCAGATGAAAACACTGACAGAAGACTTAACTGCAGCTCAACAGGAAATAGTAAGATTAGGAGAAGATTTGAAAACATTACGTAAGCGAGAAGAAGATGCTGCTCTTTCATTGGCTGAAAATAAACTGACGATTCACAGAGAATTAGAAGCAAAAGAAGAACAAATAAAATCATTAAGAGAATCTCTGACTCAGTTAACAAAGGATAAAGAAGCCCTTGTTGAAAGAGGTAGGTTGCTGTTTTTAGTATCATAATTGTATGACATACTTTTGCTATAAAAAAATTGGGGATTTTAGAGTAAATGATGGATATTACTGTTGTATAATGTTATATAGTGTATGACAGTTAAGTAAGTGATTGACAGCATTTATAATAATTTTGTTGCTGGACAATAACTTTTTTTTAATGTTAAATTTTAGATTAACATTTTCCAGAATTGGACATAGTTATATTTTATTCATTCTTCATTACGTCTATCCAGCTGTAGTTGATGACATGAATCCATTGCACACTTATGCAATAAGTTGCAATGGGGCTGTATTTGAACATGCAGCTTATGTGGGCATTCAAGGTGATTGTCCATGAGGTTAAACGAAAGAGATATAGGAAAGACAGAAATGAACCCTTCGGCCTCGAATACTCAAATACCATCAAGGTCGAAGAAAACAAAGAGGTCAGTCAAGGGAGACTGGATAGGAAAGTAAAATGAGGGATCTGGTACTAGAAAAGGAAGAAATACCAGATCGGTCTATAACTCACCAAGCTGACCACTGCTAATTGGTGGGCAAGTCCATCCCTGTGGTTCATATTGCATTAACAATATGTTAACAGCTGTACCATGAGAAGGTAGGGATTGGACGCTGGGTTATTGTCCAGGTTGGTTCCTGTAAGCTTTCAATCTAGAAAGAATTAGAGGGTCTCCTCCCTGTTAAGAATAATAACCCTTTGCAGCCATATAGTCTTATTTTAGAAAGAAAAATTAATGCTCGGACCAGGATTCAAACCTGGATCTCAGTCATATTTTTCTTTCTAAACTAAAACTTTTTTTATTATTAATTTAACATTTCTCACTGAAAGATAAATTATATTTGAAGAGAAACATTTTCGGGACCTTTGGTTCGAGTCTCGGTGTAGGCGAAAATTTTTCTCTTCAAATATAAAACATTTTTGTTACCTGATCTCAAGGATTTATGAGTAAATGTTGACATAATCCTTGTATCATTTTTTTGGACAGTCAAAACAAGTGGGAGCTAGAAAGATTTAGAAATTTCACTTTTTTTTTATATAAGTGAGTCAGATATAATAAAAATTTCAAAGAACAAATCTTGCCTTATAGGTGTGATTTATAAACCTCCAAGATCAGGTCACCTAAATAACTTGGAAAATATTTTATTTAATCTAATTAAACAGTATGGGAGACTTGAACACAAACTATTTGCAGAACATTTCTAATGCCATTAAAACACCTTAGGACAATTTATATTGAGTTGTTTTTGATTCACCTCATACTTCTTAACTCCCTTGCAGACTCAGGTTTCATCACTGCATTTGTGACATTCTCAGTGCTGTATCACGTTTACAACTGACATCCAACGGCCTCCTCTCCTGCAGACTGGCCTCCGCGCCATGGAGAGGAGGCAGTTGGACGTCAGTTGTGAACGTGATACAGCATTGAGAATGTCACAAATGCAGTGATGAAACCTGGGTCTGCAGGGAGTTAAGAAGTATGAGGTGAGTCAAAAACAGCTCAACATAAATTAAAGAAACCTCATAGTGTTATTTCCTACCTACATAACTTAACCTTAGAACAATTACTTATTTTAGGAATTCTCACTATGAGGTATATTCATTAAGGTAGAATTTTTTATCACTCACCTCATATTGTTAACAATATGAGGTGAGTGATAAAAAATTCTACCTTAGAACAATGTTTGATTCTTGCAGTGAAAAATATTCCCTTCAGAACTGGGTTCATACCCCATTTATAGAGGAAGAGCCTGTCTTCTCTAATTTCTAATAATTGTACTAAAATCCATACCATATCCACTATTCCGAAATGCTCCTAGACTTATTTGTAACAAATAATCCAGGGAAAGTGATAACAAGGGGTCAACAAGCAACTCCTAGAATATCAGCCCATTTCATTGTTTATATTAAATATAAAAATACAATAGAAAGTAGCATTATGAGGCTCATCTTAATAAATAAATGATGTCAGTAGATGTTACACTAAAAATGTATGGTCACACGTAGAAATTCAGTATATAATGGAAATGGACAGGTAATGACAAATGAGGGAAATTTTGAGGAAGTGGCTGAATTCAAATACCTAGGAACAATAATAACAAATAGGAATGAGATGCAAAAAGAAATTAAACATAGGCTCAATTCTGGAAATGCATGCTATTATGCATTGCAGAGACTTTTGATGTCCCAACTCCTTTCAAAAAACGTTAAGCTGAAAATATATAAAACTATTATTCTACCAGTTATATTATATGGATGCGAAACCTGGACTCTTACTTTAAGGGAGGAAAGGAGATTACGAGTATTTGAGAATAAAGTTCTTAGGAAAATTTTTGGACCAAAGAGAGATGAACAGACAGGTGAATGGAGAAGACTACATAACAATGAACTACATGGTCTTTATATAAAGCCAGATATAATGGGAACAGTTAAGTCTCGTAGACTGCGATGGGCAGGACATGTTGCGCGTATGGGGAATGAAAGACGTGCATGGAAGCTTCTTGTAGGAAAGCCAGAGGGAAAACGTCCAATTGGTAGACCAAGAATGAGGTGGGAGAACAACATTAACTATGATTTGAGGGAAGTAGATTATACAGGGAATGATTGGAAAGCGTTAGCTCGGGATAGGGATGTATGGAGAGCTTATGTCCGTGCGGCCATGAACCTTCGGGTTCGATAGTGCCAGTGAGTTAGTTAGTTAGTTAGATGTTACACTAAAATTTAAAAAAAAATGTTGGTACCATGAGATGATTCAGAGATTAAAGTAATATTATCGATAACAGTTTGTAACATGTGGCTATATAGTTTGTCACCTGTGGCCATAGAGTTTGTAATATGTGATCCATTCTTTCATTGTGATTTCTAAATTGAATGTGATTTTATTATTTTCTTTAATATTTGCAGCAACAAGTTTGCAAAATGAAGTAACTGAACTTAAATCAACTACATCTGTGACTTCTAATCTAGAAGACATAAGCAATTCCGAAGAGGATCGTCAAAATCTTATACAGGTATAATAAAAATAACTGTGGAACAATGTTATAAAACAGTCAAACCTCTTTCTTTTTTAAGTTATGTAGGTAAGAAATAACACCATGAGGTTTATTTTAATTTTGTTGAGTTGTTTCTTGACTCACCTCATACTTCTTAACTCCCTCTTTCTTTTTTCTTCAGGGTGCAACAGACCTAGCAGGCCCATGGACTACCAGCTGATTGCTGGCCTCATATCCTTATGTTAATCATAGAGGTGAACAATCATCCAGCCAGCATAGGGGTGACATGTGGTCAGCATGTTGTGTCCAGGTTTTATCAACCTTGAGCTGACACTTATTGTAGCTACTAAACTTTTAATGATAGTAGGTGGGCACTAGTTCCATACTGATTGAGATTCCATGAGGATTTTTTTCTCTCTCATGGAAACTTTAATAAGCACAAGTGCTGTAGCTCTGATCCCTTAAACTGGGAAACCAGATGTAATAAGAACAGTTAAGCCTTGTAGACTGCAATGGGCAGGTTAGGTGGCATGAATGGGGAATGAAACATCATAAGCATGCAGTAAGTAGGCCAAGGATAAAATTGGAGAATAATATTAACCATGATTTGAGAGAAGTGAATTATTGGAAAGTATTAGCTTAGGATAGATGTTTTGGTGACCGTGAACTCTAGATTTGATAATGTCAGTGAATTATATGTATTAAGATGATGTATAGAATATTATAACTCATCTTCACTTATAGAAAAGATAACTTGATCGTATGCATATAATAAAGTATCAAAGATATTATTGACTGATATTAGTTAGAATGTCATCTTCTTCTTCTTCCTTCCAAGTATTAGGCCAAGGCCTGTTATGGTCCTATAGAAAATTTTCCCTCCAGCGTTTCATATGATGGCCCAGTGATCTTCGTCCTCTTGGTATATAATTATAAACAGCTTTGGGGATCCAATTTGAACTCATTCTTTCTAGATGGAGTTTCCAATTTAGTTGGTACTGTTTAATATATTCCAAAATTGGCGTAGTCTTCAATTCTTTTAAGATATCAATGTTCCTTTTCCGATCCCATCTAGTGTAACCTGCTGTTCTGCTCATGAATCTTATTTCTCAAGCCATTATTCTCCTTTCATGTTGTCTTTTTTTTAGTGTCCTTGCTTCACTACCATAGGTCAACACTGGTCTAGCCAAAGTGTTATATAAACGTAATCTGGTGTTTTTTTGTACAAGGGATGGTTTCATAACTTGATTAATAATTCTCAAACTTTTATTATAACTAGTAATTTTTTCAGGGATATCCTTTTCATCCCAGATAGAGAGATAATATCCAAGATATTTAAATTGATCTCTAAAGTTTTATTCTGGAGACAGATTTTACTTTGTATGGGGTCCTTCCCATGAAATGCCATAATTTTAGTTTTTTTAATTGATATTTCCATATTAAATTTGGCAGCTATTTTTTTGTAAATTATAAATTGATCGTTGCAAATCATTTTCGGAAAGTGCCAGAAGAGCTAAATCGTCTGCAAAAAGAATAGCATCGAGTTTGAGGTTCCTATTGATGGGTATATATCCTCGTTGTGTTTTCCTCCATTCGTTTATTAATTTATTCATATATATATAATGAAAAGCACCAGTGAAAGTCCACATCCCTGTCTTACTCCAGTATTGATCTTTTCCCAAGAAGATAATTTACCATCTTGTTTAACAGAGATTTCATTATCTTTATAGATGTTGAAGATATTAGTAATATAGTTAGAATATCTTCTTCTTCTTCCTTTCAAGTATTAGGCCAAGCCTGTTACGATCCTATAGAAAAGAATATAAATGACTTTATATTAAGTTATGTAGTAGGAAATAACACTATGAGGTTTCCGATGTTTTTATTATTAATTTCATACATCTCAATGATGGATAAATCATATTTAAAGAGAAAAATTATACGCTCAGACCGGGACTTGAACCCGGGACCCTTGGTTTTCTCTTTAAATATGATTTATCCATCATTGAGATGTATGAAATTAATAATAAAAACATCGGAAACCTCATAGTGTTATTTCCTACTCAGACCGGGACTTGAACCCGGGACCCTTGGTTTTCTAGAAAACCAAGGGTCCCGGGTTCAAGTCCCGGTCTGAGCGTATAATTTTTCTCTTTAAATATGATTTATCCATCATTGAGATGTATGAAATTAATAATAAAAACATCAAAAATAGCCGTACTGGCATTTATAATGTAATGTATAATTCCCAAATATGTCTTCTTAATATAGGAGCCGCCATTTGCAAAAATAGAAGCAAAGGCTTCAAAGCATTTGGTGGGCGGGAATTACAACGTATATAGAGAAAGATTTGCATTTAGATCGGTACTTGCTCAGGTAGCTCAAATGGTGGAGCACTTGGACTAGAAAACCAAGGGTCCCGGGTTCAAGTCCCGGTCTGAGCGTTTAATTTTTCTCTTTAAATATGACTATGAGGTTTATTTGAATTATTCTCAGTTGTTTTTTGACTCACCTCATACTTCTTATGAGATGAGTCAAAAAACAACTCAGAATAATTGACTTTATATTATTGTGTTATTTGTTTCAGGAATTATCCCGAGGTAAAGCAGAAGCAGTCAGATTGCTTCAACAAGAAATGCAAAAAAAACTAATTGAGTTGGAAGATAAAATGTCTGCTAAATTAAGAACAACTGAAAATGAAAAAATTGAACTCAGCGCAAAACTTGAAATATTAAAAAATCAAATTGAAGAAAAGGACCAAGTAAATAGAGATCTTGAGCAAAAGTTACTGTCTTTTACAAAAGAAAATAACTCTTCAGAAAAAGTTAACAATAATTATAGAAATAATTCTGAATTGGAAATTACCTTGAAGGAATTAGAACAGCAATTACATGCAACACAAAAGGAGCTCTTGGAAAAAGAAAAGACAATCAGTAACATGGAACTTGGTACCAAAAGCCACGATAATCAATTACTTAATCTGGAATCCAAAATTCAGGCTGAAACAGCTGATAAACTACAAGTAGAAAACAAGCTTGCTTCAAAGGAAAATGAAATGAGAGAATTAATTAATAAACATAATAAGGAAATGGATAGAAAACTTAAAGCCTTAGAAGAAACTCATTCCCAGCTTGATTCAGAGTTATTGAAAAAAAGTGAAACTGAAAAGAAAAACAAAGATTTGTTGAATCAAATTGGAAATATGGAAAGTGTCTTGAAAAGTAAAGAAGCAGAAATAGTAATACTTAAGGAGAAGACCATGAATCAAGACATAAATCTTAGGGAAATTTCAGAAGAGTGTTCAAAAGTAAAGAAAGAAAAGGAAAACATAAATGCAGCTTTTGTAATGACACTAGATTCTGTCAGTAAACTTAAGAGTTGTCTTCAGATGTTGAGGAAAGATGTATTTAATTCTCTAAATATTGTTAAAGATGACATTTTTACCATGGGATCTCAAGTGTCAGATGTTTTTGTTAAAACCAACCAAGAATTGATGAAAGTTAAAAGTGAATTACAAGATAAGGATATTCTCGAGAGTAAATTAAGGACAAACTTAGCGGAGTTAGAAAAAGAATTAAAGGAACAAAAAGATAATGTTAATATAGCAAGCGATCTTCAACAGAAACTAGAGGAATTTTAAAGTTTCAAAGAATAGATTGGAAACGGAACTTTCAGAGAACAATGCATTAGTTGAGAAACTTCAGCGCGAGTTAGAAAATATAACCAAAACTTCTGAATCTAAAGAACAAGAGTTGTCTCACTTGCATAATAGTTTTAATGTTTTACAACATGAATTGATGCAGGTTAAGAGTGAATATGCAGCGAAAGAAACAGAATGTAATGATTTGCAGCATAAGTTCCGTGAAAATCATGATAAAGTTCAGAACCTACAAAGTGATTCAAATAATACTGAAAGAAAACTGATTGAAATTACTGCAATTTACAAGACAGTAAAAGAAGAAAATGAAAAATTATCAAAAGAATTGAAGGATATAGAAGCAAAGAATGAAGCATTGAAACTAGAAATGACAGCTGTTTGTGAAGAACAAACAAATTTTGCAGTAACTGTTGAAGAATTAACAACTAACTTGGAAAAAAGTAAACAAGAAAGAGATGAATTGAACAAGCTATTAAAAGAAAGAACTGATTCTGTTAGTAATTCAAATGAGATGGTTGAAAACTTAACAAAAGAATTAATGAACTCTAATGAAGAAAAAGAAAACCTTAGTTCAAAATTGAATGAAACGTCTAAAAAAATAATAAAATTTAACAATGATATAAAATCATTGGAAGATAGCTTAAATAATAAAGTAAAATTGTATAATGAAAAAATAAAAGATCTTGAAGCTTCTTTAAATTCTGCTAAAGAAGAATGTGAGGCCCAGAAACAAAATTTTGAAGATAAGATTTCAACTCTGAGAAGTGAATTGGAAGAGTCACAACACAAAAAACAAGAATTAATGGCTGATGTGGAGAAACTCAGTGAGGAGAGATTTAAAAATAGTGGTGAAGCTTCTGATTATGAAAAGAGTATAAGAAACTTACAGACGCAATTAGATGAGTCACATAAAATGGCACAAGAACTTTCTCTGAGGATAGAAAACATAAAGAAAGAAAATGCTAATCAAAAACAAATTCTTAAAAAGAAACAATCAGAAATTAAAAACCTAATGGAAGAAAAGGAACATATTTTAGCTAAAGTACAAGACTTAGAAACAAAATTACTTACGTTGAATGAAGAAAAAAATAAATGGGCCAATGAAAAAATATGTTTTGAAAATAATGAAAAAGAACTTGAAAAATCATATTCCTATTTAGAGGAAAAGCTTTTGTTGGAAGTACAAGAAAAAACACTACTAGAAGAAAAATATAAAAGAATAAAAGATAATAATGAAGATTTGAGAAAACAGTTAGATGAGCTCAGTTCAGAAGTAAGAAATTTACATGAAACTAATCTAATAACTAATACAACAATTGAGAACTTGAAATTAGAAAGGAATTCTTTGGAAGAGTCTGTTAATCTTAGAAAACAAGATGTTATCAAGATAGAAAATCTTGAAAAAGAAGTTACTAAATTGAAATCAGAAAATAATAATTTGAACTTAGCTCTAAATGAAAAATTGAATGAATTAGAGAAGCTTACATCAGAAATGATGACGAGACAGGAAATCTTAGGGGAATCAAAACAAGAATTGGAGAAAACCAAAGAAGAAAATATTTATCTTGAACAGCATATCAGTAATATTACACAAGAAAAAAAATATATAGAGGAGCAGCTAGCTGAATTAAGGAAAGAGAGTGAAAACTTTTTAAAAGAAAAATCTGATTTGGAACAAAAATTGAACAATGCATTAGGAAATTTAGAGGAAACAAAAGTTAAAATTAAAACACAACAGGAAAAATATGTTGAGGAAATGAATAAACTTAAACAAGAACTGGAGACTACATTGAAGGAGAAAAATGAAACGGAATGTAAATTGAAAAGTGCAGCTGATAGCTCAGTGGAAGCGAAGGAAATGATTTTAGATATAGAAAAGTTGCAGGAAGAGAAACAACAGCTTGAATGCCATCTTGATAACACTCTGCTGGATTTACAAGCAAAGGAAAAGCAAGTAGCTGAATTAGAGGAAATTCATACCCAGAAAATTAAACAGTTGGTCCGTGATTTTGAAAAGAAATTAGCAGAGAAAAATGAAGAACTTCATAACCTGGAAGATAAAAAATTTGGTAAGAATCTTTAATATCCAGGTAAGGTCATATTTCATGAGGTGAGGTCTAAAGTTTCTGAATCATATTGTGTAATTGATACTTACCTCATAGTATCACTGCGCATGCATTTTTTATAAATTATTTGTTTTTTATTTCTATCTGTAGAAAAGCAGGAACAAGAAGAAAACTTGAAAATGAGAGAATATCGAGAAAAGATTAAAGAATTACAAGAAGCATCACAAGCTCAAGGTGAAGCTTTCAGGCAACTTTATCAGAAACATGAAGATGCTATACAGGTAAATATTATATTAAACTTGAGTATAATTATACATATATATATTTTTTTATCTTCCATAGTTTCTATCCATTCAGTTGTTCTTCTCTCTACATTCTTCTAATCTGTTCTTCCCATCTGTAGCTTGGCCGACCTCTTTGTCTCTTACCTCGTCGTCTGAATTTCAGTGCTTGTCTTGCTATCCATCTAGTATTCATTCTTTTAACATGGCCCCTCGGGACCTTCTTAAGATCTTTTAAGATTTTAAGATGCAAAAGAGAGAGTGGGGTGTGGAAAGAAACGGGAAGCTACCACACCTATATATCCCTTGTAAAGCTGCAAACATGGACATTGCTGGGACTCATAAAGAAGAGGAAAAGAAATTGGATTGGCCACTGGCTAAGAGGAAACTGCCTGCTGGCAGATGCCCTAGAAGGAATGGTCAATGGAAAGAAAGTTAGAAGCAGAAAAAGACATCAGATGATAGACAATATTAAAATAAATGGTTTGTATGCAGATACAAAAAGGATAGCTGAGTTAAGGAAAGAGTGGAGAATGCTGAGTTTACAGTGAAAGACCTATTCTTGGACAGAACAGTATGAATGAATGGATGAATCTTTCATTTTATCTTTTATTTTATATAACTTCAAAATGTCTCTTACTTTAGTATTCTCTTTTCTATATTTTCTGTTTTTTAAATTTGTCCATTTTTGATAAATGTTTGACTGATAGATTAATACTCCAATCGTCATTTTGGTTTCTACATATTTTGTTGACAGTTGTTTCTTCTGTATTAATCTTTAAACCATATTCTTCTGCAGGGGGCACACTGTAGCATAGTGGTTAAGGCAATATGCTACAGGCCAGAAGGTCGAGAGTTCGACAGGATTTTTAAAACTGACCCAAACCTTCTGGCGGCATTATGGCCCTGGGGTTGACTCAGCCTCTAATGGAAATGAGTACCAGACACTTGATCTGGGGGTAAAGGCGGCCATCACACAGGGCTAACAACCTGGCTGACATCAAGTGCCGATTTTCCAGAAAAAGTGGGAGTCTTAACCTCCTACTATCCCAAGGGTCTCCTGAGGCCTGTAATGGGATCAATTAACCTTTATATTCTTCTACAACTGTTTCCCAACACACGAGTCCATGTTTTACAATACAGTGTGTTACTTTTAGTGAGTTCCAAAGGAATGAAGCTATTAAGGTTGTACCTATGAAAATATTTTTTTTAAATATTTACAAATCTTTGAGCCTAGCTAGTAGATGCTTAAAATGACCATAACAAAATAATTATATATATATATATATATATATATAATGTGTATGTGTGTGTGTGTGTGTGTGGCATATGTACTAATATGTGTGTGTGTACCTGTTAACAATCTAGCAGCCAGAATTTTTTTAAAGACAAAACTTGGCATGTAGCAGTCAATTAAGAAAAGTAAGGCTGAGTTCTTTAACAGCAAAATCTGTCCATTAGGAGTGGGGATTTACATTAAATGAAAATTTAAAAATCATTCTTAATGGCCACAATTGTCAATTTTTCACAATAAAAATGGTGCAATGTACCTAGAAAGCTCTTGGCCTACAAGCTTGCTGCTGACTCACAGAGGTGAATGATCATCCAACTAGTATGGAGATGGTGAGGCCAGCAGCCAGCTGGTAGGCCAAGGGCCTTCTAGGCCTGTCGCTCTATTAAGTATAGAGATGACATGTTATCAGCATATTGTGTTCTCATCCATTATTGTTGATTTTCTTAACCTGAATTCAGGTTGTAGCTACCTAAATTTCTCATGGTGCTCAGTGGGCTCTGGTCCCATAGTGGCCAAAATTCTATGAAAAAATTTCATTCCTCATGGAAACTTGACCCAGTGAAAGTATCATAGCTCTACACCAAGTAATTGATGCCTTAAACCATTTGGCTATGGTGCAGGACAAACTAAGTATAAGGCATTGAAATAAAAACTAGAAAGGTATTCTCAAAAAAAAAAATCAATGAAATTTGACGATTAGGAGTCAGGGTTTATCTGAAAACCATATTTCAGAATCTCTCTATGGCCATTTTAATTTTCTTGCGATGTTACTGGAAATGTACCTCCTTTTATCAACAGGGGGGTCGATATGATTATTCTAGAAATTATTGAATTATAAAATGAAAATATTTCGGAAAGATATTTTCTGTAAACCAGCAAAAGTGGACCATATTAAATTTGCTCAGTTTATGCAGTTCCTGCATGATGACTTTTTTTTAATGCAGTTTTTAATAATAGTGTAAATTACAGGAAAAACAAATTGAATCAAAGAATTTTGAGGAAAAAACTAAAGAATTGCAAGAAGTTCATCAGCGAGAACTTACAAAATCTGATGAAAGGTGGCGACAGTGCCTAGAACAGCAATTAGCTGAAGCAGAAGCCAGACATAAAGAGGAATTAATGGAACTCAGCAAAGAATGGCACTGGGAACGAAAGGTAATAAATTTGTGTTTTTAATGTCTGTTTTGCAGCATTAGTTATGGGAAGATTGTTGTGAAGAGGGATAGGGATTATGCCGTAGCGTAATTTGTTAAGGCAATATGCTATAAGCCAGAAGGTTGAGGACTCGAGTCAGGATTTTTAAACTTCTCCATACCTTCAGGCAGCACCATGGCCCTGGGGTTGACTCAGCCTCTGATGGAAATGATTACTAGATATATGTTCTGAGGTAAAGGCAGTTGTTTTCCAGGGCTGACATCTAGTTGCCGATTGCCTAGAAAAATGAGAGCTTTAATCTCCTATTACCCCAAAGACCTACTAAGGCCTGCAGTGGGATCACTTTATCTTTACTTGTTTTAAAAGGAAGTAAAAGTAGCTCTCAATAAAAAAAAAATGCATATCTGGTTCTAATTACTTGACATCATTCAATTTTTAGGATTAATTAAGGGTGTATTTATTTTTAGAAATATGCATCTGTTTTTTAGATATCTATATCTATTCCCAGAGCGAATGATTTCATTATCAAGTGCTCAACATTAGATACCAACCAACCATATCTATTCAATTTTATTTATGTTTTAAATAATCACATACCTATATTGAGATACAATTTTCTAATCTTTTATAATAAATGAGAAAGTGAAATTATATTTAAAGGGAAAAATATTTTTCTCTTCAAATATAATTTTTCCTTCAGTGAGAAGCATTAAATCTGTAATAAAAACATTGAAAGAAAGTACAAATTTAACTACAAACAGATTTTTTCCAATTGTCATCAGGTTGTCTTTACAACATTTCTGGTATTCTCTCCTGGCATGGCAGAATTTAACCCACTTCTTAAGTTGGGACACCTGGAAGGTGGAGTTACGTTACCACGTTGATATGATAGGTGATAAATGATAATGGAGAATCAGGAGAATTCTTAAACCTAAACTTAGTCAAAATCCTGACCATGGGTGTCCACAGGAATAATTCGTCTTAAGAAAAAATTCCTGTGGTCTGACTAGCAATCGAATCTGAGACCCCAAGACCTGTAGTCAGAAGTTCTGACCACTAGCTCATGAGACTGGTCATTAACTACAAATAGTTGCTATATATAAATATACTCTAGTAATTAAAAAAAATATATTTGTATCTGATTTTAATTACCTCTCATTGTTAACATTTTTGTGTTAAGGACACATTTAATTTTGAAATTTAAAATTTTTTTACTAAGCCAATGAACATCTTCAGTTAATAATCAGTAGCCTCTGGTCGACCGATATTATGTCGTTTCTTGGTGGTTTTCTTCTTCCTTCTATCAGTGGACCGATGAACCTCTGGATCAGGTCAAAACTCCCGCAAATTTTGACCTGAACCAGAGGTTCATCGGTCCACCGATAGAAGAAAGAAGAAAATGCCAAGGAACAACGTAACACCGGTCGACCTGAGGCTACTGATGATGAAGATAAGCTCCGAAACTGGCAGTCTAGAAGAAAAAGGATATGAGGTGAGGTAATAAAAACAGTAATTTAATTCTTAAATTAAACCTCATAGTGTGTTTTCCCTGTGAAAGTTAAATCAACCTTCGGTTAATATTTACATTTTTTTCTATATTTTATTTAATTTTATGTAACTTGTTTTATTTTATTTTATTAAATATTTTTGTTACATGTTTATTACAGAGCAGTGCATTAGATTCACAAACATCGGAACAAAAGGTAAAATTTGAATATATTTAATAAATCCTTTACTTAATTTTATATAATTTATATTTTATTAAATTATCATGTTGAGTGATTCCGGGTTCTGTGGCCGTGGTCCATAGTTGGTGTTGACACCAACTATGGACCACGGCCACAGAACCCGGAATCACTCAACATTATGATTACCGGCCGTGAAAGCCTGCATTCAATTATTAAATTATCGTTTTATTTTATCAAGTTTTTATTTTGTTTTAATATTAGATATTGTCATTTCCATAGCATAAGTGGCTAGGCACTCACCCTCCATCTCTGGGTCCTGAGTTCATGTTTTGTCACTCCATATGGGATTTGTGGTGGATGAATCAGGGTTTTTCTGGGGTTTCTCCATTTTTCCTCCCAGTAACTTCATTCCATTCTCATATTATCCATTTTGTTTAATTTCATTTCATCTGCTTCTATGATGGTGCAATAGGCCTGGTCGGTCAATCCAGGATCCTTTTACATCACAGACCTAGAAGCTTGATCTCATCTCATTCCTTTGACTTGGAGAATACTGAATGCAAGTAGAGGGTTTAAATTAGATATTGTGTGTGAATTGTAGTTTGAGATACTCAATGAATTAACTCCTGAAAATTGTTGTATACTATTTGCACATACTTAAAGAGATAGGCTGGCAGCTGACCGTATAGTACCAAACTAGAAAGTCACTGACACTGCCTATATGTGGTTCCAATCAATCTCTATTCTCAGTATTGTCCCTTGAATTTGATTGAAGCAGCAATTAATAAATAACTAGAGTAAGAAATTATGTGAAATTTCATGTTTTAAACATTGAGATAATTATATTAAATTAATGTTGGGAAGTAAACATTATGAGGTATAATCATTAAAATTCATCGGAGAACATTTTGTTTAAACAACTCACCTCATAGGATATGCTTCCATGATACCGCGGTTTCAAACACAGTCGTATTCATCTTCAACCATAACTCGGAGTTATGGCTGAAGATGAACACGACTGTGTTTGAAACTGCGGTATCATGGAAACATGAATCCTATGAGGTGAGTTGTTTAAACAAAATGTTCGATGAATTTTATTGAGATAATGAATTTGTGCATTTATGTTAAAAAAATCAGATGAAACAAAAATAAAATTAAGAGAACATTATCTTAAACAAGTAGATGAATTTATATGTTTAGGAGATGATATTTAAAAAAAAATTGAAAAATAGATATGTTTGACAAGTCACATGACCTAATGAAGTAGAATGTTGTAATGTTTGTATTATTCGTTTTTAAATATCTTAATGATGGACAAATTATATTTTTCTTTTCAAATATAATTTGTCCATCATTAAGATGTTTAAAAACGAATAATAAAAAACATTAAAAGAAGCACTACTGGCTTTATAAGTAATGTTTAAATTCCCAATAAAAAGTCTTCTTAATAAAGAAGCCGCCATTTGCAGAAATCATAGCAACAGCTTGTAGCATTTGGAGTTAGGGAATTAACTATGTATAAGAGAAAAATACGTGTTTAGATTGGAGGCCTAGGTAGCTCACTTGGAAGAGCATTTAGAAAGTCAAAGGTCCTAGGTTCAAAACCCAGTCTAGGTGTATATTTTTCTTCTCAAATATAGAATGTTTGTACATGTTGCAATAGATAAAAAAAAATGTTAGGAAGATAAAATGTACTAAAAAATATAATGGAAGATAATAATTTATTTAATTTGTAATCTGTGGATGCTATTGTGCTCTCAAAAACATATTAAAATAACATTTTGTGAGTTTAAAAACAAAATAGATCTTATATAATTCTCTATTATATCTGTCCTTACATATAGTAGTGAGCGTTGGACAACTCAGGGTTTTTGAGAGGAAAATTCTCAGGAGGATATTTGGATCAGTGAGTGTGATGAATAAGATGTAATTATGGATTGTATTCCATATTCACAGACTCTGACATTGTTACGTTTAAGAAGATTATGCTAGGTTGGCCATATTATCATCAGGTTGGCAGAGGATAACCCTATTAAAAAAAATTCATACTCCTTAAACCTGAAGGAAGTAGGAGAATAGGCATACCAAAAAACTTATATAACTAGATGGAATAGAAAAAGATTTTAAGAAGCTTGGTGTTAGAGGATGGAGAAGGAAAGCAATGTATGAATGGAGGAAGATCTTGTCAGTGGCCAGGGTTCAGAATGGACTGTAGTTTGTTCTACAATGATACAATCTGTAACCTATAACATGCATGATTGTAGTTATTTGTGCTGTAATGGCCAACAGAGGCTGTATTTTAAATTATTTAAATGGGGAAAATAGGAGTTCTGATGACATTTTGTTTGATTAAAATATAAATGACAGCGTATATTTTCATAATGACAGTGAAAAATTTTCATTTAGATTGGAACTCGCCCAGATATCTCAGTTGGTAGAGCATTGGTCTAGAAAGCCAAAGGTCCTGAGTTTTTGAGTCCCAGTCTGAGGGTATAATTTTTCTCTTCAAATATGATTTATCCATAATTGATATGAATATTGATTCTTTTTTTCATTCATAAAAGAAATGAGGAAATTATGGAAGATTTGGGTGTAGAACCCAGTCTCCATCATATAAAGAACTACCAAAACAACTGGAAAGCCCATCTTCAATGAATGCCATTTCACAGATTTCCAAAAGCTATGCTTCATTACTACCCCCAAGGCAAAAGATTGCTGGGACATTCAAAGAAGGGCTGGATGGAAAATTCCTCTTTGAGACCGTAACAGGCCACATGGTCTAATACTTGCATGGATGATGATGATGATCTTTTATCACCAGGAACTTGAGAGTACCAGTCAGCTGGCTGTGGCTGCTGTGGAGAGTGGAACAGGGAGCATAGAACTGCTGCATCGACAACTTGTTGCTCAAACCAATGAACTCAAGGAGGCAAAAAGATTACATAAGTAAGTAAATCTTAAGAGATGGAATAAGTTTTATAATCTCATCTCATATTTTGTTTTTGTCACCAGGAATTTGTTTCAGCAAATATTTTCACCACATTCAGCCAGAAAGAAAGAGCTGAATTGACAGTTGGAAGTTTTGTATGTTTATCAATCCGACTTTTCTTCTGCTGAAGTTTATGAGTAAGTTATTTTTTACTAGTAGAGGTTACCAGCCTCTAGCCAAACCCCTCTTCCTGGAGGACAGATCACTATTTAGTAATCTCAAAAATAAATATATTAGCGAGATGGAAGAAAACTAAAAACAAATACAGAAATAAAGAGACCACATTCAAAGTACATTTATTACAAGATAAAAGTATACAAAATCTGTATCAGAATAGGCTAAATGAACAATTAATATTAAAACCTACTTCCGAAGAAATAAACCGAGAATGGGATAATATAAAAGAAAGCATTGATAAAGCAGCATATGAGGAATTAGGAACAAAATATAAATTATATAACAAGAAGGGTTTAAGAATATGGAATGAAGAATTAGAGAGGATAATAAAAGATAAAAAAGAGGCTTATCACAAATATTTACAGAATAGAATACTAGAATTAAGAGCTGAATACAAACATAAAAGTGCAATAGCGAAAAGAGAAATTAAAAAAGCACACAAAGTCCGTTGGGATAGATATATAAGCAGACTAGAATACGATATACATGGGCAGCAAAAAATAGCCTATAAAGTAATGAAACATCTAAATAAACAAGAAAAAGATACAATACAGATCAATGTAATTGAGGAGAAACAATGGGAAGAACATTATAAAAAACTGTGGTATAATGAAAATAAAATAACTAAAGATAACATATATGAGTGTGAGAAAGGAATAGATATGATAACAATGGAAGAATTAAAAGTAGTACTGAAAACAACCAAGAACAGAAAGGCAGCTGGAATAGACGGAATTAATAAAATATGGAGAATTTTTTTTTAAACTGAGATTATTACATTTTTTTAATTTATGTTGAAAACAAGCAACAATACCAGAAACCTGGACAACAGCAATAGTACAATCTATTTTTAAGAAAGGAGAATGTAATGACTGCAACAACTACAGAGGAATAAGTATTTTAACTTCAGGCTATAAAATATACTCAAGAATCTTAACATTTAGGTTAAAACAAATAGCAGAGGTAATGTTAACAGAAGAACAAAGTGAATTCAGAAGAGGACGTTCATGTATGGATAATATATTTACGATAAAAGAATTTATAAACAAAAGAAGAGAATATAACGAGGAAACACACATAGTTTTATTGATTTTGTCAAGGCATTTGATAAAGTAGATAGAGGAAAACTTTGGACAATTTTAAAAGAAAAAAGAATTCCGAAACACTTAATAGCAGCTATAAAGAGTTTGTACTGGAACACAAATTTTGTTATAAAAACTAGAAATGAAGTAAGTAAAAATAAAATTCATACTAATCAAGGAGTTAAACAAGGATGCAGTATCTCTCCAGTTTTGTTTAACCTATACAACAATGATATAATAAAAAATGGAACGAAGAAACAGATAAAGGAATAAAATTAGATAAAACACACTACTTGAAAACATTATTATACGCTGATGACCAGGTAATAATAGCAAATACGGAAGACGAACTTCAAAAGAATATTTTTAAACTACATAATATATGTGAACAATATAATCTCAAAATGTTGTTGTTTTCTAATGGCGAGATTTGACACTTAAGTCATTTTCTCTCTGGCTTCCCAGTACAAGCGAACAAGGTCCTTAGAGTGTTGTGCAGTTGGATTTAAAGCTGGACAGACTAGAAGGTGGTGTTTGTCCATGATCAGGTCCGGGTCTTTGCATATGACACATCTGTCGGATTGGAAAACGTTTAATCTGTGGAGATGGTGAGCCAGGCAGTCGTGTCCTGACATCAGTCTAAATTTTGCTACTGCTTCCTTGCGGCCTTTATATTTTATTTCTGTGTATAGCTCATCAATTTTTTCCCATGATTTCCCTGTGGCTGTTGCAATGTTTTCTTTCATGTTTTCCATTTGGAATGCTTTCTTAATTTCTTCGATCTTTCTGTGGAGGTTCGAATTGGGGTGGGTTGTTATCTGTATTTTGGTACCCTTTTTGGCAAGTCCATCAGCTATTTCATTGCCAACTATTCCGATGTGTGAGGGTATCCACTGGAAGGCTATTAATTTATTTTGGTTGTTGAGGTACTTCAGAAGTTTACGGAATTCCAAGATGGTTTCATTTTCTGGTGTTTATATAATCTCAAAATATCCATTTCATTTAATTATGATAATGATATAACTAATAAAATAGCAAAATTCCAGGGAATATGTGGTACGATAAAACGATCATTAAACAACAAGAGAGACCCAATTGAAATTTTATAAAACGTTGGCAGTACCGGTACTGCTCTATGGATCAGAAGCCTGGATACATAAAAAACAAGATCAAAGTAGGATAACGGTGGCAAAAATGAAATTTTTGAGATCTGTTAAAGGGTGCACTAAGGAAGGCAGAATCAAGAACACAGAAATAAGACAGGAACTTGATATATTTGCAATAACTGATCAAATGGATACATATAGACAAAAATGGAAGCAACACATAGACAGAATGAATGAAGATAGATATCCAAAACAAATAACAAAATACAAACCTAAAGGCACCCGAGATGTGGGCAGACCTAGAAAGAGATGGGCTGAAGTCAGAACGGGTCAACAGACCTAATCCATGAATGCAGATGATGATGATGATGATGATGATGAAGTTTTGTATGTTCTCTCCTTCTAGTGTTCGGCAGACAAATCTCACAATTAAATTAATTTCTTCAGGAACTTCATCTAGTCTTCATCATATAATGTTTATAATTTGCCTCTTGGTGTTACTTCCCATTTAATTAAAAAAAAAATGTATATTTGTGATTCATTCATTTTATTTTTGTTTTTTTTATGATCCCTTAAAGAGATGTTGTTTTCTAATAGTAAGATTTAACGCTTAAGTAATTTTCTCAATGGCTCCCCAGTACAAGCGAACAAGGTCCTTAGAGTGTTGTGCAGTTGGATTTAAAGCTGGACAGACTTGAAGATGGTGTTTGTCCGTGATCAGGTCCGGGTCTTTGCATATGACACATCTGTCTGATTGAAAAACGTGTATTCTGTGGAGATGGTGAGCGAGGCAGTCGTGTCCTGACATCAGTCTGAATTTTGCTACTGCTTCCTTGCAGCCTTTATATTTTACTTCTGTGATCCCTTAACGAGTATCCAGCTGCAGACTTTAGGAAATGCATTTCTGAAGTTTTAATTTTTTCATTAATATCTAAAGGAAGTTACACTATGAGGTTTTTTTAATTAATACATAGAGTTAGATTTAAGACCTCACTCATAATTGTAGATTTCTTGAAGATTAGTTTCGAAACTTCTTTGTATTATTTTCAATTCAATCTAACTAGAACATATATAGAATTGAAAATGATACAAAGAAGTATTGAAACTAGTCTTCAAGAAATCTACAATTATGAGGTGAGGTATTAAATCTAACTCTATTTATTAATTTATTTCAGTGTTTTGTTTATCAGATTTTATTATTGTCCATGTCTCGGAGCTATATCTCAATATAGGAACTACTATATTTAATTAATGTTGGGAAGTAAACATTATGAGGTATAATCATTAAAATTTATCGGAGAATATATTGTTTAAACAACTCACCTCATAGGATTCATGCTTCCATGATATCGCGATTTCAAACATAATCATGTTCATCGTCAGCCATAACTCCGGAGTTATGGCTGACGATGAACATGATTATGTTTGAAATCGCGATATCATGGAAGCATGAATCCTATGAGGTGAGTTGTTTAAACAATATATTCTCCGATAAATTTTAATAGGAACTACTACTTAGTAGTAGTATCAAATGACAGTCATTTAGCATTTAAGCTATTTTTCTTTGAGTTTCCAATATAATTTGCACATGGTATTTGCTGTTCAACTTGTTTTAACTGATGTCACTATAGGAAGTAATTCTTGACAAATTTTACTGCATTGCATAGTGTGCAAATGTCAGAATTAATTATTCCAAGTTTTGCCAGATGGTGAGGTAGGCAATCCTGTTTATTGGCAAATCTGAACTTGACAATCACTTCCTTCCTTTTCTGTTAGATATTGAAGCGTAAAGATCTTCTATCCCTTCTTATATTTTGCTATGTTTGAGATGTATTAGGAAACTATTGTGTTATACAATTTTAATTTGGTTTCTTTTGTGGTCTTTTTTTTTATTTCTTCTTATTTTGTCACAAATCTGTTAAAATTGTACAAAGTTTTCTTTTCATACATGTAAATTCCAGTAGTGATTAATAATTAAATTAAATTAAATTAAATGCTTCATACCTCACCTCATATCCAGTCTTCTACGTTGACCGTGGTTTCAAAGCCTTGGCAGTTTCATCTTTAGTAGCCTCTCATTGACTGATGTTATGTCGATCAGAAGAACCACATTCTCTTCCCTCTATTGGTGGACTGATAAACCTCCAGAAGACTGGATATGAGGTGAGGAATGAAGCATTTAATTTAATCTTAAATTAAACCTCATAGTGATTTTTTCCTATAAAAGTTCAATATAAGTGATTAATAATTTTCTAAATTGAATAGGCTTGAAGTTGCTGAGTTAAGAAGATTATTATCTTTGAGAAGAGCATCAATTTCGTCAGGCAGATCACATACAAATTCAACGCTAGAAGATGCTTGTACAGAGCTAGAGTACCTGAGGAATATCTTGTTTGAGTATATGATGGGAAAGGAACCAGTCGTAAGTATGATAATCCATTAAATTTAAAATATTCATAGTTAAATATGGGAAATAACATTATGAGGTTCTCAGTTCGTAAATTAATGAGTAATTTTTTACATCTTACCTCATATTTTATGTTTCTTTAAACATGGGAACTAGTTTTCAAGAGAAAGCTCTCTCTCATTTTCAAGCGACATTATGACTACCGGATTTTCGTTGGAATCTCCATCAATAACGTTGCCATTTGGTGTTGATTTGATGAACTTTGAGATGAGGTCACATTCATCAGGATTCTCGAAATTCATGGATCTAAAATTGTTCTTCTGAATATATATCTTCTCCCAAGTTGTCAATCCTAAAGGTTTTTCCAAATGTTTTAAATGTTGGGCTTCTTTTTCAATTTTATGATTTCCCAATACACTATTTGCTGCAATAGCTGATTTTTCAATTTCATCATTTTTAATATTTATAAAGTGTTCCTTAGTGTGAGTGTCCAAATTCCTTTTTGTTTTTCCTATGTATACTCTGTTGCAGTCCTTACAATTAATTTGATAAATTCCAGATTTTTTGCTATCTGGGATGTTCAATTTCATATTAATTTATTTATCACCTTGCCTCATACCCTGTCTTCCTGAGGCAGGTAATCATGTCGAGTGGTCAATCTGAATTTGTCAACCACTTCCTTCTTTTTCTGTTAGCTATTGAATTATAAGATTGAAAATTAAAAGAAAATAATTTGAACAATTTTTACTAAACTTTATTGATGTCCTGTTTAGTAGACACCAAAAATGACATCACAGAATTTATATGTATATGTCTCTGTTAACATCCTAGCAGTTGCAATTTTTTTTTAACCAAACCTGGTAAATAGCTATCAATTAAGAAAAATAAGGTTAAGTTAATTTTGGCCAGTATCGGACAATGCATGCTTAATATCATCAGGAATTTAAGTAGCTACAGTAAATAGTAGCTCCACGTTGAGAAAATGAGCTTTAACAGCTGGAGGTCTCAACATGCTATCCACGTGACACCCCTATATTAGCTAAATGATTGCCCACCTCCGTGATGATTAACATATCTGATGTGAGGCCAGTAGCTGGATGATATAAGCACCTTCAAGGTCTGTAGGTTTTGATACAAAACATTGACAGTTCTCTTGTTGGTAACTGAGAGAAATTTTAAAAGGTGGGACAACTGGTTATTAAGAAAATTAGCAGAATATTTTCAGAAAAAATATCAAATGGCACATTTCCCAAAATCCATAATCATTTAATATGCCAAGTTCATTAAAAGGCACTCAATACTAACTTTGAAACGATAAATTATGGAAATATGTAATTTTCAAAATTTGGTGATTTTTGAGGTGTTTTTCTCATTTTCCTCTTTTTCTTACAATAAAATGAAGTACTCTAAATAGCAGTACCCAGCTTTAATATATGGCAGTGAGTCCTGGACAATAAGGAAAAGTATTTCTCATTTTCTAATTTTTATTTGTTTTAGACCTACCAAGTTATTATTTTTAGTTAATGCTTTTTAACAGCTCAGGTCAGCATCTCAATTCAATTCTGAGTTTAAAAGTCCAACAAAATTAGTTCAGAGTTTCTTTTATAAATCCTAAATTTATGACATGGGACCCACATGCTTGTTTTCCTGAAGGAATCCATACACAGGATTACACCTTTAAAAATCCATTTGCTCTAGTTGGATTTTAATTTGTGAACCTTGAAACCAGAGACAAGTATGGTAACCACTAGTCTACCAGAACCAACTTAAGACCCTTTAGATGGGTGACACGAGTCTGCCAATGTGACCAAACAATTAACAATAAATCATGTGTATTCTGTGTTTTTATTATTAATTTCATACATCTAAATGATGGATAAATTATATTTGAAGAGAAAAATTATATGCTCAGTCTGGGGTTTGAACCCAGGACCTTTGGCTTTCTAGGCCAATGCTCTTCCCCTGAGCTATCTGAGCACACCGATCTAAACGTAAATTTTTCTCTTATATACACTGTTAATTCCCGAGCCCCAAATGCTTCAATCTTGCAAATGATGGCTTCTTTATTAAGAAGACCTTTTATTGGGAATTTTACATTACATTATAAAGCCAGTACGGCTTCTTTCAATGTTTTTGTTATTCATTTCATACATCTCAATGATGGATAAATTATATTTGAAGAGAAAAATTATACTCTCAGACTGGGGTTTGAACCCCATAAAAACATCGAAAGAGGCCATACTGGCTTTATAATGTAATGTAAAATTCCCAATGAAAGGTCTTCTTAATAAAGAAGCTGCCATTTGCAAGATCGAAGCAACGGTTTCGTAGCATTTGGCGCTTGGGAATTAACTTTAATAACTAAAATTCTAGTTTGTGGTATTAGAAATATAAATTAATTTTCCTAGATTGTGAAGTTTATATCAAAAGTATATAAGAGAAAAATTTGCATTTAGATTAGAGTGCTCACGTAGCTCAGGGGAAGAGCATTGACCTAGAAAGCCAAAGGTCCTGGGTTCAAACCCCAGTCTGATCATATAATTTTTAAAATTCATCGGAGAACATTTTGTTTAAACAACTCACTTCAACATAATTTAATATATAATTTTTCTTAAGAATTAAATTAATTGTGATTATTTCTTGCCTCATACTTCTATATTTCTTTAAATACAGCACTGCAGTATCGGCAACTTCTTGTCACCATCGTCAGCTGTTTTCACGATTGTCAATTTTTACTTTTGTGGATAATTATCCAAACTGCCATCTGATGTTCTTTTAAAGAATTATTTCCTAAACTGCCATCTGGTGTTCATTTTAATGAATCATTTTCTAAACCGCCATCTGTTGTACGAGGGTCATACTGAAAGTCATGAGCAACATTTTTTAAAACAATCATAATATTTATTTTAGACAAACCAAATACACCATGTTAATCTACAGACCTTTGTGCTACTTTTCAACATAGTCTCCATTTTTTTGCACACATTTTGTCCAGCGTTCTACAAGCATGAAAATTCCCTTATGATAGAAGTCCGTTCCAGCTGCTCGAAGACACTGACGCACTGCTTTCCGAATATCCTCCAGCGTCTCGTAGCATTGGCCTCTCATCTGCTCCTTCACAGAACCGAAAAGATGGGAGTTGGAGGGTGCCAAATTGGGACTATAGGGAGGATGTGGAAGAGTTTTCCACCCAAATGTCCTGATCTTCTCCACAGTGGTACGAGCAGTGTGAGGACGCGCGTTATCGTGTTGCAGAATGATCTTCCTTCCAGGGCGTTTGTCGTGCAATGCACGACGGAGCTTCACAAGTGTCTGGATATAGCAGGCAGCATTTATGGTTTGTCCAGGTTCAAGAAATTCAACCAGAATGCAACCTTGCGCATCCCAGAAGACACTGCCCCTAACTTTCCCAACAGATTGCACTGTCTTCGCTTTTTTCTTCTTCTTCTTCTACTACAAGGTTTAGGCTATGCAGCCTGTTCCGGCTAAGTTAAAAGTAGAGTCCATCTTCTACGTGCTCGGCCAACATCTCTTGTTCCTCTGGGATTATACAGGAAGCTTCTTTTTGGTATTCTTTCATCATCATTGTCCTTTTCTTGCCTGGTCCATCATCAGTGTTTCCGTCCGGCTTTCTCCTTCGCTTTTTAGTAATAGAACATTCATCTGGCCGCCTTACAAGGGCTGCGCAGATATAGTTGGGTGGTGGGATTGCCACCTTACAGCCTCCCAACTTGCTTCAGCTTTGTTTTTAGGGTGCCTTCCCTTAGGTAGATTGCCTTCTCTTCGGCTCTGAGCTCTACCTGCCCATTATAGCCGTCCAATGGAACAGACGCTATGCTGATTTTGGTTCACCCCGGGTATTTCATTTCCCCAGTACCACCTATATTTAGGAGGCATTCCCCTATCCACCACCTGGGGAGGCGCCCGATGGGGGATCAGCAACCCCTCACGGGCTTTTTTCTTTGATGGCGAATTCAAGTGGTGCCATTCCATACTCTGGCGTTTTGTTTCAGGCTCATAGCGATGAAACCAGCTTTCGTCACCTGTCATAATACTCGTCAAAAAATCATCACCTTCATTTCGAAATCTCTGAAGAAGGTTATGGGTGATGGTTCTTCTCTGAAGTTTGTGGTCTTCACTCAATAAACGTGGAACCCAACGGGCACTAACTTTTCGGTAACCTAAGCTGTGAATCATTTCTTGCACTGCACTGTGTCCTACTGCAAGTTTTGTAGCAATTTCATTCACTGTGATACGCCTGTCATCTCTAATGAGCGCATCAACTCTTTCCTTGTTGCAATCCGTGGAGGCAGAGCTTGGGCGACCGCTACGAGGCTCATCTTTGATACTCGTGTTCCCATCTTTAAAATGTTTCACCCATCTCCTAACACTGCTGGCACCCGTGCAGGCATCTCCGTAAGCACATTGAAGTCTTTGGTGAATATCAACAGCAGAGTGTTCCTCTTTAACAAGGAATTCAATGACAGCGCGCTGTCGAAACGAAACATTGATGTCTGCCATTTTGGAAACACTGCATGTGGTCACATGATAGAAGCTATGACGCCACAAAACGGCAATGTTGTGGTATAAAGTCTGTAGATTACGATCCTGCAGTTGTTTTTGTTACCTTGTTGAAATTTGAATTTTAACAATGGGTTGCTCACGACTTTCAGTATGACCCTTGTATTTTTTAAGAACTTTATAATCAAGCTCGGTTCATCTGGAATTTCGAAGTTCATGGTTCTAGTATGGTTTTTTTTAATATATATTTTTTCCCAAACTGTTAAATCTAAAGGTTTAGATAGATGTTTTAAAAGTTTTGCTTCTTTTTCAATCCTATGATGCTCTAATAAACTATGTGCTGCTATAGCTGATTTTTTAATTTCTCCATTCTTTATGTTTCTGAAGTGCTCTTTTTTACAAGTTTCCAAATTCCTTTTTGTTTTTCCTATATATATCCTGTTGCAATCAATTTGATAAATTCCAGATTTTTTGTTGTCTGGGGTGTTAAATTTATTATTAGTTAATAGAAGATTACCCAGGCTGAATTTGTTAATTGGAGAACATCAGATGGCAGTTTGGATAATTATCAACAAAAGTAAAAATTGACAATCGTGAAAACAGCTGACGATGGTGACAAGAAGTTGCCGATACTGCAGTGCTGTATTTAAAGAAATATAGAAGTATGAGGTAAGAAATAATCACGATTAATTTAATTCTTATGAATTAAACCTCATAATGTTAAAAATTCCCAAATTTAATATATAAATATAATTTTTCTTTTCAAATATAATGTGTATTCTAAATATTTAATGAAGGTACTGCTATTTAATGAGAAAGTAAAGCATTTGAACCCGTTAATGCTAGTGAAGGAACATTTATTTGTGAACAGAGATGAATAATCTCAAGATTATAATTCAGCAGCAGCACAGCAGTCCAATTTGAACCCCCTTCCAGGCGTCTCTATTGCTGTCAACTAGTCACTAACCTTTAATACCAACTTCATCAAATCCTGCTGAATTCCACTCATACATCTTGGTTGACCCAAGCTCATTTTACTCTCCATAACTTTCCTAGGAATCTCATATTCAGCTATTCTTTGCAGATGTCCTCTCTATCGCAGTCTTGAACTTCAATGGATGTTATAATGTCAGGAGACTTGAATATTGGGTAGAGTTCACGGTTGTATCTTATGCGTCACTCTCCCACTCAATTACAATGATGATGTATAAATAATTTGAACTTTTTTTCATTCAGGTACTTGCCCGAGTTATTGCTGCAGTTGTTAAGTTTGATACGGAGCAGACAGCAAAAGTACTTCAAAAAGAAGAACAAAAGCAAACTCTGGTAAGTTAATAGAGGCTTATGTTCAAAATTTGTAGGAAGTAACACTATGAAGTATTAAATGAAATATAAATATCCTTAACTCGAGTCCAACTCAGGGTCGGATCAAGGGATGAGATGAGATGAATCCCTTATATTTATAGAGGTCTGTGAACTGCAAGGGTGCTGGCCGACCACTCCTGATGCACAGGGGCGGGTGAACAAAATGAAACGAAATGGATGAGTATGGAGAAATAGTGGAATGAAGTTTGTGGCAGGGGAAAACGGGAGAAACCCCGAGAATAACCTGCCCAAGCTCCATTTTGTCCACCACGAAACCCACATGGAGTGACCGAGACTCGATCTCGGGACCCCAGCAGTGAGAGTCCATCTAACTGTTTGCGCCATGGAGCCACCACTATGAAGTATTAATAATTCAATATTAATAAATTAAAATAAATTATGAGGTGAGGTGGTATATTATTAATATTAAATTTATGGAGGCTGTTGTGAAAATATTTGCAATATTCTTTATTGATTCATAAATTAATTATGGGAAATTACATTATGAGGTCTTCAATTAATGAGAATTAATTAAATGAGTCATATCTCATCTCATACTTCATGTTCTTCTAGCACAGAAACTGCAGTTTTCAAGAGGTATCCCTCCCATCTTCAGCCAACATCACGACTGTCTAATTTCAGTCTGTATTTTCACCTTCATAGTTGCCATCTGGTGTTGATTTGATGAACCTTGAGATCAAGTCCTGCTCGCCGGAAACTTCAAAATTCATGTATCTAAAATTGTTCTTCTGAATATATATCTTTTCCCAAATTGTCAAAGGTTTTTGCAAATGTTTTAAAAAATTTAGCTTCTTTTTCAGTTTTATTAACCTCCAGCAAACTATGGTTGGATGGTCATAAAAATTGAAAAAGAGGCTAAACTTTAAAACATTTGGAAAAACCTTTGGAACTGACAGTTTGGGAAAAGATATATATTCAAAGGGGTCCTCATCTAGGGGATATGTTGATGGCGACCACAAGGTGCCCAAGCTGAGCAAAACATTTCTTCCACTTACTTGTGTTTTGCACTCTTTTAACTTTACTATCTAACCTCTCTTGGTTAACTCTTGTTTTTTCGACCCCGATGCTATTAGGGCATCCGAGGGCTAGGGAGTCTTTCCTTTCTTCTATTTCTTCTTTCCTTTATTTTCTTTTCTTCTCCAGAAAAGCCTGACCAGAGGCTATAAGATGGCAGCCCCATCACTGGTCTTGCCTTCCTTTGGCCAGCAACCAATCGAAGGGACTATTATTATGCTTTCAAGTCTTATACGATCTCTGGGTCATCCTATGAAACACTGGAGGAAATTTTCTGTAGGATCGTAACAGCCCTTGGCCTAATACTTGGAAGGAAGAAGAAGAACAACAACAATTTAGGTAAAGTTTAGATCCATGAATCTTGAAGTTCCCAGTGAGCAGGATTTGATCTCAAGGTTCATCAAATCAACACCAGATGGCAACTTTGAAGATGAAGATATAAACCGAAATTCAACAGTCGTGATACCCAAGTTTTCTGTAAATTTTAACCATGTGTTTCTTTGATGTTTTTAATATTATTTTAACATTTTAACATTGAAGGATAAATTTAATTTGAAGAGAAAAATCTTCTCTTCTATTGATTACTGTAGAAGCCTTACTGATTTTTAAAAGTAATGTTTAAATTCCCAATAAAGTCTTCTTAATCAAGAAGCCGTTATTTGCAAAAGATGAAGCCACAGCTTCAAGCATGTGGTGCATGGGAATTACAACATATATAAGAGAAAAATTTGCATCTAGATTGGAATTCGCCCTGGTAGCTCAGTTGGAAGAGCATTGGTACGGTAAACCAAAGGTCTCAGGTTTGGGTCCCGGTCTGGGCGAAAATTTTTCTCTTCAAATAAAAAAAAATGCTTTTCTTTTATATATTAAATTTGGGAATTTTTAACATTATGAGGTTCAATTAATAAGAATTAAATTAATTGTGATTATTTCTTACCTCATACTTCTATATTTCTTTAAATACAGCACTGCAGTATCGGCAACTTCTTGTCACCATCATCAGCTGTTTTCATGATTGTCAATTTTTTACTTTTGTTGATAATTATCCACTTAACAAATTCAGCCTGGGTAATCTTCTGTTAACTAATAATAAATTTAACACCCCAGACAACAAAAAATCTGGAATTTATCAAATTGATTGCAAAGATTGCAACAGGAAATATATAGGAAAAACAAAAAGGAATTTGGAAACTCGTAAAAAAGAACACTTCAGAAACATAAAGAATGGAGAAATTGAAAAATCAGCTATAGCAGCACATAGTTTATTAGAGCATCATAGGATTGAAAAAGAAGCAAAACTTTTGAAACATCTATCTAAACCTTTAGATTTAACAGTTTGGGAAAAAATATATATTCAAAAAAAACCATACTAGAACCACGAACTTCGAAATTCCAGATGAACTGAGCTTGATTACAAAGTTCTTCAAAAATACAACAGATGGTGGTTTAGAAAATGATTCATTAAAATGAACACCAGATGGCAGTTTAGGAAATAATTCTTTAAGAAGAACATCAGATGGCAGTTTGGATAATTAACAACAAAAGTAAAAATTGACAATCATGAAAACAGCTGATGTGGTGACAAGAAGTTGCCGATACTGCAGTGCTGTATTTAAAGAAATTTAGAAGTATGAAGTAAGAAATAATCACGATTAATTTAATTCTTATGCTTTTCTTTGTTCGAATATAATCTTTTTTTTTTACTTGCTTTTGCCAATTACTTCCATTTATTCTGTATTTCTTCTGTTTTATTTTTAAACCACTCGCTCTAAGCATCTTTTTTTCCTTGTTACTGCTGTCTTTATTGTTTCAGTAGACCATGGTGTTTGTTTACATTTTCCTCTTCCATTTTTTCTCCCACATGTTTTTTTCTCCTGCCTCAATCATAGATTTTTTAAATCTCTCCCATTATGTAATATATATATATATATATATATAAAACTGTGTACTATGCAACAAAAACATTGTCCTCGACTGGACTTATTTTTTCCTAGTAGATGAATTTCAGACAAGTCATGATTTTTTGGATTTCCATTAAAGAAAAAGATCATCTTATTATATTATATTGATATCCAATCGAAACATGTTCGAGAACAAATCAACATTAATACTGAGGTAAGATAAACAGACTCCAAATAATATAATTAAAAGAACCTCAAGATATTACTTCCTAAAATAGATCATCTTATATTCGGGTAAATACAGTATCTTCCTTGAACTTTTATAGGAAGAAATCACTATGAGGTATAATTTAAGATTAAATTAAATGTTTCGTACCTCTCCTCATATCCAGTCTTCTAAGTAGACCGCCGTTTCAAATCCTTGACGGATCCATCTTCAGTTCCCTCTCGATGACTGATGTTGTGTCGATCAGAAGAACTACTTCAATATCCGATGTTGAGGTTATGTAATGGTCAGCCATTTCAGTATATTTTTTTACATCTTTTATTTCATCCAGTTTCAAGATTTATCTACACTAGTGTTCTGTATTCTATCTCTTCTGGAATTTCCATGAGTGCTTGTTAAAAACTACACCTCTACTCCTTGAATTTTTACTTAAATCCTCTTTGTTATTGTTCAACTTTTACCTCCATAAATTAATATAAGTTTAAAATATGTTTTATGCATTTTTTTTTTACAATTCAATAGTATATCCTGATTTCACAACAGACTTTTAATTAAATAGTAGCATTTGGTCCTGTTTTGTATTTTAAAATCATTAGGAAGTAATATTATAAGGTTTAATTTAATAATTGAGTTTGTATTTTTTAGACATTCTTACCTCATATGATAGTTTTGTCAGACATATGTTTCAAGGTTGTTGTCCCGTCTTCAGCATTTCACAAACTGATTTTTTTCTTTTCTTCATGTTGTTGGCCCTGGATCTGTGTGTCATTACCAAGTTCTTTGGAACACAGATCCAGGGCCCGACAACATGAAAAAAAAATCAGTTTGTGAAATGCCTAAGACTGGACAACAGCCTTGAAACATATGTCTCACAAAACTATCATATGAGGTACAAGGTCTGGACAAGCTGACGATAAAACAGAATTGTTTTGAAACATGTCCAAGAACAAATCAACATTAATATTGAAGTAAGATGATCAGACTGAAAAGAATTTAATTAATGAGGTACGAATGTTTAAAGAATACAAACTGAATTACCGTTTTGTATCTTTATGCCTACTTTTTTTTTAATTTTGCCTTTTTTAATAATACTACTTCCTAAATGAATAAACTCATGGCTTGTTTAAGAAAGTGTCCTCTGAATTTTATTTTTGTTTCTTGTGATTTTTCTCCTGTTACTTTCATTACTTCTGTCTTTTCTTCAATGATTTTTATTCCATGTACTTTTAAGGCATCAATCATTTTGAAAATTTCTTTTTCTATAAATTTTTGGCTAGTATCCCAAATTACAATATTTTAATAGTAAAGATTAATAATAATTTTCTTTCTTTCTACAGTTGGGACAATTTGGTATTCTATGATAGTTGGATCATCATAATGGCTTTTAACCTACTCAACATGCACTTTGCAGTATTACACTGTCATCTAAGGATCACCGAAGGTTGGAAGACTTGCGTTTTGAGGAGCAAGAGTCAACATTGAGCATCAAGAAAGCTGTGATAGCAATTTAGAAATGGTGCAAGGCACTCACTTGTGTATAGTATATTACTATGTAAAAATATGTAAATTATTCTTTTATTAAAAGCATAAATGCTTATTGCATATACAGCTATATAAATAATAATTATGTAAAAAAAAAGAGAAAATTTAAGGTACTATAATTATATTTATCACATCATGTCTGAAATATTTTTCAAGTTGTTGTGTAAATACTGTACATAAGTAGAATGATTTGCAAGATAAGAGTTTGCTGATTGAGATGTTGGTGATTTAGGACTGAAGTCTAGGAACTTTCATTTAATTAATAATTATGCTTTGATTTTTGTTATTGTTATTATTTTGTACTAGTATTATGTTATGGAAGTGAGGCGTAGACAGTGAGAAATAAGGACATCCATTAAATCGAAAACCAGTGAGATGAAGTTCATGAGATCAACAGCACGTTATTCCTGATGGGAAAATGTCCTGCAAGAACTTAATTTAAAATCAGTTTTCATTTTATAAACAAGTACCAATACACTAATGCACAAAGTATGTCATGAACAGAATCCCAAAAGCCATGCTTCATTACCTTTTAAATGTGGAAAAAACTTTTTTGGCCATCTGAAGGTGAAAGAGATTGAAAATCTAGCCTTGAGATCATAACAGGTTATCAGGCCTTATATGGAAGATTATGATGTTTAAACTTTAGTGTCCGTCCATTAAAATGATCACTTGAAACATTTAAATATAATCAATTAAATCATATACAACTGAAAAAATCAACAGAATCATATTGATCATGTATGGGGAAAAAGTTGCATCCAAAAAAAATAGAGATAAAATAGTATTTAATTATATATTAGAAATAAATCACCTCTCCTCATATTTTGTCTTCATTTTAGACTGATTTTTGAATTACCATCTACATGGTAAATTTAGAGCAATTGGGTAGTGTTAGACGGGTGTTTACTAAAGAGTAAAAGAGGGAATATTTGAGAGAGAAGATTAATGATCTTGAAATGAATGCAAAAAATAGGAACATTAGAGAATTATATCAGGGAATTAGTATAGAGAAGAAAGGGTTTCAGGCTAGTACAAACATAATTCGGAATGAAAATGGGGATATGATTGCAGATTCTAGGAGTATATTAAATAGATGGAAAAGTTACTTTAATCAGCTATTAAATGTACATACAGAACAGGACATTGAGGAGGATAAGTTACAGACAGCAGAAATGCTAGTCGCAGGGCCAAGTGCATTAGAGGTTGAAATGACAATTGAAAAATTGAAGATGTGTAAAGCATCAGGTTCAGATGAGATCCCAGCAGAACTGATAAAATCAGGGGGAGAAAAATTGATGGACAAGATACGCTGGTTGCTTGGTATGATTTGGGAAAAAGAAGCTCTTCCAGATGAATGGAAGGAATCAATTATCGTACCAATTTATAAGAAAGGAGATAAAACTGATTGCAACAACTACAGGGGCATCTCATTACTTTCAACTTCGTACATAATTCTAACAAATATATTAGTAAGCAGACTTACTCCCTATATTGATGACATTCTAGGAGATCATCAGTGTGCATTTAGAAGAAACAGGTCTACAACGGATCAGATTTTTAGTATAAGACAGATTTTAGAAAAAGAAATGGGAATATAATGGTACTGTACATCAACTATATGTAGAATTCAAAAAAGCATATGATTCAATTAAGAGGGAGAAGTTATATAGTTACCTGCTGGAGTTCGGAATTCCTAAAAAGTTAGTTAGACTTATACGAATGTGTTTAAATGGCACAAAGAGTAGGGTGCGTGTAGGCAAACAGTTTTCGGGATACTTTTGAAATCCAGAATGGGTTGAAGCAAGGAGATGCACTATCTCCTCTACTATTTAATTTTGTACTAGAGCATGCCATTAAATCTTTAGAGAATGAGGAAGGCTTACAACTGAATGGTATTAATAAGCTGTTAGTTTATGCTGATGATGTAGTACTATTGGCCGATAGCGAGGAGATACTAAAGGACAACACGCACACACTATTGAGTAACACTAAGAAATTAGGACTGGAAGTAAATATCAATAAAACTAAATATATGGTCACACGTAGAAATTCATTATATAATGGAAATGGACAGCTAAGGACAAATGAGGGAAATTTTGAGGAAGTGGCTGAATTCAAATACCTAGGAACAATAATCACAAATAGGAATGAGATGCACAAAGAAATTAAACATAGGCTCAATTCTGGAAATGCATGCTATTATGCATTGCAGAGACTTTGATGTCCCAACTCCTCTCAAAAAACGTTAAGCTGAAAATATATAAAACTATTATTCTACCAGTTATATTATATGGGTGCGAAACATGGACTCTTACTTTAAGGGAGGAAAGGAGATTACGAGTATTTGAGAATAAAGTTCTTAGGAAAATTTTTGGACCAAAGAGAGATGAACAGACAGGTGAATGGAGAAGACTACATAACAATGAACTACATGGTCTTTATAGGAAGCCAGATATAATAAGAACAGTTAAGTCTCGTAGACTGCGATGGGCAGGACATGTTGCGCATATGGGGAATGAAAGACGTGCATGGAAACTTCTTGTAGGAAAGCCAGAAGGAAAACGCCCAGTTGGTAGACCAAGAATGAGGTGGGAGAACAACATTAACTATGATTTGAGGGAAGTAGATTATACAGGGAATGATTGGAAATCATTGGCTGAGGATAGGGATGTATGGAGAGCTTATGTCCGTGCGGCCATGAACCTCCGGGTTCGATAGTGCCAGTGAGTGAGTAAGTAAGTAAGTAAGTACATATTCTATCTTCAAGCCACAGTTAGTCCAAAAACATTCAAGACTAAAATTGTATAAAACACTGGCTCTTCCAACTTTTTTGTATGGTAGCGAAGTATGGACGTTGAAACAGAAAGATGTACAGAGACTTAGATCTGCTGAAATAAGATACCTTCGGAGGACTGCAGGATACACACTACTAGATCACAAAAAAAATGAAGACATCTTAGAACAATTAAACATGGAACCTTTAGAAAACAAAATTTCTGATTATAAGTCAAGATGGATGCAACATGTTCATCGAATGGAAGATCACAGGATACCCAAACAAATGTTAAGATAATATTTAATTTTAGGAAGTTATATTTTGAGGTTATTTTAATTATATTATTTTTGGTCTGTTTTCCCAGTCTGGGAAAGCTGAAGATAAAACAGAGAATTGTTTTGAAACATGTCCAAGAACAAATCAACATTAATATTGAGGTAAGATGTCCAGACCAAAAATAATATAATTAAATGTTAAGATATCAACCTGCAGGAAGAAGAAGACCAGGACGTCCACTCAAAAGACTTCTGGATGGTGTTTCTCTTGAGGCTGAAACAGGTCAACAAATGGCCTAAATTCGTGAATGTACTATGATGATGATGATGATGACATATTTTCATGACTGTTCGGTCTTGATGTTGCAGTGCTTCTTCCTCCACTTGTCCCCAGAAATTTCAAAATTCATTAATTTCTCTTTCTTGTTTTTTTGAATGTTGGTTTTTCCCACACTCTAAGCTCTTTAGGTTTTTCTGCTTGTTTTATTAATCTAGCCTTTCTTTCCCTATAGTATAGATGATAAGATTATAACATTTATTAAAGTTCCAGTTATTTTCATTATCCTTGTAAAGTTTTTTCTTGCAATTTGATGTTTTTCTGACCAAACGTGATCGGCTACTGCAGATTTTTTTACTTCTCCATTTTTAACATTCCTAAGATATTCTTTTACTCTGGTTTTCAAATTTCTTTTTGTTCTCTCCATTTAGATTTTATCACAATCCCCATATTTTATCTGATAAATTCCTGATTTATTTTCTTCTTCCATTGTCTCATTGTTGTTAGATTTGATTATTCTATTGATGTTAGTATTTTTTGATGCCAATTTTATGTTTAAAACTTTTTAAACACTTTTTGAAACTTGTGCTTCAATGGATATGTAAACTTCTTGAATTTTATATTTTATTCCTTTTCTTTTAAAAGTATACTTTCATTGATTAATGTTTGTCTTTTGTACTTACTTATTTTCTTGTGTATCATTATTTTTCTTCTTCATATTTCTCTCTGTTTATGAGTATATTTACTAATCTATGTGTCAGACTATTGAAATCTGACTCATTGTGAGCAATGTGACTAAGGGTCGAATTTATAAACGCATTAGACCGTAAAAGGCATTCTCTGCTGAGATAGTTTTATCCTAATACATTTTGGTTACTCAGAAATCTATTCATGTGATAATAATTGTAAGCTACCTGACGAGGTAACTTAAGATCATAGCTCAAGATAGAAACTTATCGTGAGAATCCCGAAGGGAACCGATGGTAACCGATGTAGTTTGAAACCTTGCCGCTTTATCCAAGATGTTGGACCTTGAAGACTTTGTCATGTTTTCGGTATACGCGGAGAAGAGGAATTTGATAGAGTCTACCAAAGAATTCAACTGGAAGAACAGGAGAATCAGCGTAATATTGCACGATGCAGACGTCGTTGTATACGGTATTATTTGTGGGATGCAAGCGTAAATGCGTTCCTCTATAGCAGATGAAAATAACGGAAGTGGTTTTATTGCTGAGAATTCTGGGTAATTCGTTGCCAATATTACGAAAACGTCGACTTTCATGCATAACCGGTAAGTTGGCCGTTAATTCGATCTCAGCAATTGCTCACGGTGAGTCAGGTCACCAGTGATTGGAAGTAATTTGAGTAGAGACTAATGTATTTGCATGCGGCCCTAAATCCAAAAGCTTTAATATAATTATCTGTGTGTGTCTTCTTTTTGTGTATTCCAAATTCTATATTATTATTCTCTTCATGTCTTAAAAAATTTAGATCTAAAAAGCTATTTGTCTGTTGAATTTAGTTTCCATTGTAAACTTTATAGTTAGACTCTGAACATTCATTGTGCTACTTCCTACTAAGTTTAAATAAAATGTATACCAGGGGACAAGGATTTAGTTGTGAGGTTCATCTGCCCAACACCAGAGGGAAAGAATATACAAGAATCCAATAATTAACTCAGCAGTTTGATTTTGGCTGAAAATGTGAGTAATCTCCTATAAAACATATTTCATGAGAGAAAACAAAATATTGTGATTACCGATTCAATCTTTTGTTACATAGCATATTTATACATTTATCTAATTTTGTATATTCTATAAGAAAAAAAATGTATGTAGATTTGTTATCAGCAAATTCTGCTTGCATTCATTTTATATATTGTATTTGTTGGCCTATAAAGTTTATTCTCCCCTTTTAATAAAAATAAATATTATAAAATCATATTGCAATGTTTCATCCCATAGAGCAGTGGTTTCAAAACTTTTTGATTGCGGATGCCTTTGGATTTCAATACAAATTCTTAGATCTTTAAATAAATCCGAACATTCTAATGCAAATGATAGTCTACAGAAATTTAAAGAAAAATAACAAAAAAATGCACAAATTATTGCAGTAGTATGAGGAATATATATTTGAAAATTGAATGAAATTTGAGACGGGTATAACCAAAAAACTGCCATATCATTAATATGTAAAATTGGTTAATTATGGACACAACATGATAACCAACTTAGAATACACAATAACCCGTATGTCATAAACTTAGAAAGCTTATATTTATCTATTTTGAGTTTGATCTGTTATTATTAAGTGAGAACATGGTACTAGCACAAGATATAATTGAAATTAATTGTGAAAAAGTATTGATGTACTTACTTTTCTAGGAATTAACACTATGAGGTATTTATTCAGTAAAATTTTATCACCTCACCTCATATCCTTCTTCTTCTTAGACCGGCTTCAAAACGTTCTTCTACAGTTCCATCTTCAGTATTTTCATGACTAATTAAATTATTTTCAGCCTGATCATGTTACCTCAATATTAATGTTGATTTGTTCTTGAACATGTTTCGATTATATCATAATCATCATCAGCATCTTGCCCAGACATCACTTCCTAAAATAAAATATTAATTTTCATGACCGTTGTACTGTCATCTAGGACAGACAGGACAACGGCTGTGAAAGTACTGATGATGAAACTGTAGAAGAAAGTTTCTAAACTGGTCTAAGAAGAAGAATATGAGGTGAGGTGATGAACTTTTATTAAAAGAAATTGATATACTTGTTTTCTATGATAAGATTCATAGACTGTCAATTGCACTAGAATAGCCCATAATTTAATAAAAGAAAGTATAGTTAAAAGTAATCTAATAAGTTGTAGATTTTCTGTTAGCAAATTCTGCTAGTATTCATTTCATATATATTGTATTTGTTGGCCTATAAGATTTATTCTCCCATTTTAATAAAAATAACATTTCTTTAGTATTAAAATAATAATATAATTCGACTCTTACTTTAAGGGAGGAAAGGAGATTACGAGTATTTGAGAATAAAGTTCTTAAGGAAAATTTTTGTACCAAAGAGAGATGTACAGACAGATGAATGGAGAAGGCTACATAACAGTGAATTACATGGTCGTTATAGGAAGCCAGATATAATAAGAACGGTTAAGTCTTGTAGACTGCAATAGGCAGGACATGTGGCACGAATGGGGAAATGAAAGATGTGCATGGAAGTTTCTTGTAGGAAAACCAGAGGAAAAACGCCCAGTTGGTAGACCAAGAATGAGGTGGGAGAATAACATTAACTATGATTTGAGGGAAGTAGATTATACAGGGGATGATTGGAAAAATTAGCTCAGGATAGGGATATATAGAGAGCCTATGTTTGTGCTGCCATGAACCTATGGGTTTGATAGTGCCAGTGAGTTTAAGTTAGTTATTAAAATAATGCTATGTTTCATCCCATAAAGCAATATTTCCCAAGCTTTATTGAACGCAGATTCCTTTGGATTTAAATATTAAATTCAGAGATTCTCAAATAAATCTTTATTATAATAAAATTCATCATGCAGGAACTGCATAAATTAAACAATTTCCTCAGCTAGTTGAATTTATAGTCTGATTTTGCTGGTTTACAGCATTTATCCTTCTTTTATTAACCCTTAAATTGGCAAAAAAAATATTTCTCATACCAGTTATTTAAACATGCCAGACCTCAGTACAAAGATAGATTTCTTTTTAAATTTCAGGTTTCAAGTAAACCCTCACTTCTAATGATTCAATTATGTAGATTTTTGGAGAATACCTTCCTTGTTTTTTTTTTTCAGTAGTAAAGTATATTAATACTTTATTTTAGGAAGTGATATTTTGAGATTATTTTAATTAAATTATTTTTAGTCTGTTCATCTTACCTCAACATTAATGTTGATTTGTTTTTGAACATGTTTCGATTATATCATAATCATCATCAGCATCTTGCCCAGACTGGTTGGATTTATATTGCACACCCTGGATGCCGATGTCAGCTCCATCCTGTGGTTGGCCAGTTAGAAATACAAAAGAGCTGACTATTTGGGAAAAAATCTATATTCAGAAGAACAAAAACAGAGTTATGAATTTTGAAATACCGATGGAGCGTGACCTTATTTGGAGGTTCTTTGGCCAACCACAGGATGGAGCTGACATCGACATCCAGGGTGTGGAACATAAATCCAACTGCTGGGCAGGATGCTGATAATGATTATGATATAATCAAAAATGTTCAAGAACAAATCAACATTAATATTGAGGTAAGATGAACAGACTAAAAATAATTTAATTAAGTAAAGTATATACTGAGCTTCTTTGCAGAAACTTGAAAATTGCAGCTGCTAGAGTAATTTTTAATTTTTTTTATGTAAACTGCTATTCCTAATAGTCAAATTTCACTTGTTAACAAAGTCGACCTTTACTTTTTTAACTTATTGCTATATGCTGAGTGATTTGAAATTGGAACTAGTGGCCTAACTCCCTGTCCCGTGCCATAGCCTAGTGGTTAAGGCAAGAAGCCTTGGCGCAGAGCTACGGGACCTGCACTGGTTCGAGTCCCCAAGGGGGAAGAAGAGGCATTTGGGTAGCTACAATGAGTAGTGACTCCAAGTTAAGAAGACCAGCTACAATGGCTGGGGACCCGATATGCTGACCACATGTCACCCCTACACTGGCTAGATGATTGTCTACCTCTGTGATTAACACGTATGGTTGTGAGGCCAGCAGCCGGCTGGTAGGCCAAGGGCCTTCTAGGCCTATCGCGCTTGTGGAGTTTTTGGAGGAGGCCTAACTCCCTGAAAGCTTCATGATATCATGAAAATTTTAATACAAGAATATTGAGATTGTGTTGAATAGGCAGAATTTGAAATTCATATTAGGAAGGTCCATGGACAGACAACATTTAACAAAATGTTTAGTTCTTCAAAATTATTATCAAGATGTGACATCCAAGTATTGGGAAGCAAGGAGGAGAATAACTTTGTTGTTAACTCCAGAGCATTAGTTACATGCATACATATTAGGAAGGTTCCACATTTAAGGGTCGTATCTATGAACGCATTAGACCGTAAAAGTCGTTCTCAGCTTGTACTCTGCTGAGAAAGTTGCATCCAAAGACTTTTTTGCATATTCAAAAATCTGTTCATGCGATAATAATTGTCAAAATTCCTAAGCTACCTGGTGAGGTGACTTTGCAGAGAACGAATCGTGAGCAACCCGATGGGAACCGATGTACTTTGAAACCTTGCTGCTTAATCCAAGATGTCGGACCTTGAAGACTTTGATCATGTTTTCGGTATATGCGGAGAAGAGGAATTTGATAGAGTCTACCAAAGAATTCAACTGGAAGAACAGGAGAATCGACGTAATATCGCGCGATACAGACATCGTCATATACGGTTTTATTTGCGGGACGCAAGCGTAAATGCATTCCTCTAGCAGACGAAAATAACGGAAGTGGTTTTATCGCTGAGAATTCTAGGTAATTTCTTGCCAATATTACAAAAAAACTACTTTCATGCATGACCAGTCAGCAACTCGCTAATTCAAACTTTGCATGTTCTCACGGAAAACTCAGCTCACCAGAGACTAATGTATTTGCATGTGGCTCTAATTCTTGTGGCTGCCCAAACTGAATGATATATTTTTTCCTCAGTCATCATCGCAAATACTGGGTCAGAATTTTATTACCATAACCTATTTAATCACACCTACAAGATTGTATGAGGCATGCCATAAAATAGTGAAGGTAATATGCTTAAAGGTTGAGTATTCAACTCCCGGTGGGGTCAGGATTTTTAAAACTAGCCTTAACCTTCAGGTGTCACTATAGTCCTGGGATCGACTCACCCTCTAACAGAAATGAGTACAAGACTATGCTTTGGGGGAAAGGCAGCTATCACTCAATGCTGATAGTCTAGAAATGTAGGAGTCTTAATTTTCTGCTCTTCCAAGGTCTGTAGTAGATATTTCGTAAGATGGTATATGCTTTACTTCAGATGTTCCTCAACAACATAAACAAATTAACTATTTGATAAAAGTATTAATTTTTTGGGGTACTTACTTACTTACTCACTCACTGGCACTATCGAACCCGTAGGTTCATGGCTGCGCGGACATAAGCTCTCCATACATCCCTATCCTGAGCTAATGCTTTCCAATCATTCCCTGTATAATCTACTTCTCTCAAATCATAGTTAATGTTGTTCTCCCACCTCATTCTTGGTCTACCAACTGGGCGTTTTCCCTCTGGCTTTCCTACAAGAAGCTTCCATGCACGTCTTTCATTCCCCATACGCGCAACATGTCCTGCCCATCGCAGTCTACGAGACTTAACTGTTCTTATTATATCTGGCTTCCTATAAAGATCATGTAGTTCATTATTATGTAGTCTTCTCCATTTACCTGTCTGTTCATCTCTCTTTTTGGGGTACTTTAATTCATAATTGAGAATGAAAAGGGTATAAGACAATGTATGTGAATATAATTTTTAAAAATTCTTATAAGCTGACACATGCAATCAAATATTGCAAAGATTGTTTCCTCGGTTTTTATAATTATTTTTTTCAATTCATTGTTTCTGAGATATATGTTACTGGGAAGTGCAAAATTCAGGCATTATATAAAATTAAAATTGAAAAGAAGACAAAATATTAGGTGAGATGTTACTTTTATTAATATTAAAATATGTAAAATTCCTAGAAACTCCATAAAATGCTGGTCTATTATTGGCAAAATATAAAATCAAGTATTTGTTTTATATTAAACTTTTATATAGGAATAAATCATCATGAGGTTTAATTTAAGAGAAAATCAAATGTTTTATACCTCTCCTCATAATTAATCTTCTAAGTATATCCCAATTTCGGGTTCATGGCAAACCCATCCTCAGTACCATTTTACCGACTGAGGTTACGTCCATTGGAAGAACCACTTCTTCTTCTTCCCTCTGTTGGTGGACTGATAAACCTCTGGATCAGGTCAGAATTTGTGGGAATTTCGAATTCATAAGTTTTTTCTGAATGTGGATTTTTTTCCCAAACCGTGAGTTCCTTTTGTTTATCTATTTATTTAATTAGACTAGCTTTTGATTCAATTAGATGTTTTTTGGACAAAGCATGAGCAGCTACTGCTGACTGACCTGATCCAGAGGTTTAACAGTCCAAATTTTTTTATTTTTTAAGCCATTTTTCGAAAATTTTGTGCATTTTTTCAAATTTTCGAGTGCATCAAAATATCCTTCATATTAGACTTAAAATAATCTATTTTAATAAACAAACTCCAGAACCAACAGAAGAAAGAAGAAGAAGTGGTTCTTCCGATCGACATAACATCAGTCGGCAAAATGGTTCTGAGGATGGGTTCACCATGAACCTGAAATCGGGATCTACTTAGAAGATTAATTATGAGGAGAGGTATGAAACATTTTAATTTATCTTATTAGTTTTATACTTTTCCTAGGGTTTGTGTATGTTATGGTGAAATTAAATGTTTCTTACCTCTCCTCATAATTTCACCATAAATTAAACCTCATAGTGATTAAATCCTATAAAAGTTAAATTTGTGTATGTTACCTGGACATTGTACACAATGAATAAGTTTGTTGTGTGAGTTCATCTTACCTCATAATTCATTGTTTTTCTTGTAAGATGCATTTCAAAGCTTCTTAGCTTCATCATCAGTTGGTAAAGACTCATGAGTTTGTACCAACTGGTGATGAAGGTAAGAAGCTTTGAAACACATCTTACAAGAAACTACTATTTATGAGGTAAGATGAAGGCATACCACAAACTTTTTTATAAGTAGAACCTCATAATGTTACTTCCTAATATATTTTCATAATTGTACACAATGCCAAACTCTGCTATGGCAATGTCTACATGAAACAAAAAATCTTATTTTAAAGAAGAATTGAATGTTTCTTTCAAATTTTAATCTAAGCTAACCAATCAGATCGTGTGAGATTCTGACTTGAGTATAACTGTCTATTGCAATATCTTGAACAGCACTAGGAATGATATTGGTTTTTATCATATGAGGCAAGCCACTATGCCATGCAACAATGCCAGTTTTAATTTAAATACAAAATTTAATACTTTGCCTGCTTCTGTTTTCTTATTCTATAGAAAGGTGCAAAGAAGGTGCTACCAAACATTTAGCATGTGATCATAACCAAGCAGGAAGTGACCGTTCACCAAGACTTGTTGAAGGATTTTTCGGAAGGAAGTATATCAAACCTGATGCTAGCAGAACATAGAGTGCATTGACATTTTGTTTCTGGCTCTCTTCCCATCTCTCTACCATATTATGTAGCGACAGTAAGTGCAGTGACCCATTTAGCATGATTGAATATGGTATAGCATAAATCAGCTCAATTTTATTGTCAAATCATGCATAAAAGTGTTAAAAAAGTTGTGAAAAACTGCTTCATTGTTAACCCTTAAATTGGCAAAGCACTAATACCTGGAGTCAGTTATTTGAATGTTGCAGACCGCACTGAAAACAATATCATACATAACTATTATTTTTATACATAAAATTTGGGAATTTTTAACATTATGAGGTTCAATTCATAAGAAGACTCAGGCTACAAAATCTACACCAAGTTGCTCAAATCAAAAGTAGCTGATTATTATAACAATGTATTAGATGAAGCGCAAAATGGATTCCGAAAAGGAAGATCCTGTACAGATGGATACTTCACTATTAAAACTTTAATAGAAAAACACAGAGAGTTTAATATTGAAACACACATGGCGTTTATTGACTTGAAAAAGGCATTTGACAAAGTAAATAGAAACAAATTATTATAAATCCTCAAATATAATGGAATCCCAGACCAACTGATAAAAGCTATATATATTTATAAAGATAATTACATTAAGATTGAAAATAAAATCTCGGAATGCAGACCAATTAATCAAGGAGTTAGACAAGGATGTGGTCTTTCACCAATGCTCTTCATAATATACATGAACTCAATTATTAAAGAATGGAGACTATAACCACATGGCAGTATACCACTTAATAGATTATATAATTTAGACACCCTATTATTTGCAGATGACATTGTGTTTATAGCGAATTCAGAAGATGACCTACAACGTTAAGTCCACTCTTTTCACCAAATTGCAATAAACTACAACATGGAAATCTCAACAGAAAAATCTAAAGTCGTGGCTTTCCTAGGAAAAGACCCAATTCGCAGTAAAATTGTTATTAATAGCGAGGAATTATATGAAGAAAATTATACTAAAATATGAAATCATAATAGCAAAATATGAAAATTATGAAAATTAGGACACAAAAATATTATGAAGCTACTGTTTCTTCAACTTTTTACACATATTTATATACACAAGCCCTGTATAATTTATGGGTATACATACAAGCAGACTTACTCCCTATATTGATGACATTCTAGGAGATCATCAATGTGCATTTAGAAGAAACAGGTCTACAACAGATCAGATTTTTAGTATAAGACAGATTTTAGAAAAGAAATGGGAATATAATGGTACTGTACATCAACTGTATGTAGACTTCAAAAAAACATATGATTCAATTAAGAGGGAGAAGTTATATAGTATCCTCCTGGAGTTCGGAATTCCTAAAAAGTTAGTTAGACTTATACGAATGTATCTAAATGGCACAAAGAGTAGGGTGCGTGTAGGCAAACAGTTTTCGGACACTTTTGAAATCCAGAATGGGTTGAAGCAAGGAGATGCACTATCTCCCCTACTATTTAATTTTGTACTAGAGCATGCCATTAAATCTTTAGAGAATGAGGAAGGCTTACAACTCAATGGTATTAATAAGCTGTTAGTTTATGCTGATGATGTAGTATTATTGGCCGATAGCGAGGATATACTAAAGGCCAACACGCACACACTATTGAGTAACACTAAGAAATTAGGACTGGAAGTAAATATCAATAAAACTAAATATATGGTCACACGTAGAAATTCATTATATAATGGAAATGACAGCTAAGGACAAATGAGGGAAATTTTGAGGAAGTGGCTGAATTCAAATACCTAGGAACAATGATCACAAATAGGAATGAGATGCAGAAAGAAATTAAACATAGGCTCAATTCTGAAAATGCATGCTATTATGCATTGCAGAGACTCTTGATGTCCCAACTCCTTTCAAAAAACGTTAAACTGAAAATATATAAAACTATTATTCTACCAGTTATATTATATGGGTGCGAAACATGGACTCTTACTTTAAGAGAGGAAAGGAGATTACAAGTATTTGAAAATAAAGTACTTAGGAAAATTTTTGGACCAAAGATAGATGAACAGACAGGTGAATGGAGAAGACTACATAACAATGAACTACATGGTCTTTATAGGAAGCCAGATATAATAAGAACAGTTAAGTCTCGTAGACTGCGATGGGAGGACATGTTGCACGTATGGGGAATGAAAGACTTGCATGGAAGCTTCTTGTAGGAAAGCCAGAGGGAAAACGCCCAGTTGGTAGACCAAGAATGAGCTGGGAGAATAACATTAACTATGATTTGAGGGAAGTAGATTATACAGGGAATGATTGGAAAGCATTAGCTCAGGATAGGGATGTATGGAGAGCTTATATCCGTGCGGCCATGAACCTACGGGTTCGATAGTGCCAGTGAGTAAGTAAGTAAGTAAGTAAGTACATACAAGCACATAAATGAGACAAGAAGACCTTTTTGTAGCTCAAGAAATCAAGAGTTTCACTGTATTTCCATTTTAATTAATTTTTCATTACTTCTGACTCAATATAAAATATCGCTGATACTGCAGTGCTGTGTTTAAAAAAACATAGAAGTATGAGGTAAGAAGAAATCACGATTTATTTAATTCTTATAACTATTATTATTGGATATATTGTATAATTCTACACACATTTAAGTAATTTCTATTGGTAGCGACAGTTATTAGCTTTCGGACGAACGAGAATTGTATAAGTTGAAAGAAATGTTAATGTTGTATCGTCATTTGAGGAGTGTAATTGGATAGCACACTCATACGGAGAATGAGAGGTCCAGGGTTCAAATCCCAGTTCAAACATTAATTTTTCTTTCTTAAAATAGATTCTATCCATGATTGGAAAATGTTAATTCAAATAAAAACCTCAAAAATAATTTCTACTCATTTGTTTTCTTTTGTTTCATTAAATATATTAAATAAAATAAACTAATTTATGTATCCTATAGAATACATTGCTACTTTAAGGGTTAAATAAGAATTCATGCCCCAAGAGACTTCTTACTGAAGAAAATCTCAATTATATTCGTGCAAGAATTGAATTAAGTCTTAGAAAATTCAGCTGGTGTCTACCTAAGGAAGTTAATAACACAACGATCTGCATTAAGAGCACTTAAAAATTTGAAGTTTTACCCATTAAAATGTATTGTGTTCATAGATTACATCCTGCTGGGATTAATGCAAGTCTTAATTGTTGTGTTTAATTTTTTTATTGTAATAATCCACACAGTATGGATGAATTAAAGATTGCAGTTACAAAAGAAATCTGCAGAATATCACAAACTGTGGTCCAGAAAGTGTTTTTGGAATTTATTAGATGGGACAACATTTCCAATATGCACCTTAAAAAGTGAGTAAAATATTTCATTTCTATATCAGTTTATTCTGTTTTTCATTTCAATGAAATATCATGTTTATATTTGATCTGCTTCCTTCCACAAAATACTTTGAGTCTCGGCAAACGGCTATTCCCTGCCAAATGCTGAATATGCAGTATGTTTGACAGTGCCTTCTTCGCAACTCTCCATGAAAAATGCATAGGAAATATGTAAAATAATTTATATTTCATACTTAACCTATTCACTTTTGGCATTTTATATTGCCTAGTCGTTTTATGTAATACCTGATTTTAAACATTGCCATAGGCATAAATATTTTTAACTTTCCTGTATTGTCGCCAAGTCTCACAGTCCCTACATAATTACTTTTCTTAAGGGAAGAGGAGGTCTAAAATAATGGGAATTTTTAAAATTTCATATATTTATTTTTTGTTTAAAACTATGTTTGAGTAGGTTATGTATGTGACCTGACAAGGCTTTTAAATGTTTGTTAAAGAAGTAAGTTGTTTTCACTCTTCCAATTTGGGAGAAAATTTACATATGCAAGAATAAAAAGAAAACCATGAATTTTGAAATTCCCAATGAAAGAGAAAAAAAATTTAATTTGGAAGTTCATCAGTCAGCCAATAGAGGGAGCAGAAATCAACTTGCAGGATGGACAACCGCAAGGCGACAGTTGTAATGCATCGAGAATGTCGCATAGACACGATGAAACTGGTGTGCATAAAATCAAGAAATATGAGGTGAGTCAAAATATACAACTCGTTAACAATTTTAAATTTATGTTTAAAAATTATTTAGTTACATACATTTTGCAAAACTCAAAATCTTTATATTTATATGTATGTATGATTAAGAAAGTTTTCTTGGGTTTTCCACATCATGGATTCAAGTTCAGCCTCTGGCCACTGATTCCGACGTTTTGGCATGATCCTACATGCCATTATCAAGGAATGATTCAAGGAATTCCTTGATAATGGCATGTGGGATCATGCCGAAACGTCGGAAACAGTGGCCAGTGGCCAAACTTGAATCCATGATGCAGAATTCCTTGAATCATTCCTTGATAATGGCATGTGGGATCATGCCAAAATGTCAGAATCAGTGGCCAGAGGCCGAACTTGAATCCATGATGCGGAAAACCCAAGAAAACTTTCTTAATCATACTTATATCTGCAAAAATCTTCAATATAACATATGTGTGTGTATATATATATTTTTTTTTTCTAAATTGGGGCCTAAGATTTTTTATTAATTTTCGATTTATTGCTCTTTGTGTTAATATGTATTTCCCAAATGAGTGAAATACCAAATAGAAAAAAGTGTTCATTTCATACTATCCTCTTCCCTTAATAGCTTTTTAAGTACTGGAAGACTAACCATGTAAAGTTATACAATTTAATGCATTTAGTTTTATACTTGATATAACATTTCAACAAATATGAATTGTCGAATAGTCACAGAGCTTATAATTATAGTTGACATAGACTTTTATGGTATGGACTTAGGTTTATTAATTTTTAAACTGTTCCTCTATTGTATTGACTTAGTCTTTTACAGCTGGAATTTGTATCATAGTTAGATGATGTCTTCTAGACTAGTTGGCCAATGGTCACAAGGCGAGATCTTTACCAACGTGTCATCAACAGACTGCATTTGAGATCCTTAAAGGTTGGCTTGAGACTGATTCTCTCTACTACTACTACTACTACTAATAGGTGACAAGACCAAGATTGGGCAAATTGCTGTATTCTGGAACCAGATATGTCTCCTTGACAGCTAATAACTTTGTGGTTATTGGTATAGGGTTTGATCATTTAACCCTAGCATAGTATTCTGCCTAGTGAGTTAATTGATTAGATAAAGATGGGGTGGAACCATCCTAGAACAGAACATCATAAACCACACTATTATTGAGTTAAGCTATGAGCTGACAATACAAAAATGAGCCACACTGCTCCAAACACGGGCATAGTACCCATCTTATTGAGTCGATCATTGGGTTGCTGAGTGAATATACTTCGGAACAGTACAATGGCATGGCTTATGGTCTATTGCAGAGCTGTCCAAACTTATTTGTATCGCGGGCCAAATGGAAGCAACATCAAGGTGGCCAGGGCCAAAGGTCCTGTTACAGCTGTTGTGGATTATTTTTATTAATATTTAGCAGTTTTCACAACATCTTCCTTCTCCTAATTAATCTACTCTCAAGGTCTTCCACATTTCTGTCATTCCAATCTCCATCGTCTAATACTTTTTCTGTCATTCTGCTCAAAACACCATCAATCCACCTTATTTTTTGCTCTTCTCTTCTTCCTCTACCAAATGGCCCCCATTCTAGTAGGCTATTCTACTTGGGAATCTCTCTGCAGTCATCCTTTTACATTACCACACCATTTTATTGTTTGTTATTATTATTTATTATTATTATTATTTATATAATCATAACCTTTTTCTTGATAACTCGTTATAACATATTTCACAAGTTCTTATTCCATTATTGATAAGAATAATACAGGCCTACTGGGGCCGGATAAAACATGATGGAGGGCTGTATCTGGCCTGCGGGCTGTAGTTTGGTCTATTGCATATATCAATGTTAAAGTGATTTTTCCTAAGGTAGCGACTTAGTGCTTCCGATGCATAGATTCACTAGTTGAGATATGAACAGGAAGTGCTTCATGGGATTTTGTAATCCATCCATCATTGGTTGGATAGCTTGGAGCATCTCCTGTGCATGCCCAGAAAGTGGTTGTTGGGATACACACTCAATCCTTACCTGAGCAGTACTGGGTTTAGAGGAGTTAGGGTTTCGTGCCAGTAATTTGCACGTCCACTGTCCACCATATTTATACTGCATACTACAGTGCGTTCTCTGCATGATCTATCTTGTCAGAAATTATATCTGGTTGTGATTGGTCATCAAAACATTGGAGGGCATCCATACTGGATCGTTGAAATACTGACCAATCAGGAACCTGATATAATTTGCGATGAGATAGACCATGGTAAACAATATAAATATGGTAGGCAGTAGACAAGAGAATCAACTGTTGAAGATGCTGGATGCAGTCCCTGGCAAAAGATTGGGGAACTCCAAACCATGTGATCAAGGCCAAGTAGCCAAGAAGACATTATTTTAATTATGTTCCTCTATTGTAAATCTTATTTTTTTAACAAAACTTATAAAAAAAGAAATACATCATATTAATTATCTAGTCATATTAATATTGTAAAAATATTTTTGTGTTTCCCAGTGAAATCCTGGAATTCCTTTGTGTTCCATACTTCTAAAATTAATTTTAAAACACCGTTGGTGTTATGCAATATAATGTTAAAATAAGTACATGATATAGCAGTCGTCCTCAACTGAATTAAACATCTGTTTGGTACAGAAGATGAAACTTGATTTTGAAAGACCTTCATAATTTTAACCACTTGACGAAATTTTTTAATCAGAAGCTTAATTTAGTTGAGGACGACTGCTATATCAGGTACTTATTTTAATATTATATTCATCCGAAACTAAAGAATTCATTATCATTGTTATCACAGTTCTTAAAATTCTATAGCCTCTCTCACAATTTGATGCCATTCCTTTATATCCTCAGCCTTTTTTTCTCCATCTTCTGACTCCCAACTTTCTCAAATCATCATCATCCATGCAAGTATTAGGCCATATGGCCTGTTATGGTCTCAAAGAGGAATTTTCCATCCAGCGCTTTTTTTTGGACATCCCAGCGATCTTCTGCCTTGGGGGCACTAACGAAGCACGGCTTTTGGAATTCTATGAGACGGCATTCGTTGAAGATGGACTTTCCAGTTGTTCTGGTAGTTTCGTATATGGTGAAGAATGGGTTCTAATCCAATTCTTCCATAATTTCCTCATTTCTTTTATGGTCCCACTTTGTATAGCCTGCTGTATGGCGCAGAAATCGCATCTCATTTGCTGTTATTCGGCTTTCATCTCTTCTTCGTATTGTCCATGCTTCACTACCATATCTTAATACTGGTCTTGTGAGAATCTTATAAAGCCGTAATCTTGTGTTCTTCTGTACTAAAGAAGGTTTCATTATACTGTTAATTATCTCCGTTGTTTTTGTGAGATTTGTGATTTTCTTTGATATATCATGATAAATCGTCCTCCACAATCTCCAAGCATCTCATGTATGCATATACAGTACATATAAGTTTTTGTCATGGTTAATTTTTTGGTGTCTACTAAGTAGGATTGATGAAGGTATGTACAAATTTTTCAAAAATCTTTTAATGACAACAGCATCAATACTCCATAGCTGTATTCCTTCAGGATTTGCTAAAGTTAAATAGATGCTATATAATCTTACATGTTAAATATGGTTACTTCTCACCAAAAGACAAATTTTGTTTCAAGAGAAAAATATCATCTGAATCAGGATTTGAAGATGTCTTTGGTTCTGTACACCAGCAATCTGACCACTGAGCTACCACACTATGACTCGATTTTTTAAAGCCTTTTTTTTTTAAATTGTGCATTTTTTTTGGATTTTCGAGTGGAATTTATATCAATTTGTTATTTAAGATTGAGTTTTTAATAACATAGAGAGTTACATGAGTTTTTTTGAGTAATTATTTTATTATAAAGGAATAGATGTTAAAGGCATCTTTAAATAAAAGATTTAAAAAAATGAGAGTTTGAGAATCTTCTTTTATTATTCAAAATTACTTTAAAAAATCACAATCATTATGCATATGGGCATTGTTAGGGAAATGATGCAGTTTGTTTAATATTTCAAGAAAGTAACACTGTAAGGTTTATTTTAGGTTTCGAGGTTTTTCAGTCAGCCAATGGAAGGAGAGAAGGACAGTTCAAGATGACAGAACAACAGTCGTGACGATACTGAGGATGGAACAGAAACTATGTTCCGAAACTAGTTTATATTCAAATAAGAAGAACAATATGAGGTGAGTGATAAAAAATTCTACCTTAATGAATATACCTCATAGTGAGAATTCCTAAAATAAGTAAGTACATATGCACTATTTAGCTCATATATTTTTAAGACCTTGGGTTTCAATGCCTTGGGATATTGTTGATTTTTTCTATTGACAATGATGCCTAAGGCATCGAAACCCAGGGTCTTCAAAAAAAGCTACAAATATGAAGTGAGTAGTGCATATCTAACTTATATTATTTAAATGTTGCACTACCATAACTTAAAAAAAATGCTACAGTTCTTAGTCAAAGAGAAGTACTAAAAAAAATAGCAAAAGTTGTATTGGAATTGAACATAAGCTAGAAATCAATATATAATCAATAAGAATCAACTATATTTGAAGAAAAAAATGTTCGCCTAAACCGAGACTCGAACCCGGGACCTTTGGCTTTCCGGGCCAAATGCTCTACCAACTGAGCTACCGAGGCGAGTTGCGATCTAGATGCAAATTTTTCTCTTATACGTTGTTATTCCCTCGTGCCAAATGCTTTGAAACAGTTGCTTCTATCTTTGCATATGGCGGCTTCTTAGTTAAGAAGATATTTATTGGGAATTTAACACTACTTTATAAGGCCAGTAGGACTAGGTGAAAATTTTTCTCTTCAAATATAATTTATCCTTCAGTGAGAAGTGTTAAATTAATAATACAAACATCAATAGAAGCCCTACTGGCTTTATAAAGTAGTGTTAAATTCCCAATTAATGTCTTCTTAACTAAGAGGCTGCCATATACAAAGATAGAAGCAACGGTTTCAAAGCATTTGGCACGAGGGAATTACAAAGTATAAAGAGAAAAATTTGCATCTAGATCGCAACTCGCCTCGGTAGCTCAGTTGGTAGAGCATTTGGCGCGGAAAGCCAAAGGTCCCGGGTTTGAGTCTCGGTCTAGGCAAAAATTTTTCTCTTCAAATATAATTTTTCCTTCAGTGAGAAGTGTTAAATTAAAATAAAAATAAAACATCAAGAATCAACTATATTAAGAATTGTCCACCGCTGTGGTCTGTAGGTAGTGTGCTACCTTGTCATGCAGCAGGCCCGGGTTCGATCCCCGGTCAGGGCAGTTTTTCTGGGTGAGGTTTTTATCGGGGTTTTTCCTCACCTGTAAGACAAATGTCAGGAAAACTTTAAGGCCCAAACGGTTCCCGAAATCATATGATCATCATCATCATCCTTCACCGGTGTGGAAAGCAACGGGAAGCTATCACACCTACAATTCCCTAGTAAAGCTGCAAGCATAGCATGAAAATGCTATGATTGCAGTGAAGCACCTGCCTTTGGGCAGAATTACTAAGGATGGATATTAAGAATCCTGCTAAGACAGCTATGCATGATGGTTAAAAACAGATTTGTCAACATATGCAAATGTTACAGATCGGTCAGACTGCCTCACTTAGGGTCGCATGCAAATACATTAGTCTCTACTCAAATTACTTCCAATCACTGGTGAGCTGGTGCAAAGATCGAATTAGCTACCCACAAACTGGTCATGCATGAAAGTCATCGTTTTCGTAATATTGGCAAGAAATTACCCAGAATTCTCAGCGATAAAACCACTTCCGTTATTTTCGTCTGCTATAGAGGAACGCATTTACGTTTGTGTCCCGCAAATAATACCATATACAACGACGTCTGTGTCGTGCAATATTACGCCGATTCTCCTGTTCTTCCAGTTGAATTCTTTGGTAGACTCTATCAAATTCCTCTTCTCTGCATATACCAAAAACATGATCAAAGTCTTCAAGGTCCGACATCTTGGATAAAGCGGCAATGTTTCAAACTACATCGGTTCCCTTCGGGATTCTCACAATAAGATTCTATCTTAAGCTATGATCTTAAGTTACCTCATAAGGTAGCTTACGAATTTCAACAATTATTATCGCATGAATAGATTTCTGAATAAGCAAAATCGTATTAGGATAAAGCTTTCACAGCAGAGAATGCCTTTTATGGTCTAATGCGTTCAAAGATTCAACCCTTAGTATCACATCTCTCCACCAAAATAGATGTATCCTATGTCCTGCAACATGCAAAATAATATGTCCTCGTAAAGACGAGATGTCACAAAATTCACATACATATTCGACTCTAACATAAACTAAACATAAATAATCCGAGGTTCCTATTTTAACTTGCTCAAATCTGTGGTTTTATTATTCGTTTTTAAACATCTTAATGATGGACAAATTATATTTGAAAAGACAGATATACGCCTAGACTGGGGTTTGAACCCAGAGGACCTTTGACTCTCTATGTCAATGCTCTTCCAAGTGAGCTACCTAGGCCCAATCTAAACGCGTATTTTTCTCTTCTACATAGTTCATTCCCTAACCCCAAAATCGTAGCAACGGCTCGTAGCATTTGGGGTTAGGGAATTAACTATGTAGAAGAGAAAAATACACGTTTAGATTGGAAGCCTAGGTAGCTCACTTGGAAGAGCATTGACATAGAGAGTCGGTCCTGGGTTCAAACCCCAGTCTAGGCGTATATTTTTCTTTTCAAATATAATTTGCTCAAATCTATTGAAACATAATAAAATATAACTTAAATATATTTAAATATAAATATAACTGAACTGAGGTTTAATTTAAGATTAAATTAAAATGTTACATACCTCACCTCGTATCCAGTCTCCTAACTAGACCGGTTTCAAAGCCTGGGCAGCTTCATCTTCAGTAATTTCTCGTTGACTGATGTTATGTCCAGGCTTTGAAACTGGTCTAGTTAGGAGACTGGATATGAGGTGAGGTATGAAACATTTTAATTTAATCATAAATATAACTGTTAGATGTAAATTTATATACTCAGGTTCACCAATAAAACTTTTTTTTGCCTGAATTGGGATTTGAACCCAGTTTTACATACTGGTGCCAATGAGTGAAACTGGAGACCTGGGTTCAAATTCCACCTCAGGCAAAAATTCTTATCTTCAAAAAATAACTTGAGGCATTTTATCTTTTTTCTCCCTACTTCACAGAAGAAGTCTTCATGACTACTTTTCTAATATTGAAAAAAAAGAGGAAGTAATGATATAAAACATAGTAGCAAAAGTTGGTAGACCAGGAATGAGGTGGGAGAATGACATTAACTATCATTTGAGGGAAGTAGATTATAAAGGGAATAATTGGAAAACATTGGCTTGGGATAGGGATATATGGAGAGTTTATGTTCATGTGGCCATGAACCTACAGGTTCAATAGTGCAAGTGAGTGAATTTAGTTAGTTAAGCAAATGATGTCAGTAGATGAGGTAATACAAGAAAAAATATTACTTATTTTAGGAGTTCTCACTATGAGGGTTTTCAGTCAGCCAATGGAAGGAGCGAAGGACAGCTCTTCAAGACGACAGAACAACGGTTGTGACGATACTGAAGATGGAACAGAAACTATGTTCCGAAACTAGTTTATAGTCAAATAAGAAGAACAATATGAGGTGAGTGATAAAAAATCTACCTTAAGAAAAAATATGTTGGTTTGACAAACGTAGTGAGACATGTAAAAGAAAATAATTGATATCATTCGATACATTTCACAATCTGTGGTCCTTTTAACCATTTGCATCATTTCTCTTATCATAGATTGTCTATATTCTACAATTAAACACTCTGTATGTTTATTTTATTTGACGTAATCAGATTTATTTTAGTTATCTACATTTGTCTAGTAATCACACAGCAGGAACAGTCTTTGTATTCACATCAAATGGTGATTGTTTTTCATCAGTAACTTTTGAAGATACTTGTTTAGTCTTCTTCAGTTCTTCAAGTTGTAGTTCAAAATACTCTTTTCGCATTGTGAGTGGTAAATGTTTTTGCCGCAACATGTATTGATCATTTCCTGTTACTGTATACAGTTTTTCTCCCTTAAACAAACAAATAAATTATCATTAAATGAATAAAAGTTAACAGCTCACCTGATCTAAAACTTCTGGTGGCACCATGACCCTGAGATCAACTCAGCCTCTAACAGAAATAAGTATCAGACATTTGTTCTGGGGGAAAAGGTGGCCATTATACTCCCAGCTAACATTTCATGATAGTATCTAGATTTTAATCTACTACTATCCTGTAGTGGAATTACTCTAGTTTATAATATATCAGTACTGACCTTTTGTCCCATTAGATTTCGTAGAGCTATATTCCTTTGTAGTAATTTTGAATAGAATTCTATCCCTCCTTTGATATATTCCTCTCCAAGTGAGATCATGGCATTATCTGATTCAGTTTCATAACTGATTGTTGTAAAGTCCTAAAATGTAACAAACAATATTATTTATCAATATTGATTGGAAGACACTACATGGTATTTTATCATAAGTAATGCCACGAGTGATTTCTAAATGTATCTGCAATTAGATCATATTTATTACCAAATAGAATTGCAATATTGTAAGAATGCACCCTAGTGGAGAAAAAATGAAACACATCATTACATGTTATTAATTAATTTCTGATGCCCTATGATGTAAATATGTCAATTATATTTTTCTGCAACGTTAATTCCTGGGAAATAATATGTTTAAGAAAATGCAAACAGTGGTTTCTTTCAATGGTTTTATTATTCGTTTTTAAACATCTTAATGATGGACAAATTATATTTGAGAAGAAAAATATACGCCTAGACTGGGGTTTGAACCCAGGACCTTTGACTCTCTATGTCAATGCTCTTCCAAGTGAGCTACCTAGGCCTCCAATCTAAATGCATATTTTTCTCTTCTACATAGTTAATTCCCTAACCCCAAATGCTACGAGCCATTGCTATGATTTTTGCAAATGGCGGCTCCTTTATTAAGAAGACTTTTTATTGGGAATTTAAACATTACTTATAAAGCCAGTAGTGCTTCTTTCAATGGTTTTATTATTGATTTTTAAACATTTTAATGATGGACAAATTATATTTGAAAAGAAAAATATACGCCTAGACTAGGGTTTGAACGCAGGACCTTTGACTCTCTATGTCAATGCTATTCCAAGTGAGCTTCCTAGGCCTCCAATCTAAACACGTATTTTTCTCTTCATTTGCAAAAATCGTAGCAATGACTCGTAGCATTTGGGGTTAGGGAATTAACTATGTAGAAGAATAAAATACGCGTTTAGATTGGAGGCCTAGGTAGCTCACTTGGATAGAGCATTGAAATAGAGAGTCAAAGGTCCTGGGTTCAAACTCCAGTCTAGGCATATATTTTTCTTTTCAAATATAATTTGTCCATCATTAAGATGTTTAAAAATGAATAATATAAACATCGAAAGAAGCACTACTGGCTTTATAAGTAATGTTTAAATTCCCAATAAAAAGTCTTCTTAATAAAGGAGCTGCCATTTGCAAAAATCGTAGCAACGGCTTGTAGCATTTAGGGTTAGGGAATTAACTATGTAGAAGAGAAAAATATGCATTTAGATTGGAGGCCTGGGTATCTGACGTGGATAGAGCATTGACATAGAGAGTCATAGGTTCAAACCCCAGTCTAGGCATATATTTTTCTATTCAAATATTAGTGGTATCTTTTTTTTATGGTATAATCAATTGCTACGAATGTTTTTCTATTATGTCTCGCAAGCAGAATCTGGTTACATTTGTGCACTATATATACAATCTGGGAGCCACTTCATAAAATGAAAGTGATAAAATTGAGGTGAAAAATTACCGTGATTCGTTGTAAATAAAAATTCATTGAAATGTGATTGGTAATTGACTGCCATTTGGGGCATGAGTTAAATGGTCACAGAAATATTTGTATCTCTCCTAGCCATTGTGCTCTCACCTAGACATATTTTGTAACTCATTATTCCCATTCTCTACCGTGACCTTCAAAACATGTCCTGATCAGAAATCAAAATATGAGATGAGGTGTAAATAATGAATTCAATTCTCTGATAAAATATCTTCCTATCAATTTTGTGATTAAATTATACAAAATTATAAATTTTGAATATACCATTGAATTGTAAAAAAGAAACATAGAGCCAAAACATGGACAGTAAGAATGATTTAAGTAGAATTTAATGAACAGAGATTTTTTTTTAAAGAAGCCTGCTTGGAAAACCAGAAGAGCTAGAATACAGAACACTAAAGTAAAAACAATTTTGAAATTGGATGAAATGGAGGATAGTAGAATAAGACTGTATGACCATCTTAAAAGAATGAATACTGAAGGATTCCAAGAGGTTACCTAAAATATAGTTGAGAAGAAGAAAAAAAGGCATTGAATGTATGGAAATGATAGAGACTTCTGTCCAATAGTCAAACCAAGGCTGGTGAAGAAGAAGAAGATTAATACATTTTAGCATACCTCATTATATTTATGCCTAGACCGGGGTTTGAACCCAGGGTCTTTGGCTATCTATGCCAATGGTCTTGGGTTCAAACCCCAGTCTAGGAGTATATTTTTCTGAAATTTTTATTATTAATTTAACACTTCTCACTGAAGGATAAATTATATTTGAAGAGAAAAATTTTTGCCCAGACCGAGACTCGAAACTGGGACCCCGAAAGGCAAAAGTCCCAGGTTCGAGTCTCGGTCTGGGCAAAAATTTTTCTCTTCAAATATAATTTGTCCTTCAGTGAGAAGTAATAAATTAATAATAAAAACATCATACCTTTAGTAGAATTCTTATGTATATGTTTCAGAATGCTTCTATCATCAGCTCGTTCTGATTATTGAATTGTTATTAAGTTAAAAAACACTTAATTTATTTTTTCAAATAAATAAAAACACTCCATGTCCAGCGAATGGAAGAGGATCGGCTACCAAAATCTGTTTTGGAATGGAAACCTGAGGGAAGACGAGGCAGAGGAACCTAAAACCTGGAGTCAGGGGATATATTTATACATGAAGAAGAAACATCTACAACCAGGAGGACCGCCAAAATTGGCTATTGGTAATTGGACGATATCAAAGACATTAATCAACCGATAATCTATCAATCTAAAAACACTCCTTTTAAACAAAACAGTTAAAAACAAGTTTTTTTTTTGTAGGTCTGGTATTTACGAAATAAATTTCAAGGATGTGATAAGATGTATGTTGGGCAAACTAGAAGATCTATTGTTATATTATTTTTGGTCTGGACATCTTACCTCAATATTAATGTTGATTTGTTCTTGGACATGTTTCAAAACAATTCTCTGTTTTATCTTCAGCTTTCCCAGACTTTCCCAGTCTGGGAAAGCTGAAGATAAAACAGAGAATTGTTTTGAAACATGTCCAAGAACAAATCAACATTAATATTGAGGTAAGATGTCCAGACCAAAAATAATATAATTAAAATAACCTCAAAATATAACTTCCTAAAATTAAATATTAGATCTATTGTTACTGGATTTAAAGAACGTATGGCCCATTTCTGCCTTGGTAGAAATAAAAAATTGGCGGTTGCCCAACATATTTCTAATAATGGTCACATCATCGATATAATTTGCCTTAGACTGGTAAGATCGGTCAATAATTTTAAATTTCTGGATGCACTGGAAAGTAAAGAAATATATAAAAACAAAGACAATATTATGAAGAACGACAAGGGTCCTATTCCTATGAGCCCTCTTTTTTCATTAATTAATATAAGTAATAAATAATTACATTGTTTGATGTTTTATCTATGTTATTACATTATATGACATAATTCATAGGTATATATACTTTAGTATGGGTATTTATTATTCAGTCTTCCACTGGGCTAATTCTTGATAATGGCTACATAGTAGCCAAAATGCATTGACTTATTTTTAACTGTTTTGGTGAATAAAGTGTTTTTTAACTTAATATTGTGAAGATCCATTATTTTAATATTGAATTATTGGCTGGCGATCCTGTATGTTATTTTCTCTACCCTCTTTAAGTTTTCTGATGAACTTACAAATCAAATCCTTTTCCCTGGGAATTTCAAAATTCATGACATTATCCTTCTGGATGTAATTTTTTTCCCCCAAACTGTAAGTTCTTTAGATTTTTCTGTTTCAATAATTTTGTGTTCACTTTGATTCTATGTTTTTCCTGACCAAGTGAGAGCAGCTACTGCAGATTTATCTACTACCCCTTTTTTTTAAATATTTCTAATGTGTTCTTACATTCTAATGATAATTTCTTTTTGATTTACCTATGTATATTTTTTCACAATCTGTACATTTTATCTGGTAAATTCCTGATTTTTTTTTTTTTGTCTTTGTCAATCTTTTCATTTTTGTTAATTTTAATTAGTTTCTTTAAGCTGAAATCATTTTTTGGTGCCAATTCAATATTGAATTTGATATTAAATTAATATTGGGAAGTAAACATTATGAGGTATAATCATTAAAATTCATCAGAGAACATTTTGTTTGAACAACTCACTTCATAGGATTCATGCTTCCATGATACTGCGGTTTCAAACACAGTCGTGTTCACTTCAGCCATAACTCCGACTAACGAAATTCTTCGGCCGTCAACCATAGATGGCAGCACTGAAGATGGCGACAATAGAACAGTTGATGGCCAAATAATTTCGTCAGTTGGAGTTATGGCTGAAGATGAACACGACTGTGTTTGAAACCGCGGTATCATGGAAGCATGAATCCTATGAGGTGAGTTGTTCAAACAAAATGTTCTCCTGATGTTTTTATTATTGATTTAACATTTCTCACTGAAAGATAAATTATATTTGAAGAGAAAAATTTTTGCCTAGACCGAGACTCGAACCCGGGACCTTTGGCTTGCCGGGCCAAATGCTCTACCAACTGAGCTACCGAGGCGAGTTGCGATCTAGATGTAAATTTTTCTCTTATATACGTTGTAATTCCCTATCGCCAAATGCTTTTGAAACCATTGCTTCTATCTTTGTATTTGGCGATAGGGAATTACAACGTATATAAGAGAAAAGTTTGCATCTAGATCGCAACTCGCCTCGGTAGCTCAGTTGGTAGAGCATTTGGCCCGGCAAGCCAAAGGTCCTGGGTTCGAGTCTCGGTCTAGGCGAAAATTTTTCTCTTCAAATATAATTTATCTTTCAGTGAGAAATGTTAAATCAATAATAAAAACATCATTAGAAGCCTTACTAGCTTTATAAAGTAATGTTAAATTCCCAATAAATGTCTTCTTAACTAAGAAGCTGCCATTTGCAAAGATAGAAGCAATGGTTTCAAAAGCATTTGGCGATAGGGAATTACAACATATATAAAAGAAAAATTTGCATCTAGATCGCAACTTGCCTCGGTAGCTCAGTTGGTAGAGCATTTGACCCAGCAAGCCAAAGGTCCCAGGTTCGAGTCTCGGTCTAGGCAAAAATTTTTCTCTTCAAATATAAAATGTTCTCCGATGAATTTTATTGAATATGTTGAATAATTTTTTAAAAATTTATTGTAAGCCAACCAACAATTCAACAATCAGAATGAGCTGATGATACAATCAAGCATTCTGAAACTTGTTCTCAAGAATTATACTAATTATTTATGAGGTGAAGTGTTTATATTGACTCTAAAATTTACTAAAATAAACCTCATAATGTTACTTCAATTAAAATATTATTTGAGAAGATTAATATTAAAAAATACATTCCATAATTTTATTATTTGGTTGAGACCAATCTCATGGGCTAGTGGTCAGTGTTTCTGACTACTGTTCATGAGGTCCTGGGTTTGATTCCTGGTCAAACCATAGGAATTGTTTCCTTAAAGGGAATTATTCCTGTGGTTGTCCATGATCTGGAATTTACGTTAAGTTTAGATTAAGAACTCTCCTGGCTATCATTTATCACCCATCATATCATCAGGGTAACATGACTCTGCCTTCTAGGTGCCCCAACTTTAGAAGTAAACCAATGCTAGGAGAGAACACAGAAATGTCAAAATGACAACCTGGGGCATTGAATAAAAAAAAAAATTGGTTGATTTACTTACTTGCAGAAATATCCACATCCCAAAACCAAAAAGACCTGTTAAAGTGTACAAAATAAATCTTAGAGGGAAAGGTCGATTCAAAAAGCCCATCCGATGGTTTAAGTTGGCTGTAAGTACATATGTTGATCCAATAATGCTTACAGGAAAGACAGCATGTAAGTAAATATATGAAGATTGTACATGTGCAATTTCTCGACCTATAGCAAATTTCTGGGCAGCTTCACTGAGAATCATTGCATCTAGCAACTTCTTCCCAGCATCTGATCCCCAGGACACCTGATCTGAATTCACCTGTAGAATCAAAATACTTATTTCAACATAAAAAACAAAATAGTCATACATAGAAATATATTGCTAAATGGAAATGGACACATATCGACAAATGAAGGAAATTTTAAAGAAATGGGAGGATTCAAATATCTATTACAAATAGGAATGAGTTATATTTGAATTAATGTTGGGAAGTAAACATTATGAGGTTAAGTTATGTAGATAGGAAATATACTATGAGGTTATTTTAATATTGTTTAATTGTTTCTTCACTCACCTCATACTTCTTAACTCCAACGCAGATTCGAGTTTCGTCACTTCATTTGTGACATTCTCAATGCTGTATTACGTTCACAACTGATGTCCAATGGCCTTCTATCCTGCAGATTGACCTCCGCGCCATCTGATGGCTGACCGATGAACTTCCAAATCAGTCCTCTCTCCTTATAACTGGGTATTTCAAAATTCATAGTTGTGTTTTTATTCTTGCATATGTAAATTTTTTCCCCAAATTGTGAGTTCCTTCGGTTTTTCCAATTATTTAAGTAATTTTGTTTTGGTTTCTATTCTATGTTTTTCTGACCAGGCATGTGCAGCTATTGCAGATTTTTCTGTTTCTCCATTTTTAACATTTCTGAGGTGTTCCTTTAATCTTGTATTTAGATTCCTCTTTGTTTTTTCTATGTATATCTTTTCACAATCTTTACAATTAATTTGATAAATTCCAGATTTTTTGCAGTCTTCAATCTTTTCATTTTTGTTGGTTTTTATTAAATTACCTAAGCTGTAATAATTTTTCGGTGCTAATTTAATGTTGAATTTGTTGAAGATTTTTTGAAACTTGTCAAATACTAAAGGATGGTATGTGAACTTCTTGAATTTTTTACCAATATCTTTATCTGTCTGAAGAGTACTTTCATTAATCATTTTTTGTTCCTTAAATTTATTTATTTTTTTGTGTATCACCTTTCCTTGAAATCCATTATCCTTCGCAATCTTTATGATATGAATAAAAAAACACAACTATGAATTTTGAAATACCCGGTTATAAGGAGAGGGGATTGATTTGGAAGTTTGTCGGTCAGTCTGCAGGATAGAAGGCTGTTGGACATCAGTTGTGAACGTAATATAGCATTGAGAATGTCACAAATGAAGTGACAAAACTCGAGTTAAGAAGTATGAGGTGAGTGAAGAAACAATTAAACAATATTATGAGGTTATATCATTAATAGTGAGTGGAGAACTTATTTTTTAACGACTCACCTCATACATTTTCAAATTTCTTTGATACCGACACTTTCAGACAACATCTTGTCCCTCTTCAGTCATGCAGTCATGACTTCCACATGATGTGGAAGTCATAACTGAAGAGGGACAAGATGTTGTCTGAAACCGTCGGTATCAGAGAAATTTGAAAATGTATGAGGTGAGTCGTTAAAAAATAAGTTCTCCACTCACTATTAATGAATGAGTTGTTGAAAGAAATTAAACAATGCTCAACTCTGGAAATAGTTGCTATTATATATTATTGGGCTCTTGTCATTCCAAATTTTCTAAAAAAATGTTGAATTAAAAAATATAAACTGTTATTTTTCCAGTTACATTGCAAGTATACGAAACATGCCATCTTACTTTAAGGAAGGAAAGAAGGTTACGAATATTTGAGAATAAAATTCTTAGGAAAGAGAGGCAAATGGATAGATGAATGGAGAAAACATGTAACAATGAGCTACATGGACTGGGTAATCAGATATAAGAACAGGACAGTTAAGTCATTGAATGAATGAGTCATATTCTTATCTTACCTCATATTTCATGTTTTTTTTCTTCTTTATCCAACCAAGTGTTATGCCTATAGACCTGTTATGTCCATGTTTTTTTTAAACACGGGAACTGCAGTTTTCATGAGGACATCCCTCTCATTCTCAGCCGATATGACTACTGGATTTTCGTTTGAAGTTAACTATGGAGTTAAGTCATTGACTGCAATGGGGTGGACTTGGCATACAAATGGGGAATGAAAGAGGGGCATGGAAACGTCTTGTAGAAAAACCATTGTGAAAATAGGCAGGCCAAGAATGAGATTGAGAGAATAACAAGAACCATGATTTGAGGGTGGTGAATTATACTGCAAATGATTGGAAAACATTAGCTAAGGACAGGGATGTATGGAGAGCTTATGTCACATTGCCATAAACCTCTGGGTTCAATAGTTTCTGTGAGTTAGTTATAAACTTACAATTTTGAATGCATAGTCGGCCATTTATATTATTACTTGTAACAATAAACAAATAAGTAATTTCACTCAGTACTGCCAATTGTCAAAATGAAATTGAATCACAACTATTGAAAATATATTTTTGTAACATCAAAAACATACATTTTTTAACCTCGTAATGAAATAAGTACTGATATGATGATTAGAATATCAGGCATAAGTTTATATCTACAAACAGTGATAGATTCAAGTTGGAAAATCTTCTTCATCCAAGTCCTAGGCCTGTTATGATCTCACTAATGAATTTTGTATCCAGCGTTTTCTTGGACGGCCCAGAGATATCTTCCCTGTTGGACAATAACGCATCATGGCCTTGGGAACTCTATCTGAACTCATTCGTCACTAATGTTTCATCCAGTTGTTCTGGTATCTATGTATGTACTCAATGACCGGTTCTAAACGTAGTTCCTTCAAAATATTGTCACTGCATTTGTGATCCCATTTGATATATCCTGCTGTATACCTCATGAATCTCATTTCACTAGAAGTTACCCTGCTCTCTTCTCCTTTCCTCAAAGTCCATACCTCACTGCCGTAGCAAAGTGCGAGTCTTGCTAAGGTTTTGTATAACCGTACTCTGGTATCTCTCTGGACTAGCGAAGGTTTCATAACTGAATTTAATATTCCCATGGTGATATTAAAATTAATAATTTTTATTTGCCATGTCTACTTCATCCAAATATGTTAATGTGTATCCCAGGTAGGTAAATGAATTTACTCTTTCCAGTATTTTTGAATCTATACAAATTTTGCTACTTACAGGGTATTTTCCTTGAAAAAACCATTACTTTTTTTTCTCTGTATTGATTTTCATGTTATATTTTATGGCTATTTTGTTAAAATTGTATACTGAATATTGTAATTTGGAAAATACAGACTGAAATTAGGAAAAGAATAGAGAAAAGTTAATAATTTAACTAAATAGTTAGATAGATGTACCTATGAAAGTACAATGTATTTAAAACAAGTTTGTACACATGCATCTGACAAGCGAACTGTCAACCATTGCAAGCCAAAATCTACCTTGAAATATATCCCAGAGAAATGTGTGATATACCAAGGCCATGCAAAAAAAAAAAAAAAAAAAATATCTGCTGCTTTTAACTAAAAGGGACTAAAATTCAGTGTCAAATCTCTCATTTAAATTAAAGGGAAGTAATACAATTCCTGACGTAGTGAATTGGATAACCCTCACAACCTCTGCCTCACTCCACTCTGCTCTACTCAATCAGGGATGTCCATCTGCTTTACATAGTGGGTCGCCATTCCTGGATTCTGGCTTTGATTTCTGTGCCTTGCAATTAAAAGCGGCAGATAATTTTTGGGCATGGCCTTGGTATATCACGACACTTTTCTGTGGTAGAAATTTCAATGTAGGCTTCGGCTGCAACGGTTCTGAGAGCTGACATATACAAAGAAGAATTTGAGAGAATCAAGCTACAGAAATAAATGAGGAATTTGGGTAGCTACAATAAGTAGTGCTCCAGATTGATAAAATCAGTTAAGTTATAATGGCTGGAGGACCCAACTTTCTGACCACATGTCATTCCTATACTGAATACATGAAAGGATGTGCCTCTGTGATTAACACATGTGGATATGAGGCCGACAGACATCTGCTAGGTCTGTTACATCATGAAGTATTTTTTAAGTTTATTATTCATATAGAAGGTTGAAATTATAAAATTTGTACTTGATATCTTAGTAATTCTCAGCTATGTAAAACTTATTTTAAAACTTTGTTGTAAGGCTTTTGGAACATGTTTCATCTTCAGTTGTTGAAAATATACGGCTCAGCTGCACTTCTACTAGCGCTTGATTTTTCAGTTATATTGTTGTAAACTATAACTCTTCTTCTGTATTTACTAACATTATTTAATATTTTAAACTTTTTCAAACAATTTTTATAACATTATTAGACAATTTTGAAGCATTTATTTAAATATGCAAATCACAATATTATCACACTGTTAGACAATATTGTGATGCTAACTGCTATTTTCTCCACAGAGTACATTACTTAGTCTACGATTTTTCTATCGCTGTTTTGGGTTATCGCTGGTTGGATCAACATTAGGGAGTGATAAGTAAGTGTACACGCATTTTCAATAAACATTTGGTAATTTCATTATTATTAATATATATTTTTAACATAAATTTGGGGATTTAATGTAAATATTGGTCATTTAAATTTCATGGTGATGGATAGTAATCGAGGATGATAATCAATGTGGTTCGATTGTGGGTTATCACTGGCTCTATAAACTCTGGCGCATGTGCACTGTTGTTCTATAGGACTTTGAAAATATTTCACGCTAGTTTAAGTGCAGTTTTTCCAAATATACCTTAACAATAACTGAAGATGGAACATGTTTCAAGAGGTCTACAATGAAGTTTCATGATTTAAATTCTACACAGCTGAGAACAACTGAGATCTCAGGTACAATTTTTAAATTTTAACCCTTTATATAGTAACCTCAACTGTGTTCAAAATGACTTATAATACATGTTGTGAAAGTTGCAGTACCGGTATCTGTTTTTGTGAATATTATAGTACAAGGTACTGTAACATTCCATGTTCTGGCCTTTTTTTTTAAATCTTAAAGCATTGAAATGAGGAACAGCTTGAAATAAAATAAAATTATATTTGAAGAGAAAAATTATACACCCCAGACTGAGCGATTAATTTTTGTCTTCAAATATAATTTATCCATCATTGAGATGTATGAAATGAATAATAAAAACATCAAAAATAAAATTAGTTTATATAGAGAACTTACAACAATATTGTGTTTGTCAATATCGCCTGTTGTTTTGTAACTGAAGTTTGATGGAATACCTATAATGGCACCTGTTCTGGTTGCAGTGCAGCCGGCATGAAACATGTCAAAACCAAACACAGTGAATGGTTTAATGTATTTCTTCTCAAGTTCAGGAACCTGCATTTCATTCATAACTTCTTCAAAAAGCTTTCTAACTTTGTTTGAGACTGGTACTTCTACTCCAAGGCTATAAATATGCATAAAATAATTTTTACCATTTGTAATTTTAATCTATTGTGAAATGGAAATTAAAGAAAGAATAAATGCAGGAAATGCATATTATTGGGCACTCGTACATATTTTGAGAAAAGGATATTTACCACAAATTTTAAAAGTGTGATTATATAAAAATAAGACTTATTGGGTGGATTTCTTAACCGAAATCTAAACCACGACCCCATTTTTCCAATGTTTTATTGTTTCCATAACAACTATAAAAATGGCTGAAAATTCATAGAAATTGTTATGAAACAATAGACCTAATTCAAACATTTGTTTTTTTGTAATTAACAGCCATAGGTTTTCAGTTTTTATGCTTGTTATGGAAACAATAAAAAATGGGAAAACCGTGGTTGTGGTTTTACATGGATCAGAGGCATGAATCCTGACTGTTAAGTCATAGAAAATTACTTATGACTTGGAGGAGGATATGTTAAATGTCAGCTGAAGATGAGGAAAATATCCTTGAAAATAGTTCTGAAGAGAATACAAATATATAAGGTGAGGTGTAAAATCTTTTTCATTTACTGATACTCAGAAAAATGCATGGACTTCTATAAAAATTATGCATGGAGAATCAGGACTAACGAAATCATGAATAAATACAATATCCTATTTCTTGTGGTGTTTACATAGGGAAGGTTAGAGGCTTGGACATATTCAACAAATGAATGAACAGAGAATGGTAAGAAGATAATAGAAGAAAAAATAGCAGATGGTAAAAGCTAAGGCCATTAGTATCACAATTCAAATTTAGGTGTGAAAAGGGTGACAAAATTTACCCAGAAGCTTCTTGTTTCAGACTTGAAACTCTTTTACATTCCTAAATTCCTAAAACTATGACACAGGATCCATAGTTTTAATTCTCTTCCTAAGGAACCCATACTTACGAATTTTACATCCTGAAAAATCCATAAAACCCTGACAGGGCAGCAAAGCTTGACATGGTAACCACTATAATCGATGATTTCAGAAAAGGATGGATCAAATAGATGACTGAGGATTGATTTTGAGTAGAAACGAAGAGACAAAACAAGAAGATATTGAGACGATTTCAGGGTGTAAAAGCACCCTTATACTGCAGCCACTGATTCTCCGGCCTTGACGTTTTCATGATAGTGTTGCCGATATGGATATTCAGTGGAAGTGGCTGCTTTATGTATGCGGTTAGCAGACATACAGCTGACAACATCTCAGCAATTTCAGATCTTACTAGCGCGCTATAGCTCTGCATCAAGAGCAGTGATTGGATCTGAAAACATCTACTCCCACTACAACCATATCATTATTGGCAGTAGAGGGCGAATTCTCCCTTTACCCCTCGTATAACCTAAACTTTAGAGCCGGACATAGGCGGCTCGGGTATAGGTAGGTTCTCAGCAACCTTTATTTTTCTCTTATGGTATGGTAATGTTTTGCACAAGTTGGTATTTAGAGATTATATGCGACATGCAAGTTCCATTTAATTTAGAAGGATGCTTTCTACACAATTACCAAAGTAGTATTTTTTTATAGTTATTAAAAAAAATCGCAGAATAGTTAAATATTATGCCTAACCTAAATTACCCCCAGATGTAATAAGAACAGTTAAGTCTCGTAGATTCGATGGACAGGACAGGTGACACGAATAGGGAATGGAAGAGGGACATGAAAGCTTGTAGGAAAACAAGAGGGCAAATGCCCAGTTGGTAGTTCAAGAATGAGGTGCGGAAAATAACATTAACCATGATTTGTGGAAAGTGAATTATACATGGGAAGATTAGAAAACATTAGCTCGGGATAGGGATGTAATGAGAGGTTATGTCCGCGCTCCATGAACCTAAGGGTTTGATAGTGCCGTGAGTTAGTTTTTAACCTAATTATTCTATTTATTAACCGCAGATATCTGGATCGCAATATTAAAATATAATTATGTTATTATTCAAAGTTATTTATAAAAATATAATTATATAGGGTATTTTTAATGAGGTATTAGTTTACACACCCATACATTTGAACGATCTCCTTATATTTAGACAGAAGAAACGTATGGCTTAAGAAATACGTAACTGAGCTGCCAATTGCCAAAGCTGATATTCCTGTAAAAGTAAACTGTCTTCCTTGTTTCGTTGCAAACCATTGTAGAATATTTTTATATTTCATGTTTGAACATAACCTCACTTCTTTATGGGTTTAAGTTAATATACTGTTCGGAACTTGTTTTGTGTTTGTTTTTAACAGTGACAAATCACAAATTATGAAATTTCCCTAATTTTAAATCCAGATTATTATTGTTACATAGTCTTCATTCAATATATTTAAGTGCTTTTCATAGTGAAAACTGTATATATTATATTTTATTACATATTTAAATAAGATTTATTTTAACGTTTGTTATGTTTAATAATATAATTATGTTGTATTTAAAACTTAAGGATGGTAGCACTGTAAGCGCATAGTTTGTTATGAATCTATTAGATGGCGCATACGAACAAATCGTGCTTATCTTGATCCTCTCACCTGTTCAATGTTTAATTATACGTCATTTGTATTTCGCAGTAATTTGCTATTTATTCAGCCTGCATAGTGAAAAGTAACTTCAGCTGTTACTGAAATAGGTCAACTGATATGGAGCTTGAATAAGTTGTTGAAAGTGATTAATTTGAATACTGTGATTTAAAATATCAAAGTTAAAAATTCTTGTATCGAATTATATCAATAAATGGTTGAGTGCAGTGGAGGAAATACGTGTAAAGTTGTTGTAAATGTCAACAGCCTTGCCACACGATAGTTACTTATAAAGGTCTACATATGCAGAAGTACCAACATAATGTAACTAATGGCGAGAATATGGCAGATAAGTTGGGTCTAGGTTCCGAGATTCGTGAATTAAAACTCGGACCTAGCTTTACTAACAGCAGAGGAGGAGACTCTTTCCACACTTTACGTTGTAAGTTTACGTTTTCATCGATCAGTTCATTTAAAAATTGGGTAATTCTCTAGGAAATATGTTTTTTGGTAGGTTAGGATATGATAATGGAATGTAGAGTAGGATAGTAACCATATTCAGGCTAAACTGTAGAATAATTTCCACTCTGTTTTCCATAATACAGTCTTGTAATTCTGTTACTCTACGTACTTCTTCTGCCTTTACTAACATTTCGTATTATTTTAAACGTTTTACAACGATACTTAATAACATTTTTTTTACAATTATTAAATATTTATTTAATAAACGATTTCTTTTAAGTTCTACAGAATCACAGTGCACATGCGCGAGATGTTTGAATATTTAATGTAACGTCCACAGGATGTCGGTAAAATTGGTGTTACCAACAATCGCAATTAATTTCACAACATATTTCAATAAATTAAATTAATTTTGTTAGGTTAGTGAATTCTAGTAAATAACATGCATGTAATTTTTTTCTTAGATTAGGATGGGAGAAATTAGTGGGTTGATGTTTCCATTAAGCGCAGTGAGAAATTTTTCTAAGTCCAAGGCAGATACCACACACATGCACCAACAGGGTTTTATTTTCGAATTATTTCCCACCATTTGCAACAAATTTTACATTTTTTCTAACGATTATTTGAACATATTTTTCCATTATATTTAACTATGTACGTAATATGAAGACGTGGTAGCCATATTGGGAAAAACTGCACTTACACTATCTCAAAACTGCAAAGAACTACGAATACACGGTAGCAGTTAGAAGTAGCAGCGATAACGTTATCATTGAATGATAACCCACAAACATCATAGTGAGTTACCAAACGTTTATTAAAAATGGGTGTACACTTACTTATCACTCCCTAACGCTGATCCAACCAGCAATAACCCAAAACAGCGATAGAAAAATCATAGACTAAGTAATATACTCTGTGGAGAATAGCAGTTAGCGTCAACAGTCTCATAATATTGCAATTCTTCTTCTTCGTCAGGCTCTACGACTTCCAGTGGAATGTCTTGGCCTTCTCAACCAGTTTATGCCACTTCTTCCTATCTTGTGCAGTAGATTTCAAATCAAAAATCCCCATCTCTCTCAAATGTTCAATTACGTCATCTTCCCACCGATCCTTGGGTCTTCCCCTTGGTCTTGTTCCTGTGGCTTCCAATTCAAAATATCATTTGGCAATCTTCCCTTTGGCATTCTTAGTGTATGTAATCTTTTGGATTTGATGAAACTAACTATATTTTCTTTATTATTCTTGAGGTATAATTCGTCATTCCTTCTCAACCTCCAATTTCCATTTTCCTTTACTGGACCTAGCACTCTTCTAAATATTTTCCTCTCAAACGTTAATAGTCTTAATTTATCTGCTTCTTTTAGTACCCAGATTTCAGCTCCATAACATATGATTGGTCTTATTATTGCTGTATGTAATATATTGCAATTTGCGTATTTAAATAAATACTTTAAAATTGTCTAATAATGTTATAAAAATTGTTTTAAAACATTTTAAAGTATTAGAAAATGATGGTAAGTACAGAACAAAAGCTATAGTTTACAACAATATAACGGAAAAATTATGCGCTAGTAGAAGTGCAGTTGAGCCGCCATATTGATTTTAAAGAATATTCTATACAACAACAGTGCAGCCAACATAGGGTATGCACTTCAGAATTTTAGAACTTACTATTTATTTTTGGGCATTCCATTCTTTTGCCGGTTAGAGTGCTTAAATTGCGTTAGGTTAGCTTTTAGGCCGATCTTTCACAGGTTAGAGTACTTAAATTGCATTAGGTTAGCTTTTAGGTTCGTTAAATAGCATGTATAATGTTGGCTGCATCGCAATATTCCATAGAGTAAACCGCTTCGCGTTTGTTTAGCACATGCGTGTGGTGTCTGCCTGGGACCTGGAAAAAATTCTCACTGCGCTTAATGAAAAGATTATCAAAATTAGTGTACATCCATTTCTAGTAAAGTTTGGAAATTTATTGTACATGTTGGTCATATCGATTTTACAGCTATGTGGTTCCACTTAGCGCTAACTGTATAAATGTGCACTATTATTTTGTAGGACTTATAAAATTTACAGTGGAAATCAAACTATAGTTTTTTCCCATATTCATTTCAGGGAGGCCTATCATAGGTAATTACAATTGAACTATTTATTTATTATTATTTAAATTTGCACTTTGCATGTAAATATATGAAAATTATCTTCCAGATGACTTTAAACCGGCAAGTGTTGATGTTAACAAAATTGCAACTGTTGATGTTGGATCTAACAATCAAGTGACTCTTACTGTACCACACTTGGATGGTGCTGGTACATCACATACTGTGTTCAAAGGTTCACAACGTCCGTGCCAGAAAGAATGTGTCATTATTATAGATAGAGTAACAGGAGAAATAACTTTGGAAAAGTTGACTACTAATATCCAAGTCAAGAAAACAAGGTAAGAATAATATATGGCATTTAATATTATGTTTATCATTATGATAGTTGGTCCTGGTGATCTAGTGCTTTCCATGCTGTACTCGGGTTGCAACATCCGTCGATTCAAATGCAGCCAGGATAAATAGATCCTAAGTATGGTTTTCTTTTGAAGGGAATTAAAGTCATGGGTTCATGTTGTAGATTAAGATACACAAAATAATCTCAAACCTAAAATAAGAGATCTCGGAAAGAGTTTAGTTTACCTCTACCAAGAATTTGGCTATTCTAGCCCACTCTGCCATCATGGCCACTTAGAATATTTGATCGGAGAACAAGTGACTGCTGGCATCATCATTGCCAACATGATGAGACATTGCTGCTATATGATGTTTTTATTATTGATTTAACATTTCTCACTGAAAGATAAATTATATATCGGTAGCTCAGTTGGTAGAGCATTTGGCCTGGCAAGCCAAAGGTCCCGGGTTCGAGTCTCGGTCTAGGCAAAAATTTTTCTCTTCAAATATAATTTATCTTTCAGTGAGAAATGTTAAATCAATAATAAAAACATGATTAGAAGCCTTACTAGCTTTATAAAGTAATGTTAAATTCCCAATAAATGTCTTCTTAACTAAGAAGCCGCCATTTGCAAAGATAGAAGCAATGGTTTCAAATGCATTAGGCGAGAGAGAATTACAACGTATATAAGAGAAAAATTTGCGTCTAGATCGCAACTTGCCTCAGTAGCTCAGTTGGTAGAGCATTTGGCCTGACAAGCCAAAGGTTCCGGGTTCGAGTCTCGGTCTAGGCAAAAATTTTTCTCTTCAAATATAATTGTTGCTATAGTTATTAGTTTACTCTTATATAGTCACATTTTTACTGTACTTTTCAACTACTCTTGAGAAATTTTACTGTAGCAACTCATTTTACTCGTAAATATGAAAAAAAAAAAAAAAGTTGAGCTATTTCTTGTCATGGCCATTCTAATATCTCTGGTTTTGGTGCATCTCTCTTTATAACAACAGGTTTCAACAACATAGCTCAGTTGATAACAGTGCATCTTTGTTGGTAACTTGTTTCAAGAACAGCACTCTGTCAATAACAAAGATTTATGTCCGTACTTTACTGCGTTTATGTCAGTATTTTTCCCTCCATATTTATTAATTTTGCGGCTGAGTCAGTGTGATCGGCACAAATAATTTTCAATATGTTTCATTTAAGTGAGAATCTTTTTTTTTTATTACATATTGCGGCTGAGACAGTGTGATCGGCACAAATAATTTTCAATATGTTTCATTTAAGTGAGAATCTTTTTTTTTTATTACATAATTCACAAGTTTCATTTTGTGATCGTGTTTTCATGTTGTTAGTATGTTTTTGTGATGGCTACTTTGTGTGAGCACTGAATAATACAAATTTTACATTGTAAATATCTGGAAAGGAATGGAAAAATCTACAAGCTTATGACATTACTACATTACAAAGAAAATCTGCAGTAGCAACATTCAGACTGCTAATGGGACATGACTGCTTGAATAAACACCTACACAGAATTGGCATAACAGATTCACCTAAATGCCCTTTTTGCAATTTAAATGAAGATATGGAAAGAAACCATCTCCTCCGTTGTCCAGCTTTTGTAGAAGAGACCAGCCTTTCTGCTAAATATTGGAGTGCAAGAGAGCGAATGATTTCATTATCAAGTGCTCGACATTAGATACCAACCAACCAACATTGTAAATATGGTTATTGTAGGTTAGCTCGAGCTCAACTTCTCACTTCGTTTTTAAGGCATTTCTGAGATTCTTTTTGGGAAAAAATCAACATATATATATACATAGAGTGAAACCTGTCTTAACCGGACCTTTATAAGAAGGAAACCTGTAGAGATGGGAAAAAAATCTCCAGAACGTTATGATTTTATATGTAAAATCATCCTGTATAAGCCGGAAACCTTCATAATGCAGAAATGGAATGATTTTTAAAGTACCAATAGTTAATTTTTACCTCACTGAGATTGAAAATTATTATTAATCACAGTACGAATGACCACATGTGAAAATTCTGCATATGATGCTACTGCATTATATCATTTTACCTTCTTGTGTTGCCATTGCATTGTGGGGATACCCTAGCTCATGTGTGACAGCAGGGATTCTCTCGCTTTTCCTTCCCTGCTTACATAACCTGTGAGGGAGTTGGGAAACTCTTCAGTCCTCCTGTAATTGAGTTCCTTCTCGATTTTGTGTAATAAAGTTGTTTTGTATTGCTGTGCAAACTGTGCTGTATTACATACACTATTTTGTCTATTTCAGTTCAGTACGTTATGTCTTTAAAGTGTGTGTGTAAAACCCTTACACTGCGTGAGAAAATTCAAGCTTGTAATTTGGGAATCCTTCATAAGAAGGAAAACTGCCAAGACGGAAATATATTTAAGGAACCGTCATGTTCCTTCATAGGCAGGTTTTACTGTATATATATATATCTCAGGTAATTTTTCAAAGAATACAGCAATAAAACTTTTTTTATTTAAATTTATGCTAGTGGCTTAGTGGATCAGAATCCCCATGAATTTTTCTAAGTTCTACAGAATCATAATGCTCATGTGTGAACACTAAATGAAACTTCTGCTAGATGGTGGACATTTGTGTGAAATTGTATGAGCAACCTTCACAATAAATTCCCAGACATTTATAAGAAATGGATGTTTATCAACTTCTCCCTTCCTAATCTAATGAAATAAATTTCATGCATTTTATTTAATGTAGTGTAAACTAATCTTATGTATTGTTTATTTTTTATTATTTCACTCACCTCATACTTCATAATTCATAGCAGACCCTGGGTTTCTTCACATAATTTGTGACATTGTCAATGTTGCGTCACGTTCACAAATTATGTGAAGAAACCCAGGGTCTGCTATGAATTATGAAGTATGAGGTGAGTGAAATAATAAAAAATAAACAATATTAAAGAACCTCATAGTGTTATTTCCTATCTACATAACTTAATAATCTTATGTACACTAACTTGTCCCACTTTCTCTTACCGACTTTCGTCATCCTAATAGTACATTAGTTAATATTTAATTTTAGGAAGTGATATTTTGAGGTTATTTTAATTATATTATTTATAGTCTGATCATCTTACCTCAATATTAATGTTGATTTGTTCTTGGACATGTTTCAAAACAATTCTGACGATAAATTGTTTTGAAACATGTCCAAGAACAAATCAACATTAATATTGAGGTAAGATGATCAGACTAAAAATTATAAGTACATTAGTTGTCTCATTGAGTCAGTATGTTGACGACATGCTATCCATTACATCTGTAGGAAAATAAATGCAACTAAATTAGCTTGATCTAGAAACTCTTTACAATATAGAGGCTACGGCTAGACTCAAAAGGCCATAAAGTCAATAAGTAAGTAATAAAAGGACTTCAAGACTGAAAAAAATATGCCTTTGAGCAAAAGCAGTTGGCTCTTTCATGCCCAGATTTGAATTGTCGCTAATGAACTAAAATATTAAAGAATGATACTAAATAAAATACTGGATATTCCATAGGTTGTTATTCGCATACTGGTACAATAAAAAAAACTCCTGGCGCGACAGGCCTAGAAGGCCCTTAGCCTACCAGCCAGCTGCTGGCCTCACATCCACATGTGCCAATCACAGAGGTAGATGATCATCCAGCCAGTGTTGGGGTGACATGTGGTCAGCATGTCGAGTCCGCCAGCCATTATAGCTGGTTTTCTCAACCTGGAGTCACTACTTATTGTAGCTACCCAAGTGCCTCACGATCCTGGGTGGGCATTGGTCCCATACTGGCTGAAATACCATGAGAAAATTTCTTCCCCCATGGAGACTCAAAACAGCACAATTCCCGTAGCTCTGCGCCAAGGCTTCCTGCCTTAACCACTCGGATAGGGCATGGGACACTGGTACAATAATTTGTGTTTTTATTATGTTTCTTTGAATTTCTGTAGAGTGTCATTAGCACTAGAATTGCCAAGTAATGATACTTATTTAATGTTTTGTAGATTGGAAGCTGCTCCTAAACTGGCTCTATCTCTGCCACATCCAACTTCACGCCCCTTGACTCCTGTGGAGTCCATGTCGAACTCTCAGAGTAAAAGTAAATTGCCATCACCTCAACACAAACCTAACAAAAAGAAAACTTCTCCAAAACCTCATTTACTAGCAGCATCTGCCTCTGGTAGTATTCCTCGTCACTCTCCCCTCCGTGCCTCTCCTTCTTATTCGTCATCTAGATCTCCTCCGAGAGTGATGCCACCACAACATAAATCTCCTTCCTCGCAAGCTGCAAGTTTACCTGTTCTTCGATTGGAGGAAGAACACGACCTAGGGTTTGGCAGTTCATATCCAACGTTTCATCGCACTGAGTCTCCGGAGTACATGCGGCCAGTTGTAGAGGAAGATAGAGGAATGACTGTTGCTAGCAGTGAGGTTGGAATTTTGTCTGAATCATCTGACTCATCCGACAGTGATTCCAGCGACAGCGATAGTGATCCAGTCAATAGTACAATTACAGCAAATGGTGAGTAGTCTTGAAAATTAATTTAAGTACTTGTTACTTATGTTGGTTTATGCTCCAACTATTATAGTTGTCATAGAAAGATATGATGTGGTGATAACATTTTAAAAATTGTTGTAGTAGTTGCAAGGGATAGTGCCGTGCATTTCATCACCTCTCCTATCCAAATCTCATCCTCAACCTGCTATTACAAATGAGGCTCTGAGGACCGAGTACTTGCGGTATAACCACATCACCTTAATGTAGAGGAAATGCTACATTAGTGGGAACACTACAATAATACCCCTCTGGGCCAGCAACCCATTGGGCGAAAAAATTCACATTTGCTTTCAAGTCTCAAACCAAGCCTCGGATTCCTCTTTGAGACCGTAACAGGCCACACGGCCTAATACTTGCCTGGATGATGATGATGATAGTAGTAGTAGTAATAATCTAATGCACATTAGCTTGCATGTGTTCATTTGCTTTCTTGATTCCCAATAGAGTCCAGCCAGAGTTCTTGTAGATGGCATCTTGAGAATCTCACAGTTAGTAAGGTGATCTTTATATATTAAATTTGGGAATTTTTAACATTATGAGGTTCAATTAATAATAATTAAATGAATCGTGATTTTTTCTTACCTCATACATCTATGTTTCTTTAAACACAGCACTGCAGTATTGGCGACACTTTGTCGTCATCGTCAGCTGTGTGAAAACAGCTGACGATGACGACAAAGTGTCGCCGATACTGCAGTGCTGTGTTTAAAGAAACATAGATGTATGAGGTAAGTAAAAATCACGATTCATTTAATTATTAATAAGGTGATCTTTGTCCATTGTTGAGTTAGTATCTTGACATAGTATTATAGTTGTTTATTTTTTCTTTCACTCACCTCATACTTCATAACTCCTCTCAGACCCGGGTTTCGTCACATCATTTGCGACATTCTCAATGCTGTGTTATATTCACAACTGATGTCCAATGTCCTTCTATCCTGTAGACTGACCTCTGCGCCATCTGATGGCTGACCGACGAACTTCCAAATCAATCCCCTCTCCTTATAACCGGGTATTTCAAAATTCATAGTTGTGATTTTATTCTTGCATATGTAAATTTTTTCCCAAATTGTGAGTTCCTTCGGTTTTACCAATTGTTTAAGTAATTTTGTTTTAGTTTCTATTCTATGTTTTTCTGACCAGGCATGTGCAGCTATTGCAGATTTTTCCGTTTCTCCATTTTTAACATTTCATAAAAATTGCGAAGGATAATGGTTTTCAAGAGAAGATGATACACAAAAAAATAAATAAATTTAAGGAACAAAAAATGATTAATGAAAGTACTCTTCAGACAGATAAAAATATTGGTAAAAAATTCAAGAAGTTCACATACCATCCTTTAGTATTTGAAAGTTAAAAAAATCTTCAACATCAAATTAGCACCGAAAAATGATTACAGCTTAGGTAATTTAATAAAAACCAACAAAAATGAAAAGATTGAAGACTTTTATACATTAAATTTGGGAATTTTTAACATTATGAGGTTCAATTCATGAGAATTAAATTAATCGTCATTATTTCCTTACTTCTAAATAGAAGTATGAGGTAAGAAATAATCACGATTAATTTAATTCTTATTAAAGATTGAAGACTGCAAAAAATCAGGAATTTATCAAATTAATTGTAAAGATTGTGAAAAGATATACATAGGAAAAACAAAAAGGAATCTAAATACAAGATTAAAGGAACACCTCAGAAATGTTAAAAATGGAGAAACGGAAAAATCTACAATAGCTGCACATGCCTGGTCAGAAAAACATAGAATAGAAACTAAAACAAAATTACTTAAACAATTGGAAAAACCGAAGGAACTCACAATTTGGGAAAAAATTTACATATGCAAGAATGAAAACACAACTATGAATTTTGAAATACCCGGTTATAAGGAGAGGGGATTGATTTGGAAGTTCGTCGGTCAGCCATCAGATGGCACGGAGGTCAGTCTACAGGATAGAAGGCTGTTGGACGTAAGTTGTGAACGTGACAAAGCATTGAGAATGTCGCAAATGATGTGACGAAACCCAGGTCTGAGAGGAGTTATGAAGTATGAGGTGAGTGAAAGAAAAAATAAACAATATTAAAAAATCTCATAGTGTTATTTCCTATCTACATAACTTAATAGTATTACAGCCTTACTATGATGGTTTTCCAGCAGTTCGCTTTGTTTCTTCACAGCTGTTTATATAATTAAATACGAAGATGCTGACTACCGCCACTATAATAATTCTGCAAGTTAATCATTGTCAAGCATTGTCGCGCAGCACCCACTTTTATATAAATGGACAACCATCATAGTAGTATGATAAATACAATTTAGAGAGTTGAATATTCCAATTTTGTGTAGGTGTACTGCCAGATAGTCATGGTCTGTTAACAGTCTGAATGTTGCTACTATTCATGCCTTGGTTGTTCAAGTATTATACCCTGTTCGCTCTTAAAGTGATCCTCGTCAAAACGAAACCATGTGACCTGCTCGCTTTTCATTGGTTATGGACACCGACATATGTTGTAGAAGCAATATCCTTCTGCCATTCCGGCCACAATTACTGTCATTTCTGACAGGGAGATAATGACACAGCAACGGAAGACTCGATACTTTCCACCATTGTGATTCATGAGAATCGACTGAAGCATGACTCAAATGCATCACCCAATTGTAATAAACTATTTTAAGTTGTAATTATTTTAAGTATTCCCACAACAGGCCTCAGGAGGCCTTTGGAGTAGTGGGAGGTTAAGGCTCTCACTATTTCTAGACAATCGGCACTTGATGTCAGCCGGGTTGTCAGCCCTGCGTGACGGCCGCCTTTACCCCAGAACAAGCATCTGGTACTCATTTCAGTTAGAGGCTGAGTCGACCCCAGGGCCATAGTGCCGCCAGAAGGTTTGGGTCAGTTTAAAAATCCTGACCCCACCGGGACTTGAACCCTTGACCTTCCGGCTTGTAGCGCAGTGCCTTAACCACTACGCTACGGCATGCCCCCAAGTTGTAATTATCGATTAGGTATATTTTAGAATATTTTTGTATGTTTTGAATATTATTTTTTCATTACCGAAGAATAACAAGTATTCAAAGGACATATTTTTAATTTAATGAAGGGAACTACTTTTTTTGCATACTTATTGCTTCTACAACATACGGCGATGTCCATAACCAATGAAAAGTGAACAGAGCACATGGTTTTGTTTTGACGAGGATCACTTTGAGAGTGAACAGGGTATAAATTTTTATTCTGCAAGATAGCTGCCCATGATTTCTCATTGCTTTGTATTTTAAAGTGCTCCATCAATTCTTTCTGGAAGTTTCTTTTAATAATAATTTTTTGCAGAATGATAGTACAGGGTTTGATTCATTTTCTGTAAAATTTTAGTACCCTTTTTTGCTAAAAGGGTTTTGTTTCCATATATCCCACAATGAGAGGGTATCAATTGGAGCTGAATAATTTCATTTTGTTTAGTTAATAATCTTATGATCTTTTTTTTGTTTCCGACACTTTACAAGAGATTGGAGAATTATGTGTTGTTATAGCTTGTATGTGGAAAGCAACAGGAAGCTACCATACCTACAATTCCCTAGTAAAGCTGCAAGCATACCATGAAAATGCTATGATTGCAGTGAAGGACCTGCCTTCGGGCAGAATTACTATGGATGGATAGCTTGTATAACTGAGGTTGAATCACTTAGAACAACTGCTCTTTGAAATGTATTTATTCTGTATAGGAGTTGTTTTAGTGCTAGCTAAAATTGTATATTCTGTGCAACAAAAAGTAACAAAATATATTATTAAATATATAAATAAATGGGGATAATGAGGGAAATTTTATTGAAGTGGCAGAATTCAAGTACATAGGAACAATAATTACTAACAGGAATGAAACATAGGTTAAATGCAATTTAAAGTCGTGGATCCCTTATAAATTTTCTGAATTAATACACCATGTCAGAGGAATATTTTTATAAAATACAAAATAATTGATTTTATTGAATGGAAAGTTGTAACAATTAATTCAAATAGTATTGTAATGGCGGCTCCGTGGCGCAAGTGGTTAGATGCTCACCTCTTACCGCTGGGGTCCTGAGATTGAGTCTCGGTCACTCCAATGTGGGTTTCATGGTTGGGCAGGTTTTCGTCAGGGCTTTCTCCTGTTTTCCCCTGCCACAATTTCTTTCCACCATTTCTCCATACTAATCCCATCCATTTCGTTTCATTTTGTTCATCTGCTTCTGTGATGGTGCATCAGCATGGTCGGCCGGCACCATTGTCATTCACAGACCTCTATATAAGGGGCATCATCTCATCTCATCCCTTGACCCGACCCTGAATTGGACACAAGTTGAGGATATTATAGTATTGTAATAATTTTTTATCTGACTGAACTCTGGAAATGCATGCTGTTATGCATTACAGGGACTCTTTGCCATCTCAACTTCTCTCAAAAAAAAGTTAAACTAAAAATTTTATTTATTTATTTTCTCCAAATGCCCCAGGTTGTCATTTCGACATTCCTGATGCTCTCTCCTGGCATGGCGTATTTGTAACCCACTTCTGAGGTTGGAGTGCCTGGAAGGGTTACGTTGCCCCGATAATATGCGAGTTGATGATGGTGGCAATGATGCACCAGGAGAGGCCTTAAACTAAACTTAAGCTAATTAGGCGAATATTATATTCGTAAATTAATGAGTCGTATTTTTAACATCTTACCTCATATTTTATGTTTCTTCTAACACGGGAACTAGTTTTCAAGAGAAAGATCTCTCTCAACCGACATTATGACTACCGGATCTTCGTTGGAATCTCCATCAATAACGTTGCCATCTGGTGTTGATTTGATGAACTTTGAGATGAGGTCACGTTCATCAGGAATCTCGAAATTCATGGATCTAAATTTGTTCTTCTGAATATATAGCTTCTCCCAAATTGTCAATTCTAAAGGTTTTTCCAAATGTTTTAAAAGTAGGGCTTCTTTTTCAATTTTATGATTCTCCAATAAACTATGTGCTGCAATAGCTGATTTTTCAATTTCACCATTTTTAATATTTCTGAAGTGTTCCTTAGTGCGAGTGTCCAAATTTCTTTTTGTTTTTCCTATGTATACTTTATTGCAGTCCTTACAATTAATTTGATAAATTCCAGATTTTTTGCTATCTGGGGTGTTCAATTTCTTATTAGTTATTAATAGATTACCAAGGCTACATTTATTTATCGGTGCCAATGTAATATTGAATTTCTTGAAAATTTTTTTTAATTTGTTATGTATTTCAGAATGATAGTAATTTTCTTAAACTGTTTTCCTTTCTTTGAATCAGATTGCAGGTTGTGATTTCTTTCAATCTTTTTTGTTGTCTGAATTTCTTTAATTTATTTACAATTATTTCTGATTTTTCAATTTCACCATTTTTAATATTTCTGAAGTGTTCCTTAGTGCGAGTGTCCAAATTTCTTTTTGTTTTTCCTATGTATACTTTATTGCAGTCCTTACAATTAATTTGATAAATTCCAGATTTTTTGCTATCTGGGGTGTTCAATTTCTTATTAGTTATTAGTAGATTACCAAGGCTAAATTTATTTATCGGTGCCAATGTAATATTGAATTTCTTGAAAATTTTTTGAAATTTATGTATTTCAGGATGATATGTAATTTTCTTAAACTGTTTTCCTTTCTTTGAATCAGATTGCAGGTTGTGATTTCTTTCAATCTTTTTTGTTGTCTGAATTTCTTTAATTTATTTACAATTATTTCTTTTCCAAAACAATTTAAATTGGCTAAGTTCAAAATGTGATTGTACTCTTTCTTAAAATCTTCATTTAATGGAACATTTAATATTCTATATATCAAACTGTTGAAAATTGCATGTTTATGTGCAATATGATTGAAACCTGAAGATTTTATATAATTGTATGAGTATGCTTCCTATATATATTGAATTCAATTTTTCCTTGTAGTTCATTCCTTATTAAGTAAAGGTCCAAAAATGGGATTTGTTTATCCTTTTCCAACTCCATAGTAAATTTTACAGTTCCATCTTGAAGATAATAATTAAATGAATCGTGATTTTTTCTTACCTCATACATCTATGTTTCTTTAAACACAGCACTGCAGTATCGGCGACCCTTTGTCGTCATCGTCAGCTGTTTTCACGACTGTGAAAACAGCTGACGATGACGACAAAGGGTCGCCGATACTGCAGTGCTGTGTTTAAAGAAACATAGATGTATGAGGTAAGAAAAAATCACGATTCATTTAATTATTATTAATTGAACCTCATAATGTTAAAAATTCCCAAATTTAATATATCCATCTTGAAGGTTGAGTAATTTCAATACATCTTCAATCTTCTTCCTTCCAAGTATTAGGCCAAGGCCTGTTACGATCCTATAGAAAATTTTCCCTCCAGCGTTTCATAGGACGGCCCAGTGATCTTCATCCTCTTGGTATATAATTATAAACAGCTTTGGGGATCCGATTTGAACTCATTCTTTCAAGATGGTGTTTCCAATTTAGTTGGTACTGTTTAATATATTCCAAAATTGGTGTAGTCTTCAATTCTTTTAAGATATCGGTGTTCCTTTTCCGATCCCATCTGGTGTAACCCACTGTTTTGCGCATGAATCTCATTTCACAAGCCGTTATTCTGCTTTCATGTTGTTTTTTTAGTGTCCATGCTTCACTACCATAGGTCAACACTGGTCTAGCCAAAGTGTTATATAAACGTAATCTGGTGTTTTTTTGTACAAGGGATGGTTTCATAACTTGATTAATAATTCCTAAACTTTTATTATAACTAGTAACTTTTTCAGGGATATCCTTTTCATCCCAGATAGAGAGATAATATCCAAGATATTTAAATTGATTAGATCTCTCTAAAATTTTATTCTGGAGACAGATTTTACTTTGTATGGGGTCCTTCCCATGAAATGCCATAATTTTAGTTTTGTTAATTGATATTTCCATATTAAATTTGGCACCTATTTTTTGTAAATTATAAATTGATCGTTGCAAATCATTTTCGGAAAGTGCCAGAATAGCTAAATCGTCTGCAAAAAGAATAGCATCGAGTTTGAGGTTCCTATTGATGGGTATATATCCTCGTTGTGTTTTCCTCCATTCATTTATTAATTTATTCATGTATATAATGAAAAGCACCGGTGAAAGTCCACATCCCTGTCTTACTCCAGTGTTGATCTTTTCCCAAGAAGATAATTTGCCATCTTGTTTAACAGAGATTTCATTACATCTTCAATATTAAGTTATGTAGATAGGAAATAACACTATGAGGTTCTTTAATATTGTTTATTTTTTATCATTTCACTCACCTCATACTTCATAATTTATAGCAGACCCAGGGTTTCTTCACGTAATTCGTGACATTGTCAATGCTGCATCATGTTCACAACTGAGTTGTGAACATGACGCAGCATTGACAATGTCACGAATTACGTGAAGAAACCCTGGGTCTGCTATAAATTATGAAGTATGAGGTGAGTGAAATGATAAAAAATAAACAACATCTTCAATATATTTAGAATTTATCACAAACAAATCTCAGGTCTGGCTATGGGTAACCCACTTTCACCATTTTTGGCAAATTTATTTATGAGTTATTTAGAGTCTCATATCACCAATGTTTATCCCTGGATATTCAAATGTTGGTATAGATATTTAGATGATATTTTCTGTCCAGTGTACAATGCTTAAGCATTGTCAGTCTAACTGGCTGAATAAAATGCATCTAATCCTCTGTATTGAAAAGAATTCTTTAGATCTTCAACTTGTTGAACGAATGTCTCGAGCCCATCAAAATACAATAGAGTGCGTTACAGTCATCAGCCTCTTCCCAAAATTACTCGTAACTAAATGTTCTTATTTCATCATATTGGTTCTACGGAATCATTTAATTTGCAATAATATTTCATCATATTCATTCAAGGAATCATTTAATTTACAATAATAATTTTATAATTATATTCTATGTAATTGTCTGATTTGTTTAAATATAAATAAGGTGTATGTCCAATGAGTTATTCAATTATTTAATTAATTGATTATTTATAAATTTATTTTCTCTCACCCAATTATTAATTATTCAGCTGCTCATTTAGGGAAGAGGCTGAGTGAATGTCGCGCCTCATATGTTTCCTGATACTGCAGTTTTGTGTTATAAAAACATAATTGTATGAGGTAAGGAGAATTCACAATTCATTTAATTCTTATGTTGTACTGATATAATGTTTGTTTCAGGTCACCTGAATGGGACAGCGTCGCCATCTCTCTCTCTACCAGATCATATCCTAAGCGAAGATCTACATCTCTCTGAATCAAACTCTGACTCTGATTAACTTTTGGATGTGAAAGTATTTGTGAGTATTTTATACTGAACATAAAAATATCACTGTCATTTTCTCCAGACAGGAATACATTATTTACATTGTTTAAACATGTATTTAATTTAAAAACAATATTTGTATGAATTTATGATTTTGTAAATTGGCAATTACATAAAAATGTCTTTCATGCAGAAACTCCATAAATTTAGCAAATTCTTCAGCAAGTCAAATTTATGATCCAATTTTCCTCGTTTATGAATATCTTTCTTTTGATAATTGAATTGTGTATACCAAGTTTCATTATAAAAAAATGCATCCAGTAGAACATTGGTAATGTTCAATTTTGGTCCAATTTTGCTGGTTAACAAACTTGACCTTACTTTTCTTAATTAATTGCTATATGCAAAGTTTGGTTCTGAAATAAAAATAGTGGCCATTACAACATTAGCAGATATATATACAGGGTGATTACAAATGATTGGAGCGATTTCATGATTTTATGGTAGCTGTAGTATTCGACATATTTTCACGAACTTTTACAGATACATAGAGCAACTTCCCAGGTTTTTTTTTTAGATGTTACAGGTGCTCCATATGCTCCCCCTTGGTGATTCTGCAGATATCAAGTCTGTAATCAAGTTCGTCCCATACTCGACGTAACATGTCCCTATTAATTTGTTCAAAGGCATTGATTATGCGAGCTCGCAGTTCTGGTAAGTCTACTGGTAAAGGAGGCACAAACACTGAATCTTTCACATACCCCCAAACAAAAAAAATCGCACGGCGTCAAATCGGGGGAGCGTGGAGGCCATGACAACAATTTCTGATCATTCTCTCCACTGCGACCGATCCATCGGTTTGGCAATCTCATGTTTAAAAATTCACGAACATCGTGATGGAAGTGTGGTGGAGCACCATCCTGCTGGTAGATGAAGGTCTCACTGTCGGTCGTCAGCTGCGGCATGAGCCAATTTTCCAGCATGTCCAGGTACACGTGTCCTGTAACGTTCTGCTCGCAGAAGAAAAAAGGGCCATAAACTTTGAACTGAGAAACCGCACAGAACACACTAACTTTTGGGGAGTCGCGAATGTGCTGCACAATAACGCGGGGATTTTCTGTGCCCCAGATTCGCACATTGTGTTTGTTCACTTTGCCATTCACAAAGAATGTTGCTTCGTCACTGAAGACAAGTTTCTCACAAAAACCATCCTCATCCATAAACTGCTGCATTTGTGTACAAAATTCAAACCGACTCACTTTGTCAATGGGCGTAAGGGCTTGTAGAAATTGCAAGTGGTAAGGTTTATGCTTCAATCTTTTCCGCAAGATCTTCCAAACGGTCGGTTGTGGAATGTTCAGCTCTCTGCTCGCTTTTCGTGTTGATTTCTGTGGGCTACGTGTGAAACTCATCCGCACACTCTCAACCTTTTCTTCACTCACTGAAGGACGACCCGTTGATTTCCTTTTACAGAGGCATCCTGTAGCTTTAAATTGCGCATACCATCGCCGAATGGAGTTGGCACTCGGTGCATCTTTCTCGAACTTCGTTCTGAAGTGTCGTTGCACAGTTATCACAGATTGAGTTGAATGAAATTCAAGCACAGCATATGCTTTCTCCTCGCCTGTCGCCATCTTTGATAACTGCTGCGCTCTCTCGGTTTAAAGCTGAAACACGGCTGCGAGAGAAAACAAAAAAAAAAACCTTATGAGTTTTTATACATAACTTTAAAGTTCTGTGAAGATATGTCAAATAAGATCGCTACAATAAAATCATGAAATCGCTCCAATCATTTGTAATCACCGTGTATATAATATATTTTGTAATGGAAATATTGGTGTCTAGTAAGTCGGATTGAAGATTTGTAGAAAAACTTTTAATGAGAAAAACCTCAATAGCTACATTCCTTTGGAATTCACTAAAGAGCAAAACATAACATAGGCCAACAACAAATAACTTTTTAAAAAAAATTACATTAGCAGCTGATTCTTAAGACCTGTTTTGGCATTGAATTTGTATTTCGCCTCAGTTTATTTTTATCATCCACAGTTTAAATACAGTGTGACCTCGTTATAAACCAAAAATTAGCAGAAGAATAGTTGTGAAAAATAAATTAATGTTAAGATACCTATAAAATTTTATATGAATATATATATATATATATATATATATATATATATGAAATTATCTCATTATAAAGGCTGTTACCAGTCACCTTAGCGATGCCAGAAACTATGAACTCAGCATTAATGTTGGTCATTTTGGACATTTCGTTGTTCACTCTTGCAGATTGGGGCTTGATTTTGACTATTAAGGCATCAGGGATGTCATTAATTCTCTCAGTGACCCCAAAAACAGTGGATTTGACACCATTATCAGTGTCTTCTGATTATTTTTATGTGTCACTCCATTTCTCTCCACTAGGGGTGGTAGAGGCCAATCTTGGACTTAAATGTCATGAGGACTGTCATGAATGAATTTATTGACCCCAAAAGCTATAGGTTAGACACTAATATTGGTCATTTTGGACATTTCTCATCCTTTTCCTAAGACTGCTAGATGTCAAACTTGGGCTCAAATGACATCTGGACTGTCACCAAACAGCCTGACGAACCTAAAAAGTTTTGGATTTTACACTAATCTTGGTCACTCTTGCCATTTTATTTTTCACCCCTTATAACTTCCTCACCCACCCTTAATTATGTTAGGGATCAATCTTGGGCTTAAATTTTATAAGGATGGTCACTGATCACATAAGCTATCCCAAAAAATATAGATTCAACTTTAATATCAGTCATTTTCAATTGTTTTGGGGTCACTTGTTCTATTAAGGAGGGTTGTTGTTTATCACATGGTGCCTTTTCTTATTGTAAGTTATATGTACATTGAGTTTGGTTGAAATTACATCAGGCATTCCAGAGTTATGTGGAAACATATTTTACATCTCACCCTTCTCTTGCTCCCTCGGGATGCTAGGGGTATTTTACCTTTCACTACCACTTTTCCAGATTGTAATTCATATATATATATATATATATATATATATGAATAAGAATTTTAGGGTTAATAAATTCTATCTTCAAGCCACAGTTAGTCCAAAAGCATTCAAGACTGAAAGTGTATAAAACACTGGCTCTTCCAACTCTTTTGTATGGTAGCGAAGTATGGACGTTGAAACAGAAGGATATACAGAGACTTAGATCTGCTGAAATGAGATATCTTCGGAGGACTGCAGGATACACACTACTAGATCACAAAAAAAATGAAGACATCTTAGAAGAATTACACATGGAATCTTTAGAAAACAAAATTTCTGATTATAAGTCAAGATGGATACAACATGTTCATCGAATGGAAAATCACAGAATACCCAAACTAATGTTAAGATATCAACCTGCAGGAAGAAGAAGACCAGGACGTCCACTCAAAAGACTTCTGGATGGTGTTTCTCTTGAGGCCGAAACAGGTCAACAAATGGCCTAAATTCGTGAATGTACTATGATGATGATGATGATATATATATGAAGTTTGGTTGAAATTGATCCAGGTATTCAAGAGTTATGCTGGCTTACATACATTCATTTATTATTATGTCAGTATGGGGCGGAATGCTGACCACGGACCACTCAAAAAAGAAGATATATATGATTAAGAAAGTTTTCTTGGTAAAATCAAATGTTTCTAACCTCTCCTCATACAGATCTTCTAAGTAGATCACGATTTTGAGACCATAATGGTCTCATCTTCAGTACTATTTTGGTGTTTATATATTCAATTTGGGAATTTTTAACATTATGAGGTTAAATTCATAAGAATTGAATAAATCGTGATTATTTCTTACCTCATACTTCTATGTTCCTTTAAACACAGCACTGCAGTATCGACGACTCCTTGTCACCATCGTCAGCTGTTTTCACGATTGTCAATATTTTCTTTTGTTGATAATTATCCAAACTGCCATCTGATGTTCTTTTTAAGGAATTATTTTCTAAACTGTCATCTGATGTTCTTTTTAATGAATCATTTTCATTTAGAAAATAATTCCTTAAAAAGAACATCAGATGGCAGTTTGGATAATTATCAATAAAAGAAAAAATTGACAATTGTGAAAACAGCTGATGATGGTGACAAGGAGTCGTCGATACTGCAGTGCTGTGTTTAAAGGAACATAGAAGTATGAGGTAAGAAATAATTACGATTTATTTAATTCTGAAGAAGAGACTGTTATTGTCTCGAAATCACGATCTACTTAGAAGATTTGTATGAGGATAGGTAAGAAACATTTGATTTTACCATAAATTAAACCTCATAGTGATTAATTCCTGTAAAAGTTATATAAAAAAGTTTTCTTGGGTTTTCCGCATCATAATTTCAAGTTCGGTTTCTGACCACTGATTCCAAAGTTTTGGCATGATCCCACATGCCATTATCAAGGAATCATTCCTTGATCAGTGGCCAGAGGCTGACCTTGAATCCATGATGTGGAAAACCCAAAAAAACTTTCTTAATCATACTTATTTCCGTGAAAAATCTACAATATATGTGTGTGTGTCTGTTCTTAAAAAAAAACACAAGAATAAGGCAAATTCATTCAGAAAAGTTTTTTCATCATTAGTTTATAAAAAGAAAGTGAATTAATTCACTAAAAAAATTACTTTGATCTAGTATTGTTATGAAACTAAATAATTAGGTGAGCCCTTTGAGTATTAAAATGGTCCATATCCACTTTTGAAGCATTTACAAATAAACACATCTACTGATAGCTCAAGAGTATATTTATGTTTATAATTGTATTTTTATAGTGTTACCAAATGTCAATTGAAGTAAAGAAAATATTTGTTCTATGTATACCAGTATAAAGAAAAGAAAATTAGTTTTTTCAAAATGTGACAAAATTGACATGGCCCATTTTGATACTCAAGGGCTCAGTTATCAGTAGAGATAAAAGTTCTTCAAATTGCAATAAATGCAAAATGTGTCAAAACTCGTAATTTTATTTATTTTGTGATAAATTCATGGGATTAGCAGTATGAGGTAAAATATCAATATAATTCAAATATGAATCAGGAACACTACACCTTATCTCATAAATTTGGTATTCAAAATTGCATCATGACATTATTTATGATGAAAAAATTCAATCGGAAATACACACCTAGGGTTGCCAACTTTCAACAGTGAAAATAAGAGTCCAAGAGTCGGAGGACATTCTAGGCTTTATCAACATTTGTGACATAATTTTAAGATACGAATAATTCTTATGAATTAAATTAAATATTAAAAATGTATCATCTCACTTCATACTTAGCCTTATTTTTAGACTGGTTTTGGAATTATTCTATCTTCACAACATTGTTCTCGTCATGGTGACACACTCCTATTAAGTTTAAATTTAAAATTCTTATGAAATTTATTGCTTTCATTTCATCTATGTTAATGGCAATAATAAATAATTGGTTACAATTTTACACTATAATTCAACTACTTGCTATAAGTTCTTCAGTCCAAATGAGCAGTGGAAGCTGAAACAGCCAGAATAGTATAATATACTGGATGCTGCTGTGCTCAAATCCATTTCATCACTTACTCAATGCTAACTCAGAAAAAAATATGTATTAGTGATCCATGCTAACAAAAATATATGTTCAATTTCAATATACATAAAATAAATTAGTAAAAATAATACATTTTTTAAAAATATGGCATCTGGAATTTTGTTCAATATATGGCTAAAATATGGGATTTCATGGGAAATAGTTGGCAACACTTTATAACTCCACCTCACATTTTTGTTTTCTCACCTGGGCATGTTATTGTGAGCATTTTCACCATAATCAACTAGAAAACAACTGCTGTGTTGTCTTCTATATTCATTCCCACTGGTGGTGAGGAGACAAACTTTATGATTAAATCCTTTTTCCCAGGAACTTCAAAACTACAAATTTTTCTATCTTATTAAAGCTGATCATGTATGGATGGAAAATCATAGAATTGAAGAGAAGTCAAATTGCTGACACAACTGGAAAAACTAACAGAACTCACCCATATGGGAAAATATCTATATATTTGAAGAGAAAAATGATATGCTTAGACTGGGGTTTGAACCCAGGACCTTTGGCTTTCTAGGCCAATGCTCTACCACTAAGCTATCTGAGAAACTCCAATCTAAACGTAAGTTTTCTCTTATACGTTGTTAATTCCCGAGCGCCGAATGCTACGAGCATTTGCTTGATCACCCAAATGGCAGTTTCTTGTTTAAGAAGAAATTTATTGGGAATTTAATTTAAACACTATTTTATAAAGCCAGTAGGGCTTCTTTTGATGTTTTTATTATTAATTTAATACTTCTCACTGAAGGATAAATTATATTTGAAGAGAAAAATTATATGCTCAGACTGGGGTTAGATACCAGGATCTTTGGCTTTCTAGACCAATGCTCTACCGTTGAGCTACCTGAGAAACTCCTATCTAAATGCAAATTTTTCTCTTATACATTGTTAATGTTTATATCTAGAAGAATAGAGACAAATTAGTGAATTTTGTTGAGTTGTTTCTTGACTCACCTCATACTTCTTAACTCCCTCACAAATTGAGATTTCGTCACTGTATTTGTGACATTCTCAATTCTGTTCACGTTCACAACACATTGAGAATGTCACAAATACAGTGATGAAATCTAGATCCACGAGGGAGTTAAGAAGTATGAGTTGAGTCAAGAAACAACTCAACAAAATTAAAATAAACCTCATAGTGTTATTTCCTACCTACATAACTTAACAAATTAGTGAATTTTGTTGTTTCTTGACTCACCTCATACTTCTTAACTCCCTCGCAGATCTAGATTTCGTCACTGTATTTGTGACATTCTCAATGCTATTCACATTCACAACACATTGAGAATGTCACAAATACAGTGACGAAATCTAGATCTACGAGGGAGTTAAGAAGTATGAGGTGAGTGAAGAAACAACTCAACAAAATTAAAATAAACCTCATAGTGTTATTTCCTACCTACACAACTTAACAAATTAGTGAATTTTGAAGCCCAGAGGAAAGGATTTTACTGTGACACTTGTCTGTCCAACACCAGAGGAAGAGAGTATATAACACAACAGTCAGATCTAGTTGAAAATGGAGACAATGGACTCCTAAACATATTCATATGGAGAATATATACCATATTAACCTGAAAATAAGTGGCATACTAAAATCTGAAGGAAAAAAAGTTTTGGCACCAAAAGTAAACCAGAAGTGGACAAAGGGAAGAACAATTTCTATATAAATTTACTTATAACTGTAAGTTTGAAGATTGCATCTTAACTACACAAATCCCTAAGCTTACAGTGTGTAACAAGAAAAGTTTCGATATTTTGTTTCTTGATCAGTTTTTTACGCTGATATCAAATTACCTTTTTCAAATGTTAACGGGTCTATGGATGTAATGAAATTTGTAATTTTTATCTTATTATCAAATACAAATCACAACCTTACTTTTTTCAGTTGAAATGTGGACCAAAAGTGCAGCTTTTTGTCGGGCCAGTACAATTATATGAGGAGAGGAGTATATCTGGTTCACTGTCTTGATTTATGAAATTAATTTTTTCGTGGACAATTTTTAAACTAGAATAAAAACGTGAATTGGAAACTTTATACCTATCTATCTACCTTTGGATTTTTTACAGCTGCTGCTGTCTTCCCGTGCCAAACCTCCAAAGCCTACGATATTGGGCATCTTCAATGCTTAGCCCTCTTGCTTGCACACCTCAAGTCAAAAAATATGATTATCTTACGGACACGATTCTTCCCCATTCTCAACTAAATTGCAACTGTTTGAAACAAGCTATTGTTGCCAGCTTTTCTTGTGTCGTCTGGTGGGAGTTGAATGAACTTTGAGATCAAATATTGTTCGCCAGGAACTTTAAAATTCTTGATCCTGTCCTTGTTCTTCTGAATGCAAATCTTTTTCCATCTTGTTAGTTCTATTGATTTTTCCAGAGACTTTTACTGATTCAAGTCCCCGTGGGAAAGAAATTTTCTCGTGGAAGTTCAGCCAGTATGGGACTGGTGTCTATCCAGCATCATGAGGAATTTGGGTAGCTACAATAAGTAGTGCCTTCAGATTGAATAAACCAGCTATAACCACATCACCCCATGATCGTCTCTTTAGTAAATAGCACATGTGGATGTGAGACCAGCTGGTAGCACAAGGGCTTTCAAGGTTGTCACACCATGGAGTTAAAATGTATCACTTCTACATCACCTTTTTCTATATATATTTTTTTTTTCTTTCCTTGACTTTTAGCTGATTATCTAGATAAATCTAAATCAATGGGTCTCAGTTCCTTCTGTAGTCTTTATTGTCAGTTCTTTCCCCATTTTTCAGTGGCAAAGTTAGTTATAATTTACTAGCGAGTTTGAGTCAGTCCAGACTCTGAGAGCAGGCATTAGCATATTGTAGCAATCTTTGAATTGGAGGCTGTTGCTAGGAGTCCGAACTAAACTCGTCCCCATAGCATTTTATCCTTTACTCACATATTCTAGACTCATGCTAGCCTTCAATAAATGAATTACTACAAAGTGTACTAACAACTTTTTTTTTACTATTAAACATTTTCTTCTTGCTATTTACATCACACATATAACATAAGATTTTAGTTTGAGTAATCTGAGATCCCTAGATACCCCTTCACCTTTGACTCTAATGTTCCTCCAAAACATGTCCAGATGAGATCATTTTTTACAAGGTGAGGAGTAAACTTTCTGATTCATTTATATTCTATTGATATGTATTTCATAGTGACCTCATGATTTTTTTTAAAACAGCATCGAGCTGACTTGAAGGAAGAGACAGTGGTAATTTTTATGTTTATGTAAATTTATTCCAAATGTATCATATTATTGACATTGGAAAGCTTTCTTATGGATGATGGTTGATAAATGCAATCATGAAGAATCTTATTTTGCATTTTAAAATAAGACAAACTGATATTTGTATTAATAATGGAATATGTTATATATGAACTAACAATAAAAGCAATTTAACAGACGCAGTGTACCTTTTCTGAGGACCTCATTCCCCAAAATTGTTTAAACTCTGTTTTAAACTAAACCAGTTTAAGGGTGGATTGCAAGAATATATTTGATGCTAATTATTATATTAATTTAGGAAAATGTTTGTCATAACCCATCATACTACAGGACTGCATCAAAGCTGTAGACCAATAATCATCCCTGTATGGATGAGGTTTATTTTTTTACCTTGAATTTTGCAGATAACACTCAGAAACAAAAATAAGTGATTCTGATAGTATTTTTTCTCCTGAATTCAAATATGATATCGGTTTTTCTCCATCACGCAAGGTTTCCAAGAGACAGGCATTTATAATTTCAAACACTTTAATATTTTCTACATTCATAACTACACAATATTCGAACATTCGGACTCAACCTAGAAAGTAAGAAATTACTATTTTCTGCTATATTTCGCCTGTGGAGCATCCCTCTTGACGGTCCTACAATAATCAGCCAGCATATTAGGATTCCATTTGCCTTGATATCTTTTCCATAGCCGAAATCTCCTGATGAAAGTGCTCATTGCGCCAAGATAATAAATGGACAAAAAAATGTTTATTAAATAATAATTATTTAAATCCATTAATTGAAATTGAAATAAATAAAAAACTGTGAGTGATGGAGAAATTCTGAACACATATTTGAAAACATGGTAAAAAAAACTGCATTAAGTACAACTATTGGTACTCATGAGACAAAAATCATGTTGACCAGTGTAACCGGTCGTTTTTGGTCAAATTGACAATTTAGAATTTATTTAATATTTCAATAGTAAGTAACACTATGAGGTTCATTTAAAATGAGTCATTTAAATATTGGTTGTTTAAAAAAGAGGCAAAACAAATGATTTGATGAAGAATGTGCCGACATTGTCAAGAAAAGAAAGCTAGCAAAAATGAAATGGTTACACGAGCCAAATGAGGTAAATTTAGAGCAATTGGGTAGTATTAGACAGGAAAACACCAAGTTACTAAAGAGTAAAAAGAGGGAATATTTGAGAGAGAAGATTAATGATCTTGAAATGAATGCAAAGAATAGGAACATTAGATAATTATATCAGGGAATTAGTAAAGAGAAGAAAGGGTTTCAGGCTAGAACAAACATAATTCGGAATGAAAATGGGGATATGATTGCAGATTCCAGGAGTATATTAAATAGACGGAAAAGTTACTTTAATCAGCTATTAAATGTAAATACGGAACAAGACATTGAGGAGGATAATTTACAGACAGCAGAAATGCTAGTCGCAGAACCAAGTGCATTAGAGGTTGAAATGGCGATTGAAAAATTGAAGATGTATAAAGCATCAGGTTCAGATGAGATCCCAGCAGAACTGATAAAATCAGGGGGAGAAAAATTGATGGACAAGATACGCTGGTTGCTTAGTATGATTTCGGAAAAAGAAGCTCTTCCAGATGAACGGAAAGAATCAATCATCGTACCAATTTATAAAAAAGGAGATAAAACTGATTGCAACAACTACAGGGGCATCTCATTACTGTCAACTTCGTACAAAATTCTAACAAATATATTAGTCAGCAGACTTACTCCCTATATTGATGACATTCTAGGAGATCATCAATGTGCATTTAGAAAAAACAGGTCTACAACAAATCAGATTTTTAGTATAAGACAGATTTTAGAAAAGAAATGGGAATATAATGGTACTGTACATCAACTATACGTAGACTTCAAAAAAGCATATGATTCAATTAAGAGGGAGAAGTTATATAGTATCCTGTTGGAGTTTGGAATTCCTAAAAAGTTAGTTAGACTTATAAGAATGTTTATATTTGAAGAGAAAAATTTTCGCCTAGACCGGGACCCTTGGCTTTCCGGGCCAAGTGCTCTACCAACTGAGCTAACAAGGCGAGTTACGATCTAGATGCAAATTTTTCTCTTATATACGTTGTAATTCCCTATCGCCAAATGCTTTTTGAAACCATTGCTTCTATCTTTGCAAATGGCGGCTTCTTAGTTAAGAAGACATTTATTGGGAATTTAACATTACTTTATAAAGCTAGTAAGGCTTCTAATGATGTTTTTATTATTGATTTAACATTTCTCAATGAAAGATAAATTATATTAGAAGAGAAAAATTTTCGCCTAGACTGGGACTCGAACCCGGGACCCTTGGCTTTCCGGGCCAAGTGCTCTACCAACTGAGCTACCGAGGCAAGTTACGATCTAGATGCAAATTTTTCTCTTATATACGTTGTAATTCCCTATCACCAAATGCTTTTTGAAACCATTGCTTCTATCTTTGCAAATGGCGGCTTCTTAGTTAAGAAGACATTTATTGGGAATTTAACATTACTTTATAAAGCTAGTAAGGCTTCTAATGATGTTTTTATTATTGATTTAACATTTCTCAATGAAAGATAAATTATATTAGAAGAGAAAAATTTTCGCCTGGACCGGGATTCGAACCCGGGACCCTTGGCTTTCCGGGCCAAGTGCTCTACCAACTGAGCTACTGAGGCGAGTTACGATCTAGATGCAAATTTTTCTCTTATATACGTTGTAATTCCCTATCGCCAAATGCTTTTTTAAAACCATTGCTTTATATAAGAGAAAAATTTGCGTCTAGAACGTAACTCGCCTTGGTAGCTCAGTTGGTAGAGCACTTGGCCCGGAAAGCCAAGGGTCCCGGGTTCGAGTCCCGGTCTAGGCGAAAATTTTTCTCTTCAAATATAATTTATCTTTCATTGAGAAATGTTAAATCAATAATAAAAACATCATTAGAAGTCTTACTAGCTTTATAAAGTAATGTTAAATTCCCAATAAATGTCTTCTTAACTAAGAAGCCGCCATTTGCAAAGATAGAAACAATGGTTTCAAAAAGCATTTGGCAATAGGGAATTACAACGTATAAAAGAGAAAAATTTGCGTCTAGATCGTAACTCGCCTCGGTAGCTCAGTTGGTAGAGCACTTGGCCCGGAAAGCCAAGGGTCCCGGGTTCAAGTCCCGGTCTAGGCGAAAATTTTTCTCTTCAAATTTAATTTATCTTTCATTGAGAAATGTTAAATTAATAATAAAAACATCATTAGAGGCCTTACTGGCTTTTAAAGTAATGTTAAATTTCCAATAAATGTCTTCTTAACTAAGAAGCCGCCATTTGCAAAGATAGAAACAATGGTTTCAAAAGCATTTGGCGATAGGGAATTACAACGTATATAAGAGAAAAATTTGCGTCTAGATCGTAACTCGCCTCGGTAGCTCAGTTGGTAGAGCACTTGGCCCGGAAAGCCAAGGGTCCCGGGTTCGAGTCCCGGTCTAGGCGAAAATTTTTCTCTTCAAATTTAATTTATCTTTCATTGAGAAATGTTAAATTAATAATAAAAACATCATTAGAGGCCTTACTGGCTTTTAAAGTAATGTTAAATTTCCAATAAATGTCTTCTTAACTAAGAAGCCGCCATTTGCAAAGATAGAAACAATGGTTTCAAAAGCATTTGGCGATAGGGAATTACAACGTATATAAGAGAAAAATTTGCGTCTAGATCGTAACTTGCCTCGGTAGCTCAGTTGGTAGAGCACTTGGCCCGGAAAGCCAAGGGTCCCGGGTTCGAGTCCCGGTCTAGGCGAAAATTTTTCTCTTCAAATTTAATTTATCTTTCATTGAGAAATGTTAAATCAATAATAAAAACATCATTAGAGGCCTTACTGGCTTTTAAAGTAATGTTAAATTTCCAATAAATGTCTTCTTAACTAAGAAGCCGCCATTTGCAAAGATAGAAACAATGTTTTCAAAAGCATTTGGCGATAGGGAATTACAACGTATATAAGAGAAAAATTTGCGTCTAGATCGTAACTCGCCTCGATAGCTCAGTTGGTAGAGCACTTGGCCCGGAAAGCCAAGGGTCCCGGGTTCGAGTCCCGGTCTAGGCGAAAATTTTTCTCTTCAAATTTAATTTATCTTTCATTGAGAAATGTTAAATTAATAATAAAAACATCATTAGAGGCCTTACTGGCTTCTAAAGTAATGTTAAATTTCCAATAAATGCCTTCTTAACTAAGAAGCCGCCATTTGCAAAGATAGAAACAATGGTTTCAAAAGCATTTGGCGATAGGGAATTACAACGTATATAAGAGAAAAATTTGCGTCTAGATCGTAACTCGCCTCGATAGCTCAGTTGGTAGAGCACTTGGCCCGGAAAGCCAAGGGTCCCGGGTTCGAGTCCCGGTCTAGGCGAAAATTTTTCTCTTCAAATTTAATTTATCTTTCATTGAGAAATGTTAAATTAATAATAAAAACATCATTAGAGGCCTTACTGGCTTTTAAAGTAATGTTAAATTTCCAATAAATGTCTTCTTAACTAAGAAGCTGCCATTTGCAAAGATAGAAACAATGGTTTCAAAAGCATTTGGCGATAGGGAATTACAACGTATATAAGAGAAAAATTTGCGTCTAGATCGTAACTCGCCTCGATAGCTCAGTTGGTAGAGCACTTGGCCCGGAAAGCCAAGGGTCCCGGGTTCGAGTCCCGGTCTAGGCGAAAATTTTTCTCTTCAAATTTAATTTATCTTTCATTGAGAAATGTTAAATTAATAATAAAAACATCATTAGAGGCCTTACTGGCTTTTAAAGTAATGTTAAATTTCCAATAAATGTCTTCTTAACTAAGAAGCCGCCATTTGCAAAGATAGTAGAAACAATGGTTTCAAAAGCATTTGGCGATAGGGAATTACAACGTATATAAGAGAAAACTTTGTGTCTAGATCGTAACTCGCCTCGATAGTCAGTTGGTAGAGCACTTGGCCCGGAAAGCCAAGGGTCCCGGGTTCGAGTCCCGGTCTAGGCGAAAATTTTTCTCTTCAAATTTAATTTATCTTTCATTGAGAAATGTTAAATTAATAATAAAAAACATCATTAGAGGCCTTACTGGCTTTTAAAGTAATGTTAAATTTCCAATAAATGTCTTCTTAACTAAGAAGCCGCCATTTGCAAAGATAGAAACAATGGTTTCAAAAGCATTTGGCGATAGGGAATTACAACGTATATAAGAGAAAAATTTGCGTCTAGATCGTAACTCGATCGTAACTCGCCTCGTAGCTCAGTTGGTAGAGCACTTGGCCCGGAAAGCCAAGGGTCCCGGGTTCGAGTCCCGGTCTAGGCGAAAATTTTCTCTTCAAATTTAATTTATCTTTCATTGAGAAATGTTAAATTAATAATAAAAACATCATTAGAGGCCTTACTGGCTTTTAAAGTAATGTTAAATTTCCAATAAATGTCTTCTTAACTAAGAAGCTGCCATTTGCAAAGATAGAAACAATGGTTTCAAAAGCATTTGGCGATAGGGAATTACAACGTATATAAGAGAGAAAAATTTGCGTCTAGATCGTAACTCGCCTCGATAGCTCAGTTGGTAGAGCACTTGGCCCGGAAAGCCAAGGGTCCCGGGTTCGAGTCCCGGTCTAGGCGAAAATTTTTCTCTTCAAATTTAATTTATCTTTCATTGAGAAATGTTAAATTAATAATAAAAACATCATTAGAGGCCTTACTGGCTTTTAAAGTAATGTTAAATTTCCAATAAATGTCTTCTTAACTAAGAAGCCGCCATTTGCAAAGATAGAAACAATGGTTTCAAAAGCATTTGGCGATAGGGAATTACAACGTATATAAGAGAAAAATTTGTGTCTAGATCGTAACTCGCCTCGATAGCTCAGTTGGTAGAGCACTTGGCCCGGAAAGCCAAGGGTCCCGGGTTCGAGTCCCGGTCTAGGCGAAAATTTTTCTCTTCAAATTTAATAAAAACATAATTATTAGAATGTGTCTAAATGGCACAAAGAGTAGGGTGCGTGTAGGCAAAGAGTTTTCGGACACTTTTGAAATCCAGAATGGGTTGAAGCAAGGAGAAGCACTATCTCCTCTACTATTTAATTTTGTACTAGAGCATGCCATTAACTCTTTAGAGAACGAGGAAGGCTTACAACTCAATGGTATTAATAAGCTGTTAGTTTATGCTGATGATGTAGTACTATTGGCCGATAGCGAGGAGATACTAAAGGACAACACGCACACACTATTGATTAACACTAAGAAATTAGGACTGGAAGTAAATCAATAAAACTAAACATATGGTCACACGTAGAAATACATTATATAATGGAAATGGACAGCTAATGACAAAGAGGGAAATTTTGAGGAAGTGGCTGAATTCAAATACCTAGGAACAATCACAAATAGGAATGAGATGCACAAAGAAATTAAACATAGGCTCAATTCTGGAAATGCGTGCTATTATGCATTGCAGAGACTCTTCATGTCCCACCTCCTTTCAAAAAACGTTAAACTGAAAATATATAAAACTATTATTCTACCAGTTATATTATATGAATGCGAAACATGGACTCTTACTTTAAGGGAGGAAAGGAGATTACAAGTATTTAAGAATAAAGTACTTAGGAAAATTTTTGGACCAAAGAGAGATGAACAAACAGGTGAATGGAGAAGACTACATAACAATGAACTACATGGTCTTTATAGGAAGCCAGATATAATAAGAACAGTTAAGTCTCATAGACTGCAATGGGCAGGACATGTTGCATGTATGGGGAATTAAAGACTTGCATGGAAGCTTCTTGTAGACCAAGAATGAGGTGGGAGAATAATATTAACTATGATTGAGGGAAGTAGATTATACAGGGAATGATTGGAAAGCATTAGCTCAGGATAGGGAATTATGGAGAGCTTATGTCCGTGTGGCCATGAACCTACGGGTTCGATAGTGCCAGTGAGTGAGTAAGTAAGTAAATATCTTAACTCATAATTTAGTAGAATTCCTGAGAACGTGTCTCAGAATGCCTGCATTCCATCATCAGCTCGTTTTGGCTGTTGAATTGTTGTTGGCAATCCTAGATGTTGTTTCCTATTTCCTCGTTAGGTTGACTATGAATTTTGAAATTCTCAGGGAAAAGGATTTGATCGGAAAGTTCATCTGTTAATGTAAAGAGGGAACAGAATTGCCAACCAGCAATTCCACTGTTAGAAAGAGCTGATTATAGAATGCAGATATTCTGAAACAAGAATTCTATTAAATTATAATGTAAGAAGTTTAATTTACTCAATAATTTATTAGAATTTATTCTTAGAATGTTACACAAACTATATAAGTATTATGGAGTGGAAATATAAAAGACAAAACTAATTCAAGTGATGAATATGGTAATATTAATTGCTGAGAGATAATCAATTAAATAAGTGAATACATTTAAATAGCTGGGCAATATGATTACAAAAGAGGGAATTTTGATCTGCATTTATTCAATTACCAATTGAACGTGCAAGAAGGTTAAATTTGAAGAGAAAAATTTTCGCCCAGCTGGGACCTGAACCCGGGATCTTTGGTTTACTGCACCAATGCTCTACCATCTGAGCAAATTTAATTTATCTTTCAATGACAAGTATTAAATTAATAATAAAAACATCAGTGCAAGAAGGTTTTTAGGATCTTTGTATTTAATGTGGTGGGATAAGAATATTCCTAGGAGCACAAACTTACACACGGGAAAAAAACATTAATTGTTTTATGCTACAACTATGGATTGTGGATAAAGAATATAAATGAAAGCTTTGGCAGTTGAAATGGATTATTTGACAAGAAGCGAAGGGTTATTAAGATTGCAATGAATCCAGTTAATTATGTTGTTGTTTTCTAATGGCGAGATTTGACCAGTTGATTATATTTGAAGAGAAAAATGTATGCCTAGACTGGGTTGAACTCGGGACCTTTAGCTTTATATTCTAATTCTCTGCCAATGAGCTATCCAAGGTCTCGAACCTAAATGCAAATTTTTCTCTCATACATTCCAATTCCCGAGAGCACCAAAGGCGTGCAAACCGATAGCTCAGTGGCAGAGCATTAGTATATAAAGCTAAATATCCTGGGTTCAAATATAATTTGACCTTCAATGAGAAATGTTAAAATTCATCGGAGAACATATTGTTTAAACAACTCACCTCATAGGATTCATGCTTCCATGATATCGCGATTTCAAACATAGTCATGTTCATCATCAGCCATAACTCCGACTGACGAAATTCTTCGTCCGTCAACTATTCTATTGTCGCCATCTTCAGTGCTGCCATCTATGGTTGAATTTATGAACTTCGAAATCAATGTAATTTCGTTATAGAATAGTTGACAGCCGAAGAATTTCGTCAGTCGGAGTTATGGCTGATGATGAACATGACTATGTTTGAAATCGCGATATCATGGAAGCATGAATATGAGGTGAGTTGTTTAAACAATATGTTCTCCGATGAATTTTAATGATTATACCTCATAATGTTTACTTCCCAACATTAATTTAATATATGAGAAATGTTAAATTTATACTAAATATTAAATTAATATTGAGAAGCTAAAGTTATTACTAATGATAGAAATAAGTAAATTAATGAACACAATTAAATTATTGTAAATCAATGGTAAAGAGAAAAATTTTTGCCTGAACCGGGAATCAAACCCCGAACCTTTAGCTTTCCATGCTAAAGGTTCAGGGTTCGGTTCCCGGTTCAGGCAAAAATTTTTCTCTTTACCACTGATTTACAATAATTATAATAATGAATTCAGTTAATTGTTGTAACTTAAGAATACATTACAGAATACACATTTTTGTACTTATTGACCTTGGTGGTCTGGATGTTAAGATCCTTGCCTTTGGTTCTGACAGTTATAAGTTCAAACCTGCCTGAGTTTAATAGATTTTTAAGGTGAAAAAATCCAAGGAACAAGTCATCTGGGAGAGTTTTAAAGCTGTCCAAAATAAGTCAAAGAGCTGGATTGTGTTGTTGCTTTGTTTCTGACCGCCCTTTCACCATCTGGTACCAAATGTATTTACAGTGATGCATGCCAAGTATGCCGAATGCTTGATAGTGCCTTCTTTGCTACTCTCTGTATCATTGAATTTTAAAAATAAAAACAATGTATAAAACATGTTTTAAACCTATATTAATTTATGGAGCTGAGACATCTACAGTAACAAAGGAAAGTTTAAATAGTATTCAAGAAATAGATAAGTTTTTAAATAGCATGCTTGAGAAAACTAAAAGAAATAGAATACAGAACACTAAAGTAAGAGAAATTTTGTAGATAAAATGTAAGATAGGAGAATAAGATGGTATGGCCATATTAAATACTGAAAGGATACCAAGACGAGCCCTGGAATTAAGATTAGCGGAAAGGGACCAATAGATCAGCTGAGATATAGATGGGAACAAGTTAAGAAGAATGTCGAAAAAAGAGGAATTGAATGGATGAAAATGATTGAAGAGGAGACGTGGAATGGCTGAGATAGATGGAGGCTTTTGTCCAAAAACTCAACTTCCAGAATAGGTTTTATTTTAAAATCATTAGGAAGTTTCATTATGAGGTTTAATTTAATATTTGAGTTTGTATTTTTTAACATTCTTACCTCATATGTTTATTTTGTTGGACGATCGTTTCAAAGCTATTGCTCCATCTTCAGCTTGTACCAAACTGGTTTTTTCTTTTCTTCAAGCCGACAACTTGAAGAAAAGAAAAAAACAGTTTGGGTCAAGCTGAAAATGGAGCAATAGCTTTGAAACGATCGTCCAACAAAATAAACATATGAGGTAAGAATGTTAAAAAATACAAACTCAAATATTCCAGAATAGGGACACAAGACTAAAAGAAGATGAAGATTTGCATGAAGTGAATATATATTTAATCATTATGTTGTTGAAATTTTACACATACATGTAAAAAATACAATATACTTTTACAAAAATAGTGATTATCTTGTTATGAAGCTTTGTCTGATGTCTAAAAAAAATATATCAAATTTCTAGACAATCAGCAGAGATGTCAGCCCTGTGTGACATTTGTCTCTAACTTCAAAACATGTCTAGTATTCATTTCTGTTACAGGCTAAGTTAGCTCAGGACCATGATGCTACCAGAAGGTTTAAGCCAGTTTTAAAAATTCTGAACTCATCTGGAATTAAGCCTATGACCTTCTGGTTTGTACCATATTACCATCGCCAACTACGCTATAGCATGCCCCTTTTCTTTTTTTATACTAGGTTTTTGTAAAATCATACATTGATAATATGGCACAATACTATGTAATATTCAGTTACTACAAAAGAAGTAAACAACTTTAAAGTTCTATAAAACAAAAATCCATCATATCTGCATAAACAAAGCAGATTTCTCACAAAGTTGAATCTATGGTCCAATGTTGCTATACTCTGTTCGCTCTTAAAGTGATCCTCTTCAAAACAAAACCATGTGACCTGCTCTCTTTTCATTGGTTATGGACACCGACGTACGTTGTAGAAGCAATAAGTACACAAAAAAGTAGTTCCCTTCATTAAATTAAAAATATGTTCTCTGAATATACTTATTAGTCTCCTTGAATGAAAATAATAATATTCAAAACATACAAAATATCCTAAAATATACCTAATCAATAATTATAACTTAAAATAGTTTATTACATATAGATGATGCATTTGAGTCATGTTTCAGTCTATTCTCATAAAACAAAATGGCAGAAAGTATTGAGTCTTCTGATGCTATGTCATCATCTCCCTGTCAAAAGTGACAGTAAATGTGGCGCGAATGGCAGAAGGATATTGCTTCTACAACGTACGTTGGTGTCCATAACCAATGAAAAGTGAGCAGGTCACATGGTTTTGTTTTGAGAGGATCACTGTAAGAGCGAACTAGGTATAGTTTATATTTAATTATGGGAAAATATAAATTTCTCCTGGTGGAGCATTGAAAATATTCCCATTAAAATGTCAACTTTCATCATATTTGAAGAGAAAAATTTTACGATTCAAATATGATTTATCCATCATTGAGATGTATGAAATGAATAATAAAAAACATTAAAATTAATGTTGGGAAGTAAACATTATGAGGTTATATCATTAATATTGAGTGGAGAACATATTTTTAATAACTCACCTCATACAATTTCAAGTTTATTTGAGATCATTCAGTCATGACTGAAGATGAATGAAAAATTCATTCGAAACCAATGGTCTCAAATAAATTTGAAATTGTATGAGGTGAGTTATTAAAAATATGTTCTCCACTCAATATTAATAAAAAAACATCTTCAACTTTCATATTAATCTCTTTTCCCAGTGGTCAAATTTTGCTGGTTATTTTTCTTAATTGTTATATGCCAAATTTGGTTATGAAAAAACAATTGTGGCATCTAGAGTATTAACACACACACACACACTAATAAAAAAATATATATATACACACACACAAAGTTTGGTCTGCCTTCATCTTACCTCATAATTAGTTGTTTCTTGAAAGATGCGTTTCAAAGCTTCTTAACTTCATCTTCGATTGGTACAGAGTCTGAAAAGCATTGACCAAACTTATTGATTAATGTTAAAGTTGTTCACTTTTTTTATAGTAACTCAACAGGCGTAGTTAGGGACCTGGCCAACAACTGTCTACTGGCCTCATATCCACATGTCCCATTTACAGAGGTGAATGATCATCAAACAGTATGGGGGGTAACATATAGTCAGTATGTCGGGTTCTCCACCCAATATAGTTGGTGTTGCCAACTTGGAGCTGCTACTTATTGTAGCTATCCATATTTCTCAAGATGCTGGATGGGACTGATCTCGTATAGAATGAAATTCCATTAGAAAATTTCTTTCCCCGTGGGAACTCAAACCAGCAGATGCCCTGTAGCTCTTCAATAAGGCATAATGTATATATTAAATTTGGGAATTTTTAACATTATGAGGTTCAATTCATAAGAATTAAATAAATCGTGGTCATTTTTTACCTCATACTTCTATGTTCCTTTAAACACAGCACTGCAGTATCGACGATGGTGACAAGGAGTCGCCGATACTGCAGTGCTGTGTTTAAAGGAACATAGAAGTAAGAGGTAAGAAATAATCACGATTTATTTAATTCTTAAGGCATAATATGTTAATATTGAAATTAATATACTCTTAAAGCACTAATTAATACAAGCAAAGAGAAAAATTTCTGCCTGAACTAGGATTTGAATCCAAGATCTCCAGCTTCATGCAGAGATATTTTGTTTTAGTTGTAAGAATGCCTTAAACTGATTGGCTATTGGGTACAGGACACTTGTTTTGTACGAGTGCTGTATAAAGATATAAATGCCAAGGAACAAGTTACATGTTGGAATATAAAAATAGCATTATTTTATATTAATAATATGTTTATGTCTTTCAACTAGGAAACTTGATTACCCATGTAATCTAATATTAATTGTGCAAGTTGACTTTTGCTCCCCAAATTGAAAGCTCTTGCTTCAATACACTGTGTGTCATTGTCTTCACAAATCCTGTCATGATGATGTAGTCGTAGACCTGGTTCAGCAGCTCGCAGAACGTGCAGACTGGCCGAGTGAACAAACATTCCATACAATGATGTTGGCGGACTAGACTGGCCATTATATTTGATGCTCACAAGGGAATGGATGTCTCTGTCACTTCTTATGATTGGTATTATGTATTCTATACGTTTTCGAGCTGTGAACAAAAATTCATACAATTCAATTAATAGGGAGAAGTTGTATAGCATTCTTGTAGAATTAGTTAGGTTTATGAAATGTTATGATCAATTAAGTGGGAGGAACTTTAAGCCATGAGTCCCGAGTCTGAAGATTTTTCGGGCTCGTAAAATATCCTTAAGTCTGAATAAAAATGCCTCTAAGCAAAATTTACCATCTTCAATGTTCTAGTAATACCTTAGTTAATGTTTTTATTACCTCACCTCATATCCTTTTTCTTCTATACTGCAGTTTCGGAGCTTATCTCCATCGTCGGTAGCCTCTGGTCGACCGGTGTTATGTCGTTTCTTGGCGGTTTCCTTCTTATTTCTATCGGTGGACCGATGAACCTCTGGATCAGGTCAAAATTTGCGGGAGTTTCAAAATTCATGAGTTTGTCTTTCTTGTTTTTTTTAATGTGGATTTTTTCCCAGACTGTGAGTTCCTTTAGTTTATCTGTTTGTTTGATTAGGCTCGCTTCTGTATCAATTAAATGTTTTTCAGACCAAGCATGGGCTGCTACAGCTGACTTGTCCACTTCACCCTTTTTTACATTTCTAAGGTGTTCCTTCAATCTAGTTTCTAAATTTCTTTTTGTTTTTCCTATATAGATTTTGTCGCAATCTTAACATTTGATCTGGTATATTCCTGATTTATATTCTTCTCCAATTTTTTTCATTTTTGTTGGTTTTAATTATCTTGTTTAGGCTGTATTCATTCTTTGGGGCCAATCGAATGTTAAACTTATTGAAAATTTTCTGGAACTTGTGGTGTTTTAAAGGATGGTAAGTGAATTTTTTGAATCTTATGTTCTCTTCTGTTTGTTTTTTAAGTGTGCTTTCATTAATTAGTTTTTGCCTTTTAAACTTATTTATTTTCTTGTGTACCATGTCCTCTTCATAACCATTTTCTATTGCTACTTTAATTATGTATTCTTTTCTTTTTCATATTTTCACGGTTCAGGGGTACATTCACCAATCTGTGTGTTAGGCTATTGAATACAGCTTCTTTGTGAGCGAAATGGTTTAATCCTGATGCCTTAATGTAGTTATCTTTATGTGTGTTCTTTCTGTATATTCCAAATTCTATTTTGTTTTTTTCGTTTCTAGTTAGGTTTAGATCCAAAAATGAAATTTGTCTGTCAGTTTCATTTTTGGATCTAAACCTAACTAGAAACGAAAAAAACAAAATAGAATTTGGAATATACAGAAAGAACACACATAAAGATAACTACATTAAGGCATCAGGATTCAACCATTTCGCTCACAAAGAAGCTGTATTCAATAGCCTAACACACAGATTGGTGAATGTACCCCTGAACCATGAAAAATATGAAAAAGAAAAAGAATGCATAATTAAAGTAGCAATAGAAAATGGTTATGAAGAGAACATGGTACACAAGAAAATAAATAAGTTTAAAAGGCAAAAACTAATTAATGAAAGCACACTTAAAAAACAAACAGAAGAGAACATAAGATTCAAAAAATTCACTTACCATCTTGTAAAACACCACAAGTTCCAGAAAATTTTCAATAAGTTTAACATTCGATTGGCCCCAAAGAATGAATACAGCCTAAACAAGATAATTAAAACCAACAAAAATGAAAAAATTGGACAAGAATATAAATCAGGAATATATCAGATCAAATGTCAAGATTGCGACAAAATCTATATAGGAAAAACAAAAAGAAATTTAAAAACTAGATTGAAGGAACACCTTAGAAATGTAAAAAAGGGTGAAGTGGACAAGTCAGCTGTAGCAGCCCATGCTTGGTCTGAAAAACATTTAATTGATACAGAAGCTAGCCTAATCAAACAAACAGATAAACTAAAGGAACTCACAGTCTGGGAAAAAATCCACATCCAAAAAAACAAGAAAGACAAACTCATGAATTTTGAAACTCCCGCAAATTTTGACCTGATCCAGAGGTTCATCGGTCCACCGATAGAAGTAAGAAGGAAACTGCCAAGAAACGACATAACACCGATCGACCAGAGGCTACCGACGATGGAGATAAGCTCCGAAACTGCAGTATAGAAGAAAAAGGATATGAGGGTCAATGTGTTGACCGGATGTAATTCATGACATCTATGAGCAAATAAGGTAACTAAATCACATTTGAAGGAAATTATGTTTGGCTGCTCATGTTTGGTCAGAAAAATGCAAAATAGATGTAAATACAAAAATGAACTCACCATATGGGAAAAATCTTACATACAGAAGAACAAGGAAAGAATTATGAATTTTGAAATTCCCGGAGAAAGGAATCTCATTAGCAAGTTCATTGGACCACAGGCAGAGGAAGCAGGAGTCAAGAATCAGGGCCAACAAATTGAGAAAAATCAGTCTGTAATCGCTGAAGATGGGGCTCAGAAGCCTTGAAACATATGTTCAACAAAAACAATCATAAGAGGTAAGAATACACTGACCAAATATCTTAATTATTTATAATTTTAAACTTCCATCAAAGACGAGAGTCTAATAACCTACTTCCAAGATGTTAAATTACAATTTCTCAGAGATAATTTCAAGGACAAAACAGAGAACTAACTCAGAGATGATCAGGAAAGGGAAGAGGAATACGAAATGGAAAAAACAAATGTTAATATTGGGTGTGAGGAAGGAGTTCTTAAAAGTTAATAAATAGGAAACTACCTGCAGTGTAGTCATGGGCATGAAATGCAATGTGACTGAAATCTCTACTGTCAAAATGCCCAATTGTTTTATCAATTTCCAGCTCCTTTGAGTGTGGATTGGTGGTGCCATACACTATGTCAGGGTGATATTCTGTGAATGGTATAGGACTGAATACTTGCCATCCAGATATAGTGTTCATGCGAACCTAAAAAAAATAAAAATAAATACATTATTAAATTATTTATCCAATATATATTATCCTGCTCTTGTAATGCAGCAAAAATGCCATATGAGGTCAAACATTTTAGGCCTGCGACCCATAAAATTAAAAATCTAAAATACAGAAATCGATACTTTGTGATCCCTACAAAAATTTTCCAATTAAAATAATAATAATCAAATTAAATTATAATAACTATCATCATCTTCCAGCCATGTATTAAGTCTGGTGGCTTTTTATGGTCTCATGCCATATTTTAATAATAATAACAGTAATTGTGTATATATATATATTCTAAACTTGTATCCAACTCAGGGTCGGGTCAAGAGATGAGATGAAGCCCCCTATATAGAGATCTGTGAATGACAAGGGTCCAGCCAATCACACCTGATGCACCATCATGGTAGCAGATGAACAAAATTAAACAAAATGGATGAGATGAGTATGGAGAAATGGTGGAATGAAATTGTGGCAGGGGAAAATGGGAGAAACCCCCCCAAGAAAAATCTGCCCAAGCTCCATTTTGTACACCACTCATTTGGAGTAACCGAGACTCAATCTCGGGACCCCAGTGGTGAGAGGCGAGCATCTAACCGCTTGCACCATGGAGCTGCTGATAATCGTAATAAAAATAATAATGAAATAATTTTTACAAAATATTTTCTGTATTTATATTCAATCTTATATCAGTTCCAGTTGACTAGTGGTTAACATGTTTGGCTCTGTTTTCAAGGCTCACATGTTCAAACCTGGGCCAGGTTTGATGGATTTTTCAGGGCTTAAAAATCCTGAGCTAAATAATTTATTTTATCTGATGAAGTTAGGCTGTAATGTCTTCCCTTCCGCTTCACCACGGTTAAATTGTGTTTCTTTGGAAGAAATCTATAGCCATGGTTCCTGTATCATATATTTATGGCACATGAAGCAGCCTCAAACCTGAGAAAAAAGGCTTCTGAGCAAAATTTGTTAGCCCTTTCATATCCAGATTTGAACTGCCTGACCATTACAGTGTGTTAAATAAAATAATAGAACACAGTGTAAATGTGAGAAAGTTATAAAAATAAACTTACCCGATTAAGGTAATCTTGTCTTAGGTTCATATTGGATTTGCACATAAGTATCAGCGATTCTGGTGAGAACTTTCTCACTACTAGGTCAGACACAGCAAATTCCAGTGATGGTTCATTATAAGATGAAGGAATTTTAATGGATACCCAAGCAATCTTACTTCCATCCTTTTTAAATCTATCTGATAATGAAAGAGCCATTTCTTTGACTGGTAGAAAAACATCATCCTTTGTGCCTTTCCCTGGCAAACTTGGATCATACAATAAAACCTGTAAATTGATGTTTTTATTAATCATTTCATACATCTCAATGATGGATATATTATATTTGAAAAGAAAAATGTGGTTTGAACCCAGGACCTTTATCACTCTAATGTTAGAGTGTGAAAGATCCTGGGTTCAAACCCCAGTCTGAGCGTATATTTTTCTCTTCAAATATAATTTATCTGTAAATTGATAACGAAAATCAGTTTTTTATGCTATTTGCAGATATTTTAACTTCAAGAACATATCACAGCTTAGGATCTTTAGATGTAATATTACTTTGTGATAAATACCTAGGAACAACAATTTATTACAAACAGGAATGAAGTGCAGAAAGAAATAAAAAACATGCTCAACTCTGCAAACATTGTGTTATTATACATTACAGGAACTCTTGTCCCAACTTCTCTCAGAAAATTAAAACTAAAATACATAATATGGTTATTCTTCCAGTTATATGAATCTGAAACATAGTTTCTTTCTTTAAGGGAGGAGAAAAGATTGAGTATTTAAGAATAAAATGGTTAGGAAAATTGTTGAACCAAAGAGATGCAGACAGACAGATGAGTTAGAGAAAATAATTAAATTAATGTTTGTATTCCTCACCTCATATCCTTTTTCTTCTAGACTGCAGTTTCGGAGCTTATCTCCATCATCAGTAGCCTCTGGTCGACCGGTGTTATGTCGTTTCTTGGCGGTTTTCTTCTTCCTTCTATCATAACACCGGTCGACCAGAGGCTACTGATGATGGAGATAAGCTTCGAAACTGCAGCCAAAAAAAAAAAGGATATGAGGTGAGGTAATAAAAACATTAATTTAATTCTTAAATTAAACCTCATAGTGTTTTTTTCCCTGTGAAAGTTAAATAAATGAGTTGGAAAACTACATGATCATTATGGGAAATCAGATGTAATAAGACCAGTTAATTCTACTAGACTATGATGGGAAGAATGGGGAATGGAAGAAAGTCATTCAAACTTCTTGTAGGAAAGCCAGATGAAAAGCTTCCAATAGGTAAGTCAAGAATGAGGTGGGAGAATAATATTAACCATGATCTGAGGAAAGTGAATTATACTGGGAATGATAGGAAAATTTAGCTCAGGATAACGACTTATTGAGGGCTTATATCTATGCAACCATGAACCTCCAGGTTTGATAGTTGGAATAAAATATTGGAAACCTAAAAACCAAGAATAAATCAGAAATTCATGTGATTGTGAGGAGAATGAGGGGTACTTAGAGATGATTCAAATATAATGTACGCACCAACATTAAAAAAGTTTTATCTCTTTTTTCCATGCATATTTTTGCATAATTTTCCATAAATGTAATTGTTTCAGTCTTGTACTCTGCTTCAACAGGAAGAACTAAATTCACTCGCACATTTTCAGTAACATAAGGCATAGGAACCACTTCTACTCTTCCAAGAGGTTTACAGATCTCCAACCTGGCAGAACAGATAATAAAATGTTTTTATTTTAAGACAGACATATATATCATATTTGAAGACCGGGACTTGAACCCAGGACCAAGGGTTTTTACCAAAGGTCCTGGGTTCAAGTCCCGGTCTGAGCATATAATTTTCTCTTCAAATATGATTTATCCATCATTGAGATGTATGAAATTAACAATAAAAACATTGATATAATATATATTAACAGTTTGGGAAAAGATATACATTAAAAAAAAACAATTCTAGAACCATGAATTTTGAGTTTTCAGACGAACCAAATTTGATTGCAAAGTTCTTCAAATCAACACCAGATAGCAGTTTAGAAAATTACTGGCATCATGAAAAATTGACAGTCGTGAAAACAGCTGAAGATGGGAATGATGTTTCCCAATACTGCAGTTCTGTATTAAAAAACATAGATGTATGAGCTAAGCAGAATTCATGATTCATTTAATTCTTATTAAGAAAACCTCATAATGTAAAAATTCCCAACTTTTATTAATTCTTTAACACTGTCATATCTTGAATTACAATTTTTACCTTTTATGAACTTCTCTACCAGTTGTGGTATCTCTGAATGCAAGGTCGAGACGATAATCCATTCCACGTGATGGATCAAAACGTCTGTACCCATTAATCAAACGGCGATATTGGAGATGTGCACCCCAATCTGCTTCTACTTTCTTCACTGTAGCGTTAACAATATACTGAAAGATTAGAAAATATCACTTGCCCTGTAGTCACAAATAATTCTGGAAAAATAGGTATATTAACACTTTGGGTGCAGATGATAGACAGATCTTTATTGCCAGAGACACAGTATAATGAATGTATGGCAATGTCCATTAGTATATTAATTACTGTGTCCACCGCGTAGTGTGCTGCCTTGTCACAGAACGAGCCTGGGTTCGATCCTTGGTCGGGACAAGTTTCGTAGGTGATGGTTTTTTTAAGGGTTTTTCCTCACCTGTAAGACTGTCAGGAAACTTTAAGGCATAAATGGTCCCCGAACATCAGCTGGCCATCATTAACATATTCATTAAGTTTAGGATTAAGGCCTCTCCTGGCACATCATTACCATCATCATCATCATCACTTATCATATATCATCGGGGCAGCATAACTCTGCCTTCCAGGTGCCCCAACCTCAGAAATGGGTTACAATAATGCTATGCCAGGAGAGAATACCAGAAATTTGAATGACAACATGGTGGCATTTAATTAAAAGAATATATTAATTACTGTGGTGTCTAAACAATCATTGCTAAAATATTTGTGGACACTCCAAACTCAATACTGATTTTATTAATAGATTCGTTAAGATGTAAGAGAATTATATAAGAAGAAAGAAAGGCTGATGGTTGTATTGGTGCTTGAATGGTGTAATGGTCAGCATACTGATGTAAAGAGTCAGAGGTTCGGGGTTGAGTCTCAGTTCAAGCTTTAATTTTTCCTTACAAAAAATAAAATTAGTGGTTGTTTAAACAATATTAGGATCTATATGAAAAAAAAAGCTAGGAGTTTATAACTATGTTGTGAGACCAGTGTTGACCAGTGACTAGTGCTTTGAGGATCCAGATTTGGCTTCCCAAATTACAAACATAAATGAAGACTGATTGCACTTTTTCTGTCATTTTGTGTGCTCTTTCTTGTAAATTTCCTTATAAACACAACTGCTTTCAAAAACTAACTCAGGATACAGCAAAATTGTACATATATCTTTATACATGGTATTATATGCCAATCACTGTGGTTAAATATTAACCTAAGGTGCAGACATAATTGATTCTTGTATAATACCTGTTGGGAAATTATCAGACACAAGGTCGAAGAGTCACTTAATACTGATTTAAGAAAGTACAGACTTGGATATTCTAGGAAATTTTCATCAATGCATACAAATGATATCTTACTACATACACTATCTCATTAAAAAAATCAAGGTAAAAAGATATGGAAATTTTCCAGTAAAATATTAGTACTCTTGAAAGATTATATTATTTTTGGTCTGGACATCTTACCTCAATATTAATGTTGATTTGTTCTTGGACATGTTTCAAAACAATTCTGTTTTATCGTCAGCTTTCCCAGAACGATAAAACAGAATTGTTTTGAAACATGTCCAAGAACAAATCAACATTAATATTGAGGTAAGATGTCCAGACCAGAAATAATATAATTAAAATAACCTCAAAATATAACTTCCTAAAATTAAATACTCTTGAAAGAACCTGATTTATCAGCTCATCATAAACAGCAAGGGGTAGTGAGTGATGATTCTTCAGGTGACCACAAGTGATGAGTTATCAAGGTCATCAGGGTTGAGTGACAGTGACTGAAGTATAGTACTGCCTGAAATTATCTATATCTTCAGTTTTTTTATTCAGAGGTAAGTTGAGTGGAATCTATTTTATTTAACACCTACTGCATGGGATCTATCTATTAGCTGTATTGCAATATTTTTAATGTAAATTTAAACACTTATACTGAACAATAAACTGATATTTGAAGAGAGAAAAATTGTTTGGCTTCTTCTTCTTCACTTCCTGTTTTAGGCATTGATTGCTTGTTCAGTCTTCACTAATAGATCTAAGACCATCTCTTCTGAGGACATCCAATATCTCTTCCTCCTCTCGGGTCCATATCAAAGTGAGTAGCACTGTGTCTCAGCTGTCAGAATCTCATTTGATGTTGAAAAATTTGTAAAAATTCAATATTAGAAGGGAAAGGGGTCTACCCAAAAATAAGAAATTGGCACATAGTCTATCAGACAAAAATGTCTAGTGACCTCTGCTCAAACGCTGTGGCAATCCTACTATTAGCTCTTTGACCAATTTAAAGTACCTACAAAGGGAAAAGTTAAACCTTGGAAAAGAAAGAAAGATACATTGAATTATTATAAAATTATAAGGTTCTTTTTAATAAATAAGGCGAGTCTGTTGCATCTTACCTCAACAAATTAAATTATTTAATATTTAAAGGAAGTGACACTATGAGGTTTTTTAAAATAATATTAGTTAGAAAATACACAAATCACCTCATATTTGTTGTTTATTGAAGACCCAAGGTTTCGTCTCTCTATGACACAATGACAATGACACATAGAGTGCCAAAATCCTACAAATAAACTACAAACATGAGGTGATTTATATTTGAAAAGAAAAATTATACGCTCAGACTGGGGCTTTATAGGCCAAGACTCTACCAACTGAGGTATCTGAGCAAGTTCCAATCTAAACGCAAATTTTTCTCTTATATACACTGTTAATTCCCATGCACCAATTTGCATTTAGATTGGAACTTGCTAAGATAGCTCAGTCAGTAGAGTCTTGGCCTAGAAAGCCAAAGGTCCTGGGTTCAAGCCCAAGTCTGAGCGTATAATTTTTCTCTTCAAATATGATTTATCCATCATTGAGATGTATGAAATGAATAATAAAAACATGAGGTGAGTTGTGTATTTTCCAACTGATATTATTTAAATTGAATTGGTTTAGGTGGAAAAGGAAAATACATATATAACTTATATTTGAAGAGAAAAATTCTCGCCTAGACCGAGACTCAAACCCGGGACCCTTGGCTTTCTGGGCCAAGTGCTCTACCAACTGAGCTACCAAGGCGAGTTGCGATCTAGATGCAAATTTTTTTCTTATATACGTTGTAATTCCCTCGTGCCAAATGCTTGAAACCATAGCTTCTAACTTTGCAAATGGCGGCTTCAATGAGAAGTGTTAAATTAATAATAAAATCGTACATATATAACTACCTGAATATCTGCCTTGTCAGCTCCTTCTAGTTTCTTGACAGTAGAGAAATCTGACTGTAGATATATCTCTGTTTCAGTGAAGTAGTCCCACCTGACTACGTCAAACCGACTTGAAGCAATATTTCCTGGTGGATTTCCAATTGGCCAAGATACACTGGTTTTTCCTCCTGGAGTCAGGGTTGACATGTTTACAAGCGAGTTTCTCAGAACTGCAATGTCTTGTTTGTTATGAACAAGTGCCACCTACACAAAAATCCATTCAGAAAATATTTTTGTGATTCTCTAATGTATTAAAAAAGTCAGTCACGCAGGAACTGCATAAAGTAAGTAAATTCTTCAGCAAGATGTATTATTTATGGTCTGGTTTTGCTGATAAACAAACCTGATTTTACTTTTCTTATTCAAATGTTACATGCTGTTTCATTGTGAAAAAACAAACATGGCAGCTATTAAAATGATTTTTAAATTACGATTTTCTACTCCTAATTGTCAGATCATGCTGATTTTTCACGAATACCTTCAGTGTTTTATCTCAATGGCATTTACCAAAATTTGTTATGGAATACCAGTACAGTATTCTAATTTTTTTTACAAAATATGAAGTGAGGTGTTATTTTATTAATGTTAAATTTGTTGTGAAAAACTGAATATTGCTGCCACTAGAAGAATTTTTAAATATTTGCCAAATTTAAATTTTTGCTTCACTTCTAAAGATCTGATTTTGTTCTTTAATGAATTCAACTTTACTTTTGTGAATTGATTGCTATATACCAAGTTTTGTTATGAAAAATAAAAACTTGCTGTCACTATACTGCCCTACTAAGCTAAAAGATGAATCTCAAGATCTTTAAACATTCAGTTAGTGAGCAATTTGTTAATTCATTTGTTTATCACAATACTGCTTTATGATATATACCATTTTAACCAACAGTAGCAATATTTATGTCAAATTATTAAACAATTATGCAAAAAAAAAAATTGCATTTAGATTGGAGGCCCAGGTAGCTCAGTTGGTTTGAGCATTAGCATAGAGAACCAAAGGTCCTGGGTTTAAACCCCAGTCGAGGCGTATATTTTTCTCTTTAAATATAACAATTATACTGCTATTTTGCTTATGATTTTAATATAATTTTATTTATAATTCATTAGCATTTTTTGTGACTTTCTGTACATATATGACTATATAGCTTAATATACAATACATTTGAAAATACAATAGGAAGTAACATTATGAGGTTCACTTAATAAATAAGTTTGGTCTGTATTATTCAAGGCAAACATGCCTTGAAACATGTGTTCTATGAGGGTGGATCAAATAAATATAAACCGGAATTTGTATCTGGAGGCTCTGGTAGCAAACTGCAAAGGTTGTGGTTTGGAGGGGAAGTTGGTGGGGGTGTCTGGAGTAGGGATCTTGATGTGTCGCACTCCGAAGAGCGGCCGCTTGCTTCAGTACACCATGAGCGAGCAAGAGGTACACACGTCTGTTGTGCAATGCATTATTATTACGTTTTTGGCGAAAGAAGGCACTAAACCTTCTGAAATTTTGAGAAGGCTCCATGTGCAGTTCGGGGAAGCAACCCTTTCGAAGACGCAGGTGTATGATTGTTGCAAAAAAAAATTTAGTGGGCCAGGATTCAGTGGAAAATGAGCCCCACCAAAGACGGCAACGAACAAGCATCACTGCAGACAACATTCGTGATGTACGGGACCTTATTGAGGAGGATCGGCGCGTAACAATTTCTGAAATTGCTTCACACATTGGAATAAGCTTCGGAAGTGTTCAAGCCATCATCAGTGATGAACTCAAATTCCGAAAATCCGCCAGAAACCGATCCGAAATGTGATTGTGCTGCATGACAATGCAAGGCCACACACTGCTCGGTTGACACAAGAAAAACTGACGAAAATGCATTGGACACCTCTGGAACATCCTCCTTACAGTCCAGATTTGTCACCCTGTGACTACCACTTGTTTGGGCCACTGAAAGAAGACCTGGGAGGAAGGCAGTTTTGTGACAATGCAGCGGTAGAGGAGTTCGTGTGCAACTGGCTGACTACACGTCATCCCTCATTCTTCAAGGACAGCATCAAAAAGTTGCCAACTCGATGGCAAAAGTGTGTTGGAAATGCAGGAGACTATGCAGAAAAATGAGGTGGTGATTTTGTATTTTTTTGTTAATTCAATAAAATTGTAAACAATAATTCCAGTTTATATTTGATTCACCCTTGTAATAGAAGCAACTATAAGAGGTAAGAATAATCTTATTTACATAATACATCTTTTTTTTTTTAATTTTTGCTTCAGGTTAACCCCCAATCTTAACGGTCTGATTTTGCTGATCAACAAATTCAATCTTACTTTTCTTAATTTACTGCTACGTACTGAGTTTCATTTCGTAAAATCAAAAATTGCAGCTGCTGAAGCAATTTTTAAATCAGGTTAACCCCAGTCCTTGTTGCCTGAGTTTCTTGGTTAATGAACTCAACTTTACTATTCTTAATTGTTATATTCCGAGTTTCGTTATGAAAAATAAAAAATTGTGGCCATTAGAGCAATTCTTAAATTTTTTGCTTCAGGTTAACCCCCACTCCTAATAGTGCAATTTTGCTGATTAACAGAAATTACTTTACTTTTGTTAAATGATTGCTATATATGGCATGTAACATTTGAATAAGAAAAGTAAGATCAAGTTTGTTAATCAGTAAAATAGGGTAATAAGTTTGACTTGCTGAGCAATTTGCTTAGTTCATGCAGTTCCTGCATGATGGACTTTTGTTATTTAGAAGATCATGATTGAGTTTATCATCCGATATTGAAAAGTCTACATCCACATTATGTTTTACCTTAGAAAAATAAGCATGGAGACGATAAAAGGTGTTTTGTTCTTTTATTGGATAAACTGTCAAAGCAGAATCAAATTTGTTATCTGTTATTAATTTCTGCATACCATCTTCCATACTAAAATCTTTTTCCAACATGTAACTTGACAGAGTATTTCCCTGAAAAATGAAAATTGCTGTAATATTTACAAAAATTACAGGTAGTAATAATGAAAAATATATTGATTTATTTATAAAAATAAGTAAAACTATCTCACTACAGACCCTTGGGGTGGTAGGAGGTTAAGGCATGCATCTTCCTAGACAACTGGCACAAGATGTCAGCTGGGTTGTCAATCCTGCATGATGGCACCTTTATCCCCAAAGTGTATGTCTGGTACACTTGGGGAAATTAAAATATTCTGAGAATGATTTATGCATTGGCACTGCTCTTGTCTAGACTTAGCTATGAAATATGTACTCTCTAGTTCAGTTCCTACCTTCTGTTTGCTTTTAGTATTTAATGGAAAAAGGAACAAATGTCACCTGACACATAAGTTCCTAAAATCAATTGATTGGTTTCTTATTAAAGATGTGACAATTGCTATGCAAAATAAGACAGTCTCGCCAGAAACTATTACTCATTGCCCAAATCTCAGCTCTATGAAAAGGTTCTAAACATTTAAATTTTTAATGATTTACTGATTATTCATTCTGTTAAATAAACTATAATACATAAGACCCATTGTGAGTGCCCAAATTACTATATTTACACTGGCATTTATATTCTTATCCTGTTTTGCATTACTTCATTGATAACTTGCATAATAAATAAGATTCTAAGAGGAAGGGTGAAGAGGCAGGCAATGTACATTTTTACCTGTCTCTTCAGTGATTGTGAGCAAACATTAATGCCAAGTACAAGACATTTAAATTTCCTCCAGTGTACATATATGCAATAGAGACTGACGAAGAAATTATTAATGTTTTCATTTGAAACCTACTTTGATATTTTTATGACCCACTTCTGAGGTCAGGGCAACCAAGAAGGCGGAGTACAGGATCTTTACTAATTCAAGGAACAGAGAAGAAGTTTTTAATAAGCATGCTAGGTAAAACCAGAAGAGATAGAATACAGAAACTAACATAAGAGAAATTTCAAAGCTGGATAAAATACAAGATAAAATGCAAGATAGTAGAAGAAGATGGTATGGACACATTAAAATAATTAATACTGGAAGAATACCAAAACAAGCACTGGAATTTATATTAGGAGGGAGGAGAACGAGAGGCTGGCTGACATATAGATGGGAAAAGCAATTTAAGAAGAATGCTGAGATTGAAATTAAAGGAGGCTTTTGTCCAAAACTTGCCCCCAGAAGGGTCACACGAGACTCAATAAAGAAGAAGAAGGATCCTTGCTAGATGACCACTTCATCAACAAAATTTCAATATGAGAACACCAATAGCTTCCTTGTGAATTGACCCCAGGGTCATGGTGCTTCCAAAAGATTTTATACTAGTTTAAGGGTCATATGCAAATACATTACTCTCTACTCAAATTACTTCCAATCACTGGTGAGCTGAGATCGAATTAACGGCCGTCTTAACCGGTCATGCATGAATGTTGACATTTTCGTAATATTGGCAACGAATTACCCAGAATTCTCAGCGATAAAACCACTTCCGTTATTTTTCGTCTGCTATAGAGGAATGCATTTATGCTTGCATCCCGCAAATAATACCGTATACAAACACGTCTGCGACGTGCAATATTACGCCGATTCTCCTGTTCTTCCAGTTGAATTCTTTGGTAGACTCTATCAAATTCCTCTTCTCCGCGTATACCGAAAACATGATCGAAGTCTTCAAGGTCCGACATCTTGGATAAGTTTCAAACTACATCGGTTCCCTTCGGGATTTTCACATAAGTTTATATCTTGAGCTACGATCTTAAGGTACCTTGTCAGGTAGCTTTACAATTATTACCGCGTGAATAGATTTCTGAGTAAGAAAAATGTGTTTGAATAAAACTTTATCAGCAGAGAACGCCTTTTACTGTCTAATGCGTTCAAACATTCGACCCTAAAAGTTCTGACTCCCATCAGGCACAAGATGTCAAATGTCACTTTTGTTTTCAAGGGAGTTTGTTGTGAGGACGGGTAAAAATCTTTCATAATCAAAAAATTATATCTCTGATTCTAATTACCTGACATTATTACTATTTGTTGTATTATTTAAGGATACATTTTGCTTTAAAAATATATACATATTTTTTAGATATCTTAAACCATTTGATCTGAAATAATTTATAAATAATTGAATCAAAATTACATGGAAAGTAACACTATGAGGTAATTTTCAATCTATAATTGGGTTGAATAAAATGTTTTTACAACTCACAATTCAAATAGATTTTTATTAATGGAAACCTTATAATATAAAATTTCCATCAATATATAAAATTTTGGTGTTGACTCAATTTAAAAGTGGAGTTTAGCTGATGATGGAGAGGATTTCCTCCATAACTAGTCAATGAAAAATACATATTTTTATGAGGTCAGGTCCAATTAAATTATATAATACACCTTCAAAAACTACATTTTTATCGATTTAGTTATTTATAAAAATAAATAAAATGATAATAAAGATATTTGGTCTGTATATTCTTACCTCTGATGGTTGTTTTTATTGAACATATGTTCAAGGCTTCTGAGCCCCATTGTCAGTGATTTCGGACTGATTTTTCTCAAGTTTCGGCCCTGATTATTTTAAAATAAAATGATTTTTATATCCTGCATTCAAAATGTAACAGTTACATCAATAAAACTGCAGGAGCAGATTTTTATATGTAATGGCTACTTTAGTTGAAATTTTATGTTCTTATTTAATAAAGAAAACTGTACATCAACATATGTATGCTATGGCAAAACTTGAATTATTAAAAAATTAATTCAAACTGAATGATTTAAGATATCTAAGAAAATGCAAATACATTTTAAAAGTTAAATGTATCCACGACTAACATAAATATTTTTAATAATGTCATGTAATTATATTCAGAGATATAATTTTTTAATACAAGTTGACTTTTACCTCTCTTCACAACCAACTACACTATGGCATGTACCAATTTATTCATAACAAATTTCAATTTGAACCTGGACTGAATCTTGGCAGGGAATGGATGTAGCATGAAGTATACAGCGTCCTAAATTGTCATCATCAGAATCTGAAAATGCATTCTTCACACACCAATCAAGTGATGGCATCACTTTACGCATTACTGAATTACTGAGTAATAATCCTGCATCTGAAACCAAAATAAATATAATGTTATTGAGAAAGAATAAACTTTTATTAAAAGTCTCTATGCACACAGCAAAAATAAGTTCTTTAAAAAAATATATATATATTAATTCAAAAAAAGGAGGCAAAACAAACCTAATAATGAAAGATCGTCATCTTCCATATAAATATAAGCCCTACTACAATCTCAAGGTTGGATTTTCAATCCATCTCTTCTTTGGACAGTCCAAAGATCTCTTTCCAAGTGGACAGTAGTGAAACATGGCTTTTGTGATTCTGTCCATGGACAAAAGTTCTACATGAGTTTTTCAATTGTATTGCTAATTATTTATAAAATTGATAACTGATTCTAACTACAGTTCTTGGAGGACATCTTCCCATCAGGGCAGTATATTCTGTAAGATACATTGATTCAATTTATTCCATATTTTCAATGAGTAATGGAAAAATGAATCAGTAGATATTATTTAAATCTGTGTCAAATTATACAATAAACAGGCAATAGTAAAAACCTTATGGATATGTATGAATTCTTTTCACTACCGTCTGACACTTTTAAATAAGTTGATATCTGAAATTGGGTTTCTAAAATTTAACAAAAGAAATATATATTCCGTAAACCAGCAAAATCGGACCATATATTTGACTTGTTGAGGAATTTGCTTAGTTTAAACAGTTCGTCCATGATGGACATTTTTTGTTATACTTACGGATTTTATCAGTGATATCTAAATTTGTATGTGAGGTAGAAAAAATCAATTACTCTTTCACGTAATTTATTTTTTTAAACAAATTGTACTTAACATGGATAATGAAACACATTATTTATGTTTACAGGATGTTGGAAAATCTTCTTTATAATGTTTGAGGGACTCTAAATCTGGTATTCAACCAATAGATAAGGTAGCATAAAGAAAGAATTTAATTGCATCTCAAAATATTAATAGATGGAAAGGAATAAATGAAATAGAAATATAAGTTATATGGGGTATGTGAAAAAATATATGTAGTGCAGAGATTCTTGATGTCCCAACTCCTTTCAAAAAACGTTAAACTGAAAATATATAAAACTATTATTCTACCAGTTATATTATATGGGTGCGAAACATGGACTCTTAGTTTAAGGGAGGAAAGGAGATTACAAGTATTTGAGAATAAAGTACTTAGGAAAATTGTTGGACCAAAGAGAGATGAACAGACAGGTGAATGGAGAAGACTACATAACAATGAACTACATGGTCTTTATAGGAAGCCAGATATAATAAGAACAGTTAAGTCTCGTAGACTGCGATGGGCAGGACATGTTGCACGTATGGGGAATGAAAGACTTGCTTGGAAGCTTCTTGTAGGAAAGCCAGAGGGAAAACGCCCAAGAATGAGGTGGGAGAATAACATTAACTATGATTTGTGGGAAGTAAATTATACAGGGAATGATTGGAAAGCATTAGCTCAGGATAGGGATGTATGGAGAGCTTATGTCTGCACGGCCATGAACCTACGGGTTCGATAGTGCCAGTGAGTAAGTAAGTAAGGAAAACTAAAAGAAATCTGAATACTAGAAGAAAGAGTACCTTAGAATTATAAAATATGGAAAAATCAGGGATATCTACATATGTATGCTAAGAAAATCATAGAATTGAGAAGTCAAAATTGCCTAAACAAATAAGAAAGACAGTTTGGGAGAAGATTTACATTCAGAAATTTGCAGGAAAAGGATTTGATTGTTTGCTTCATCTGGCTAACACCAGAGGGAAGGGATGTGCAGTACTTCCAATAGACTCAACAGTTGTTTGTTGACTGAGGATAAAGGTGAATCCTTTGAAACACATCCAAGAAAGAGAGGTAATAGGAGATTAGATGCAAGTTCCACATTAAATTTGAGGAGTGTTTTTACAAAACTGAACATGTACAAAAGTAACATTTTCAGGGAACACATTTCATTGTATATGTTTTTTTAAATTTCTTATTAACATTTTACAAAAGAATTGTATTAAAGATAGAGTCCATATACCTAATATAATGACATAACAATATTTGCTATATATTTATATTAGAAGAAAAATAAATTTGAAAAACAGGAGTTTTTAAAACTTCACATCTACAGATTGACAATATTATACACTGATTTGATAATAATTACTAATTGCAGTCCATCTAGTACAATCTGCAATATCTTTGAAAAGAACTGCTGGGCTTCTTCTGAAGAGATATAAAAAAGTCTGTTGAGTTTTTTTTGACATGTTCTGCCTTTTTGATACTGACTTGGTTTGTATGCCATATATTAATCAGTGTGGAGGATAATAGAATCCTCACAAAGCTTTTCAATTACAATCCAGGATGAGGAGATCAAGACTTGATGGTTTAATAATATGGAGGATAACTTAAGAAGAATGATTGTTAGGAGATGGGAGACAGGATGAGGAGATCAAGACTTGATGGTTTAATAATATGGAGGATAACTTAAGAAGAATGATTGTTAGGAGATGGGAGACAGGATGAGGAGATCAAGACTTGATGGTTTAATAATATGGAGGATAACTTAAGAAGAATGATTGTTAGGAGATGGGAGACTTAAGGCTTTGGAAAGGATGGAATGGATTGTCATTATAAGAGAGGCCATGGAAAAGAAGGCTATCTGAAGTACAAATACCTTAAAACCATGAATAAACATGTTACTATATTTGAACAGAAAAAATGATAAATCTCTTCAAATATAATTTATCCTTCAGTGAGAAGTGTTAAATTAATAATAAAAACATCAAAACATGTTACTGTTCGACAGAATCATAGACATTGCAATATTAATGGCAATTAGATGGCTGATACTCTCACCAAGAAAGGCTCATACATACTTCAGACCTACAACAGACCAGTGTTGATATGAAGTTAAGGTTAAGGGCCTTCCAGCCCTGTCCCATCATTGAGTTTAGAAGAGGAGCCAGACCAAGGAAAACTGGCTAAAAAATGGAGAAGATTTAAAACAGATGAAGATAAGGATTTAGAAATGTTTGGCTAAGGAAGGGGAAATATCAAGTGGATTGTGAAGGAAGCCAAGACTCACCAGGTATTGTAGAGTCAAGAGGAAAATAAGAAACACGGCAATTGTGTGTATGGAAAAGGTATTTAGTGTCATGTGGCATAGTTGAGTGGTCTAAGGCATCATGCCTTGGTGCAGAGTTAAAGGCCTTGTGCTGGTTAGTGTCCCATTGGAGAAGAAATTTTCTCATAGAATTTCGGAAAATATGGGAACAATGCCACTCAGCATTGTGAGGCATTTGGATAGTTCTAATAAGTAGTGGTTCCAGCTTGAGAAAATCAGATAAAAATGGCTGGAGAACCTAATATGTCGACCACAAGTCATCCCTACACTGTCTGGATGATCGTTCACCTTTGTAATTAACACATGTGGATGTGAAGCCAGCTTGTAGGCCAAGAATCTATAGCATACCAATGTCTTCCTCAATAATAAAGAAATACAAGGAATCCATTAAAACTACATGACAAAATTATCTCTGAAATAGGATAGCATCTAAAGAAACCAGTAGAAACATGCTAGATTCTCCAGCAAGTATAGAAGTTGCTGAATTCTGACTCATCATTGGATATGCTGCCTACTACACCACTTTCATCAAATCAAGTCCTTCTCTTTCATCCGTCAAACATAGTAAACAACCATTTCCATCATCCTGTGCAAGATATTATTATAAGACATACTGTACCTAGAGAACAATAAGAAGTGTGTTCATCTTTTTTACCATTTCCAGCATGAACGTCTTCACTGACACTAATGCCTTGAACCACCTCGTAAAGACGATGTGCTTTGATATATGTTGTGTCTTTAATTAAGAAGAAGAAATCAAATTCATCCAGATAATTATCTGTTATGTACTTCAGCATGTGAAATGGTTTTAGAATCTGTCTAGTATCTGTGAAACCTACTATGCCACCTGGCATGGAAATGTTCAACTTTCTTGTTCCAGGTGCGTCAATAAAAAACATAACTTTATCTACAAGATGTGCAATTGTTTTATTCAAAGCAACCCCTCTTATCGATACATCATGTTGTGATGACAATATACTTATAAAAAGCTTCTCTCGTATACCAAGTTCTGTTGAATAATACCGAGGTCGGTTTAAGAGATTTGGAGTTTTCTGTGCTTTCTTTGGTTTACCAGCTATGTTAATTCTGGGTTCATATTCATCTCCAGGTTTATTTGAATCGCTATTCAAAGTACGACTATGGGAAAGATGATCCCTTGGAATTTTTTGAGATATCTCATTAAATAGACAACCATTTTCTAACATTGGTGTCAAAATAAAACTTACAAAAATGCCAAAACATAACCCTACCAAGAAGTATTTATTCTGTCTACAGAGTGTACTTATAAAAGATAGCATTTTAAAATTTAATTAAAGACCTGCAGTTCGTATGAACGCTAACAGAACAACTTATCTGAGATTATTAGATAAGCTGTACACAAATATTATATTTTATTTATTATTTAATTAACCCACTACATGATTACAATAGTCGATTATTACATAACTTTTTTTTTACAAATAATCGAATTCATAAATTTCGATAACTATCGAGTTATTGAAATATCTAACTCAGTTCGATACATGGAGAACAATATTCATCCATGTATTTAACATAGAGAACCATCTAGCGAGAGAAAGTAGAAATAAAATATTGTGGATCATTCGCGTTAGTATGTCCTTATTTTAACTATTTTATGTTCCGTTTACATAAGTCGTATGCGTAATTGTGATATATAGAAATATAAAGAAATGTGATTATATGATTTGCGTGTAATTCCCGTGTCAATTGACGTTTGGCGGGATCACGTGACTCCCTCCAAACAGAAATCGAGGTTGTGTTTGGGTCGACCTCCGTAGTTTAAGAAAAACGGGCTCGTGGCTGTTGTGTTACGTTTGACTAAGCGGCGTAAACAGTGAATAGATCTCGAAATAGCTCATTTGAAGGTAATGGATATTTAGAAAGATTGCGATGAATAAGATATATGGGATAATGAGACCTGACAATGAGAACAAATTAAGAAATTCGCACCTGCTCAAATAGGGGTCATCGAAAGCACAAAATAGGCTTGCATTCCAATATGGCTGGCTCATATTCTAACGCGTCAGGTTTTTTCATCCAAAATGGAATTTTATAACGTTTTAAATCCATATACCTATCGTGTATAGTGCGTATGTGTGTAAATATATTTGATTAGACACATGGTTCGTTGCGATAACAGTTTCATGTGCTTCTGCACTATTGACGTCTTGAGCATGAAAGGTAAACACCACAGCTGTTGTTGGTGTTTACTCTAAAGATGTAGGTGGTTTTATGTAGTAAAGGTAAGTTTAAGGATAGTTGTCATGAAATTTATGTTTCATGCTTATCATTACATCATTTTACAGCAATACTTTTTTTTCTCTAGCTTGTATGGCAAAGTGTTTGAAAATTGATCCTCCAAGATGCATAAAGCAAGAAGAATCAAGATTACAGACTTGAATCCGAATCTGATATGTGTCCTGTGTGGAGGATATTATGTAGATGCTACAACCATCATTGAATGTTTACATTCATGTAAGATTAAACCTATTTATATTTGTATTTGACATTAATGTTAACTGTCTACATTTTGCATGTGGAATTTATATAAAATTAGGGCAGTTCTTTACAGTAGTCCTTACTATGCTATACCATACAACATTCTTATGACACTGTTGCACTATGTATTTTTTCTGCTTTACTTACACCATATTTCCTACCATTTTAAACATCTAATAATTTTTAAAACATTTTTTACAATTATTAAATACTTTGTATCCCACTTCTTAAGTTGAGGCACCTGGAAGGCGGAGTTAGCATTACCCTGATGACATGACCTTTATGTGCAAAGTGTGGTAATTATCTTTCAATAATTCTTTCCCAGGTTCTACAGATTTGTAATACGTATGTGCAAATGCTTATGGAATTGCGGACAGGTAAAAGCACATCTGTGAAATCAGTATTACCAACCTTCTTAATTAATTCTCTGATATGTTTTAAGTAATGGATATTCACTAACTTAATTTTGTTAGTTTACAAGATTAGTTTATAGTTTATTGAATAATATTTAATGTAAATGCCTCATAGTGTTTTCTCCCACTTTAATTTTGATGAAATATTTAATGTGTTTCATTAGGTTATGAAGGATCAAGTTAGTGTAAATAAATTTTTCAAAAAAATTGTTTGGGAAGTAATTGTGAAGGTTGGTCATACAAATTTGACAAATATGTGGTATGATCTCCTGGTAATTTTGTAAGCATTTGCGCATGCAGTCTGCTATTCTGTAGAACTTAGAAAAATTGAGAACAATGTACAGTTTTTCCCAAATTAGTTTATAAAGTAATTTTAGAAAGGATACCGCATTTGAATTTGTTAATTTTAGTGAATGATTTGGCTGTTGTACACTTTAGGTCGCAAAAATTTTTCAATTTAATATCTTATCCACTGATGCACTAAACACTTTTAAACACGTTTAAAGCATTTTGCAACACTTTTAAACACATTTTAAACATCTTCCAATGTTGCAACGATTTTTTTTTTAATATTTATATATTTACGTAAAACATGGTCGTGCTACATTGCTTACTGCTATTTTCCCTCCTCTTCCTATGTTGTTCCAGCGTTGCCACCATCAACAACCCAAAATACTCCAGATGTTGCCAACCATTTCCATGTTCCCTGGATTTCACCTACGTTAGAGTAATTGATTTGTGTTACAGTAATTGATTTAGGTTTGGTTAGCTTTTAGGTTCCTTGCTTTTTAAATGTGATTTGATACGTAAAATAAATTACCTCTACATATCTGTTATTCTATGAAAAATTCAAAATATCGGACGGTTACCACGTAAAATCATATTTCCACTAGTTCATTTCGTGTTAATTATACATTTTTAGACAAGTTCTGGGAATTTTTGTGTCAATGTTGGTCATACTGATTTCTCATACATATACCGCCAACTGCTGGAGGTTGCATTTATCTACCTGGGATAATTGGAGCACTAGCGCATGCGCACTGCGATTCTATAGAACTTAGAAAAATTTTCGTGCGATCCGAAGTGTAGCATATCCAATGATTTAAGTAAGTTTTTGTACATTCATTTATTTAGTAATTTTCAAGATGGCTACTTGTTCTACAAATTGTTTTGCCTGCTACTTTTATATATTATGACGTGATAAGAAAGCACGTATATTTGTATGAGAGTTCTCAACCCTTTGATAAAGGTGTAGCTGCAGACAGACATGTGAATGTCCCTGGCATCAGGCACTTGAGAGGTGGGAGCAGCTGGCACTCTGCACTGAGTGTTCTGGTTGGGTTGGAGGTGGAGCATAAGCAGCACATTTCGAGTAGGGAGAGTAGCTCAGTGCATGAACGTACCAGAGATATTGAGGCGAGGTCTCTCATAAGTTCCAGTGCCCACTTCCAAGTCGTTCTTGAAGTTTCCAACACTGACTGTTAAAAGATAGATTGGACTGGACACTGCAGCATCAGTTGTAATTATAATGTAGAATTGAGTTAGCAAAGTGTTGTAATTGTGAACGGGGCAAGTCGTAGTGTTGTTGAATATTACAATAGTTGTATTGCAGTGACAATGATTATCATTTAAGAGATGACTATTGAAGCACAAGTGAGAATTGAAGTATTTCAAAGAACAATAGCGATGTGGACTTTCACCGGTGCTTTTCATTATATATATTATGAATACAATAATAAATGGATGGAGGAAAACACAACGGGGATATATACCCATCAATAGGAACCTCAAACTCGATGCTATTCTTTTTGCAGACGATTTAGCACTGCTGGCACTTTCCAAAAATGATTTGCAACGATCAATTTATAATTTACAAAAAATAGGTGCCAAATTTAATATGGAAATATCAATTAACAAAACTAAAATTATGGCATTTCATGGGAAGGACCCCAACAAAGTAAAATCTGTCTCCAGAATAAAATTTTAGAGAGATCTAATCAATTTAAATATCTTGGATATTATCTCTAGCTGGGATGGAAAGGATATCCCTGAAAAAATTACTAGTTATAATAAAAGTTTGGGAATTATTAATCAAGTTATGAAACCATCCCTTGTACAAAAAAACACCAGATTACGTTTATATAACACTTTGGCTAGACCAGTGTTGACCTATGGTAGTAAAGCATGGACACTAAAAAGACAACATGAAAACAGAATAACGGCTTGTGAAATGAAGATTCATGCGCAGAACAGCGGGTTACACCAGATGGGATCAGAAAAGGAACACTGATATCTTAAAAGAATTGAAGACTATGCCAATTTTGGAATATATTAAACAGTACCAACTAATTAAGTTATGTAGATAGGAAATAACACTATGAGGTTCTTTAATATTGTTTATTTTTTATCATTTCACTCACCTCATACTTCATTTTTCCTATGACTTGATAGCCAACTTTATTAAGTTATGTAGATAGGAAATAACACTATGAGGTTCTTTAATATTGTTTATTTTTTATCATTTCACTCACCTCATACTTCATTCATATGAAGTATGAGGTGAGTGAAATGATAAAAAATAAACAGTACCAACTAAATTGGAAACACCATCTAGAAAGAATGAGTTCAAATCGGATCCCCAAAGCTGTTTATAATTATATATCAAGAGGATGAAGATTTTTGGGCCGTCCTATGAAACGTTGTAGGGAAAATTTTCTATAGGATCATAACAGGCCTTGGCCTAATACTTGGAAGGAAAAAGAATAGAGATATGGGGATTACCATATTTATGCATATATTGGTTGCGTGCATGTATAAGCTGCATCCAAGTTTTGTGATAATAAATTGAGGGGAAAAAAAAAATTTGTCTTATATTTTCGCTAAGAAGCAGTACAAAAGACAGAAGTACGCCTATACCATTTTTAAATCTGGCAATGTTGTAAATTCCAAAGCTTCTGTTGCCAGCTATGTAAAGGTACATTTGGACTGCGACTCAGTCATTAATATAAGGTTAAAAGGGATGATCAGTTGGTACGTACGGTATTCATTGTCATTCCTATTCACTGTGTGTGAACATGGGTCGGTGCAGAGCAAGTTATGTCTCCAAATTCAAGCTACAAGTGCTGCGTTGTGCAGCAGAACAGCAGGAAGAAAGTTTGATGTGGACGAAAAAAATGTGCAATGGTGGATCCAAACAAAACATGCGCTTGAAAACACATCACAACATTGATAATCTTTCCGAAAGAAAGCGAAATATCCACATTTAGAGTTCTCCTGGATTACATATGGAAAACAAGGGCAGACTGATTTTCTGTATCCATCGAAATGATAGTTTCTCCTGGTACATATCAGGGAGTTTCTGCGCTATTGATGTACGCCGCTGAATTACATGGTCGTGATGTGTCATAAATTGCCTTGCCCAGTCATAACTTGTCTTAAATTTATTACACAGGATTTCCATATTCTTGGCTATCTTAAGGCCTATGTACCTTTAATTAATTGGATGAAATTGTTCTAAAATAAAGCACATTTTCTAGTTGTTTCATGTATAACGTCACCCTTATTTTGAAACTTGTGTTTTAGGTAAAAAAAGAAGTGTGGCCTATGCACACGTAAATACGGTATATGCCACAATGCCATCTACATATATTCAAATTTTAAAAAACTGAAAAACACACAATGTATTATTATAGTAAATTAATAATTATTATTAAGTTATGTAGATAGGAAATAACACTATGAGGTTCTTTAATATTGTTTATTTTTTATCATTTCACTCACCTCATACTTCATAATGAAGTATGAGGTGAGTGAAATGATAAAAAATAAACAATAATAATTATTATCTAAGAAAATTATATATTCTAAAATACCTTGTCGGGATTCTTGGCCGTGTCTTGTAGTATTGGCTTCTCAACGTTTCATCACCTTCTGTGGGTGACATTTTCAGGAGATTTTCAAATAACTGATAATTAGTTGTTAATTTTTGTGATTTTTTCATACGATATATTTATAGAAAAATCACAAAAAATAACAACTAATTATCAGTTACTCGAAAATCTACACAAACAAAATCTTTTGAAGATGTCACCCACAGAAGGTGATGAAACCTTGAGAAGACAATACTACAAGACACGGCCAAGAATCGCGAAAAGGTATTTTAGAAAACATAACGATAGCCTCTTGACCAATATAAAAATATATATGTTGATTTTTTCCCAAAAAATGTGAGAAATGCCTTATAACGAAGGTCATGTGTCTAATTGATTGTAGGTCTACCACTGTCTTGGAAAATAAAAGTGTGTGTGTATGGCTTGAAAAGAGATCGATATAATCTTTACTTTTGTTATTATATAAGGTGGATTCCATTTTTAAGATATATTTTTAATGTAAAAAATTGTCTTATATGCTGGAAAATACAATAATTATGATTGAATGCTTTTGCAGTTTGTAAAGCTTGCATTGTGCGGTACCTCGAGACCAACAAGTACTGTCCCATCTGTGATGTACAAGTGCACAAAACAAGACCACTTCAGAATATACGATCTGACCAAACACTTCAAGACATCGTTTACAAGTTGGTGCCTGGATTGTTTCAAAGTTAGTATACATTTTTTTATGTTATCTACAACATTACAATAATGCTTATCTCATTCGATGAATCTATCCGGTAAACTTGAAAAGGAATTTTAGTTTCCCTCTAAACGGTTGCTAGCAAAGAGGAGGTAGACCAATGGTAGATCTGCTGTCTAAGCTCCTGACAAGCTATGTACAAATTAGCATTTCCTCTGATCTATTTTAATAAATTCTGAAGGAATGAAGCAATTGAAATTGTTCTCATGAATTAATTTTTTTTTTAAATGTTGTTCTCATGAAATTACTGAAACAGATAAATCTAAGGAACTTGCAATTTGGGAGAAAATTTACATCCAGAAGAATAAGGAGAAAGCTATGAATTTTGAAATTCCCGGGGAAAGAAAAAAAATTTATTTGGAAGTTCATCGGTCAGCAAACAGAGGGAGTAGAAATCAACCTACAGGATGACAACTGCAAAAAACAACAGTTAGAATGCATCAACAATGTCGCATAGATGCGACAAAACTATGGTCTGCAGAATGTAAAATATATATCCATCCATAGTAATTCTGCCCAAAGGCAGGTCCTTCACTGCAATCATAGCATTTTCATGCTATGCTTGCAGCTTTACTAGGGAATTGTAGGTGTGGTAGCTTCCCGTTGCTTTGCACACCGGTGAAGGATGATGATGATGGCCATATGACTTCGGGGACTGTTTGGGCCTTAAAGTTTTCCTGACATTTGTCTTACAGGTGAGGAAAAACCTCACCCAGATAACTGCCCTGACTGGGGATCGAACCCGGGCCCGCTGCATGACAAGACCACAGCGGTGGACTAAAATATATACATATATATGAGGTGAGTCAAAATAACTAACACATAATTGTTAAAAGAATTAACAATATTTTATCAGTATTGCTTTTTCCAAATGTTCATTATATACAGTAATGATTCAGTTAAATAATTATAACTTATTACATATGCCCTTTTTGCAATTTAAATGAAGATATGGAAAGAAGCCATCTCCTCCGTTGTCCAGCTTTTGTGGAAGAGACCAGCCTTTCTGCTAAATATTGGAGTGCAAGAGAGCGAATGATTTCATTATCAAGTGCTCGACATTAGATACCAACCAACCAACCAACTTATTACATATAATATATATAAGATAATATCGCAGGAAAGCATTGGTTTTAATATATTTTATTTAGCATGGGGTTTCCTTCAGAGTTGTATTATTATAATCATGTATTTACATGTTGCTTATTATACCAAATGTGTGCTGTAACATAATTTTTATGATGCTCATTATAAACTTAACAATGTTATCTCAAAACTAGAATAGGGTTTTTATAAGCTTGCTGTGTATTAAATGTCACATTATGTTCCTAACAGCAGAGGTAAAGGACACTATGTACAATAATGTATCATAAATGTGAAATTTTAAGTTAATTAAATAAAAAAATAAAATTAGGTATTTATAAAGGTAGGAAATAACACTATGAGGTTTATTTTAATTAATTTTGAGTTAAAATTCATCGGAGAACATTTTGTTTAAACAACTCACCTCATAGGATTCATGCTTCCATTATATCACAATTTCAAACACAGTCGTGTTCAGTTGACAGCCGAAGAATTTCGTCAGTCGGAGTTATGGCTGAAGATGAACACGACTGTGTTTGAAATCGCGATATCATGGAAGCATGAATCCTATGAGGTGAGTTGTTTAAACAAAATGTTCTCCAATGAATTTTAATGATTATACCTCATAATGTTTACTTCCCAACATTAATTTAATATAATTTTGAGTTTTTTTTTTTGACTCACCTCATATTTTTTGACTCCCATGCAGACCCAGGTTTCGTCACTGCATTTGTGACACAACTGATCATGGTGTTGCATTGATAATGTCACAAATGCAGTGATGAAACCTAGGTCTGCATGGGAGTCAAGAAATATGAGGTGAGTCAAAAAACAACTCAAAATTAATTAGAATCAAATGAATCGTGAATTCTTCTTATCTCATATTTCAATTTTCTTTTAACACAGCACCGCACTTATGACGGTGAATAATGGTTGCCAATACTGCGGTGCTGTGTTTAAAAAAACGTAGAAGTATGAGGTAAGAAGAATTCACGATTCATTTGATTCTTATCAATAAAACCTCATAATGTTAAAAATTCCCAAATTTATTAAGTATTTACAGTTGTATAATTTAGAGCTTATAAACGCTGGCACAGTAGTATCATCAATGTTAAATCAGTTAGAGGGACAGACTGCAATTCGGATCATCATCTGGTCAGAGTGAAAATCAGACAACGGCTATCGCTAGTGAGAGGAACAAATGCTAAAGATGATTCTGTAAAATTTGAATTAAAAAACTTGAAAAATGATGAAATGCAGCAAGAATACCAAATCAAAATTGCTAATAGATTTGAAGTACTGGAATCTTCAGATGACAATGTCGCAAACAAATAAGAAACTGATATAAATAAAGAATGGGAGGCTATAAGAGATACTATTAAATTGTCAGCATCAGAAAGCATTGGTTGTTTAAAAAAGAGGCAAAACAAGAAATGGTTTGATGAGGAATGTGCCGACATTGTGAAGAAAAGAAAGCTAGCAAAAATGAAATGGTTGCATGAGCCAAATGAGGTAAATTTAGAGCATTTGGGTAGTATTAGACGGGAAACCACCAAGTTACTAAAGAGTAAAAAGAGGGAATATTTGAGAGAGAAGATTAATGATCTTGAAATGAACGCAAGAAGTAGGAACATTAGAATTATATCAGGGAATTAGTATAGAGAAGAAAGGGTTTCAGGATAAAACAAACATAATTCTGAATGAAAATGGGGATATGATTGCAGATTCCAGGAGTATATTAAATAGATGGAAAAGTTACTTTAATGAACTATTAAATGTACATACAGAACAGGACATTGAGGAGGATAATTTACAGACAGCAGAAATGCTAGTCGCAGAACCAAATGCATTAGAGGTTGAAATGGCGATTGAAAAATTGAAGATGTATAAAGCATCAGGTTCAGATGAGATCCCAGCAGAACTGATAAAATCAGGGGGAGAAAAATTGATGGACAAGATACGCTGGTTGCTTTAGTATGATTTGGGAAAAAGAAGCTCTTCCAGATAAATGGAAGGAATCAATTGAACGGGTGAGTGGAAAAAGGATAACATTCCAACTTCCTAGTTTGTGGGAAAACAAAAAAAATAAGTTTACAGAAAAAGCTAAGAGTGCTATCGGAAAATTTACTATTAGTGAATTGTAGAGCTAATCATTAAGTGTTCGCTCAAAAAATCTCATAGTTAAATACTTACTTGTTTAGTAATTATTAATTATTAAATCTGTTGGAATAGTATCCTTTTTCCACTCAATGTTTTGTCAATCGATAAAAATAATTAACTATTATGTTTTTTGTGTCATAAAATGTTTTAATAGTAAAAAAAAAACACTTTAAACTGTTTTTACTTTACACAATGCTGACCATGATACGAGTCTTCATTCATCCTTATCACTGTCTGCTGTATTTGAAGTTGGATACTTAAGGATATCTTCATAGAATGACTTGTACTCATCAGGTATGTAGTGCGTGACTTTTGAGATGTCTTGTATCTTTTTGATGTTGATTCCAAGTTTCCCAGTATATGCTGCAGTAGTAGGAAGTTCCACATAATCTTGTTTTTTCAACCTGAAAGTTCCATGGTGCAGACCATCAATGTATTCGGAAGCCTCGACACAGCCTTTCATCTTCTGAGTAAATACAAGTTGTCTGTACTTACTGATGTTGAATGTCAAATTTTTATTTTCAATATCTTTACATGTTTTCTTGAAATACTGTGGCCACCAGCCTTTGAAGTTGAGTACCTGGTTGTTTAGAAGCCTCTTTACTTCATATGGAGGGTTGAGTTTCCTGGCATTTCGAATGATGTCATCATACTGGTTTGGAGAGTAAATCCGATCCAATCTTCGAACTTGTCGTTTAATGACTGAAAATGTTCTGTCACATGGCAGAAAACTATGGCCTCGGATTGGGTAGAACTGGTGAATAACTGAGAATCTACCATTCATTGTTAGCGTTGCAAGCAACCTAGTTAATGTGTGGTTGCGATTCTGGCCAGCACATGCGTCGCTGAAGACATACAGGATCTTTACTTCTTCAGAGATCTGGTTAATGAAATCCAGAAGACAGCTGCATACTTCATTAGGACCCCTTAGAGCTTCACCCTCTGTGTACGTATAGAAAATTGAAGTACCACGGCCAATATCATGAATATTAAATACATAGTACCAAAGTTTACGGAGATAAAACATTTCTTGTACAGGAATGAAAGGGAGAGGCATGTTTTGCATGAAGTCAAACGCAATAGCCATGACATCATTTCTTTCCTTGCAGATATTCTTGACATTCTCCATCTTACTGTAAAATTTCTTTGCTCGCCTCTTATGAACTAGTAGCTCGGCAACAGCAGCCCTTTTTGCCACATCGTTCAGAGTTGAAGACTTTATTTTTGTGTTTAAGTCTTCACAGGTTGAGCAAACGTCTACTTGTGGCCTACCAAATCGGTACCCGTAGTTGTCATTGAAATGTTTCAAGTAGTACTCATATTTTATGACTCCCTTCAGATCAGGATGTTTTTTAATGAAGAGACCATGCATTTTGAAACTGTCAAACTTGAATCCAAATATGTGACTGGAAGAGATGAGTAATGTGATTCTTTTTTAGGAAATGAGGATATATGATCATCTATTTTTATGACAATGTGTGCATCAAGTGTATTCCCCCGATTTTGGCTCTTCCCTCTCATATCAACCGGTGACTGATTAGTTGCAACAAGCTTGGTTAGGCGTTGGACTACTTTGCTGGAGATTGCATGCAAACTTATGTAAGCATTTCGACAAACTTCGACTCTGCTTGTCCCTTTAATGGCAAAGTACTTGAAAGACGACAAGTTTTGTTTGGAATTCTTTGTTAATGGACGGTGTCGAGCAACATCATATCTTTCTATCAGCCCCATAAGAAATGTATCCTTTTCATTTTTAGGACGACCATTGTATATATTATCAATTATTGAACCCTTCTCCTCAACACTGAAGTTTCCCATACACTTTTTACGGCAGTTACAATCTGGACCAGTTGTTTTAGCTTCAACTAATAAACCTTTACATGAAACAAATTCCTTGCCTTTCTGCCTAGCAAGTTTCTCTTTCTCTTTACATTGTAAGTCTTTATTAGCCTTACCTCTCTTTCGTTCAGGTTCATATTCTTCCTCGGAGTCACACATACTTTAGGACACAATACCCTGTCTTACAACAGAACTACAAAATAATGTAAAATATAAAATAAAAGCAATGACAATAATAATTATTGTCATTGCTTTTATTCAGAGAACTGTGATATGCAACTTTATACAGTGAGTAATATAACAACAATGAACTCCAGGTTATTAATTTTGTTACTGACAATAATGCCAACTTCATGAATACACAATATTGAGTAGAAAAAAGATAATATTCCTGGAATGTTATCCTTTATCCACTCAACTAAAATTTCAATGCTGGTTTTAACAATATATAATACTGGAATATAACCCTTTTTACACTCATTGGATAGCTTAAGCAAAGATCTACAAAATGGCTATTTCAGTTTAATTTCTCAAATTTTTGGAATGTTATCCTTTTTCCACTCACCCGTTCAATTATCGTACCAATTTATAAAAAAAGGAGATAAAACTGATTGCAACAACTACAGGGGCATCTCATTACTTTCAACTTCGTACAAAATTCTTACAAATATATTAGTCAGCAGACTTACTTCCTATATTGATGACATCCTAGGAGATCATCAATGTGCATTTAGAAGAAACAGGTCTACAACAGATCAGATTTTTAGTATAAGACAGATTTTAGAAAAGAAATGGGAATATAATGGTACTGTACATCAACTATATGTAGACTTCAAAAAGCATATGATTCAATTAAGAGGGAGAAGTTAGATAGTATCCTGCTGGAGTTTGGAATTCCTAAAAAGTTAGTTAGACTTATAAGAATGTGTCTAAATGGCACAAAGAGTAGGGTGTGTGTAGGCAAACTGTTTTCGGGCACTTTTGAAATCCAGAATGGGTTGAAGCAAGGAGATGCACTATCTCCTATACTATTTAATTTTGTACTAGAGCATGCCATTAAATCTTTAGAGAATAAGGAAGGCTTACAACTCAGTGGTATTAATAAGCTGTTATGCTGATGATGTAGTATTATTGGCCGATAGCGAGGAGATACTAAAGGACAACACGTGCACACTATTGAGTAACACTAAGAAATTAGGACTGGAAGTAAATATCAATAAAACTAAATATATGGTCACACCACAGAGTACCAGAGAAGAAAGTAGGCAAGTTGCACGTACATGCCACAGGCGGCGCTAGTGTAATACAACTAACGACACCTAAATTTTTTCGGTTCTTTTTTTGGTACTAATATGAAATTCAGCACCGCCTGGTGGTAAAAATTATGAATTATAATTATATAACGCCATCTGGTGAATAATCATGGAATTTAACTTTTATAGGAATAAATAACGTATTAATTAATCTTAAATTGTGGAGTTATGTATACCCAGTCTCTCAGACCTACAGATTTTCTTTAATTTTAACAGAAAGGAAGAATGGAAATCAATAAAACATGTTAATTTATTTTCGTTTATTAAAATTTTAAAACGTGCATTATGAGCTCTTTTAATAAATATGTACAATGACCTACCCCCTTATTCTCACATACATATTTTATACGATATTTATTAAATAACCTTAGCCATGTCGTACATCTGTCCATTATAAAGTCACATTTTTAAAATGTTTATTAGAAATGGCTGTACACTAACATCACTCTTCCTAACCTAACAAATCTTAGAATTTTATCACTTCTAGTAGGTTTATCTTTGAAAATAGATTCACATTAAAAATGTAAACAAGCTTGAATTTACTTACAAATTAGAGTAAAATAAAATCTAAGTAATGATTTTAACTTTCGATAATTTACAGTACCGTCTACATAGAACGAAAGGATAGCAGTTAAAAATTTAAATTTACAAAATGGCTAACTTCCCATAATCCCGAGTGAACACCGTTAAACACGCCGTGAACGACGCCGTGTGCCTTGCATTTGTTTTATTTAGTTACATATTCTGTTACTACGAAACAGCGCTACCATTGTAGTTTGCTCATTGTAGTTCATCGTAAACGACCGAAATTTTTTAGATGTCACTGTACTCAGTTTCCCCTCTATTCGAAGTTTCTCTATGTGGTCACACGTAGAAATTCATTATATAATGGAAATGGACAGCTAATGACAAATGAGGGAAATTTTGAGGAGGTGGCTGAATTCAAGTACCTAGGAACAATAATCACAAATAGGAATGAGATGCACAAAGAAATTAAACATAGGCTCAATTCTGGAAATGCATGCTATTATGCATTGCAGAGACTCTTGATGTCCCAACTCCTTTCAAAAAACTTTAAACTGAAATATATATAAAACTATTATTCTACCAGTTATATTATATGGATGCGAAACATGGACTCTTACTTTAAGGGAGGAAAGGAGATTACAAGTATTTGAGAATAAAGTACTTAGGAAAATTGTTGGACCAATGAGAGATGAACAGACAGGTGAATGAAGAAGACTACATAACAACGAACTACATGGTCGTTATAGGAAGCCAGATGTAATAAGAACAGTTAAGTCTCGTAAACTGCGATGGGCAGGACATGTTGCACATATGGGGAATGAAAGACTTGCATGGAAGCTTCTTGTAGGAAAGCCAGAAGGAAAACGCCCAGTTGGTAGACCAAGAATGAGGTGGGAGAATAACATTAATTATGATTTGAGGGAAGTAGATTATACAGGGAATGATTGGAAAGCATTAGCTCAGGATAGGGATGTATGGAGAGCTTATGTCTGTGTGGCCATGAACCTACGGGTTCGATAGTGCTAGTGAGTAAGTAAGTATAATTTAGAGCTTACACTCATTTAAACATAATTACTATAAGAATGTGACTCGAAATCAAATGGTTACAAGTCACCGAAAGTGGAATACATCATGAGATTAATAATGATTGGAGAACATATTTTAATCGACTCACCTCATACATTTTCAAACTTCTTTGATACCGACGGTTTCAGACAATATCATGTCCTTCATCAGTCATGGCGTCCATTGATGAAATTCCGTGATTGTTGATTTCTTTAGTGACATCACCTCTTATGCTGCCATCTTTCGTTGGGATTATAAACTTTGTAATTAAATTTTTATCCACCGGAATATCGAAATTCATAGATCGATATTTAGATGGCAGCACAAGAGGTGATGTCACTAAAGAAATCAACAGTCACGGAATTTCATCAATGGACGCCATGACTGATGGACATGATATTGTCTGAAACCGTCGGTATCAAAAAAGTTTGAAAATGTATGAGGTGAGTCGATTAAAATATGTTCTCCATTCATTATTAATGATATAACCTCATTATGTTTACTTCCCGATATTAATTTAAATATAACATCGTGAGATGTTTGATTTACACCTGCAGATTCTTTGAGAAAGGACCTATTTTAATGTAGGATAAATCAATTATTATCAAAGATATTATGATGAGTAAAATAAAAAAAACATACCATATACTGTAAACCAGATCTTCCATATTTTTATTTGTTGGTATATTTCTTAGATCTTTCTTTTATTACCTAAAAATGTTAAATTATTAATCACTGATGGTAAAATTGATACATTATCATCATCATCATATTTGGCACAATAGCCATCTTTAGGCCACAAGCCTTCCTCTGAAGTTTCTGCCAGTTTCTCTATCAAGATCCAGCCAAAATTGATACTATAAAAAATAAGATAATAAACATTAGGCAAATATGTATTCATTTACTATTATTTTATTACTTGATATTCTTATTTTTTATAATTACAAATATTTTTAGAAGAAATTCTCTTATATCTATAGTACAAAAAATGCATACTTTGTATGCAAGTTTCAAAATATAGACTATAATAAACTTTTCAGTAACTATGTATGCAAAGGTATTATACTTATATAACATTCACTATTTAAATGTCTATTTATATACTGATTTTCACTGATGACAATTTTTTTTTCTTGTAATTACGTTTAGTAAGCTAATATATAACTGCATATGGAATTTTACATAGTGGTATACAGAATAATTCAATGGCAAAATTTAAAATAAACTATAGGCAAATACATAGTAGATTGGTGTTGCAGTTATATAGCTAAGATCTGTAAAACATATTTATTGAAGTGCCATTTCAGAGGCGAGTATAAATATAACTAAATAATAAATATCACATATAGTACTAATTTATTATTATTATTATTATTATTATCATTATTACATTCTCTTCTTCTAATGCAATTGTGATACTTATAAGCTGTGCTGCTTACCACAGTGTAAATAGAGAAGTGTTCTAGGTTTCTGGACCAGAAAGGCTCAAGCGTGAAGAATTGAAAGAATTTACTTGCCGCTTGGCCCATACTTCTCTGTTTCAAGCAAATGTTTGCGAGCTGCCATAATTCGGCTCGCAAGTGATCTCTACTGTATGTGTGTCAATGCCTTAGCTGCAGCAATTTTTTTTTCAGAACCAAAATCAGCATGTGGCAATTGGGTTTGTTAACTAGCAAAATTGATCATTAGGAGTAGAGGATAACATGAAACAAAAATTTTAAAAATTGCTGGACCTGCTACAATTAAAAATGTTTCATAACTAAACTCATTGTACAGTATTTAAATAAAACAAGAAAAATGTTCTCCATAAATGAGTGAATTCCAACCATTAGAAATGGGTGTTTATATGAACCAAAATTTTAAAAAAATCCTATAATGTAACTGTATACCATATAATTTAATTATCAAATTAAAAAAATATTCTGTAAACCAGAAAAATCGACCATAATTTTGACTTGCTGAAGAATTACATTTATTTTATACAGTGTCTGCATGATGGACTTTTTGTCCAATGCCACCAAGTTGTCTTATGACATTTTTAGCTTTCTGTTCTGGCATTGGCAGAATTGTAACCCACATTTGAGGTTGGGGTGGGTGGAAGACAGGGTTACATTACTCTGATAATATGATGGGTAATAAGTAATAAATAATGAAACACCAGGAGATTTCTTAAAGCTAAATTTAACTTAAATTCCAGACCATGGGTGACCTTAGGAACAATTTCCTTTAAGAACAAATTTGTGTGGTCTTACCAGAAATCGAACCTGGAGGCTCATAAACTGTAGTAAGAAACTCTGACCACAAGACCATGAAGTTGTCCTTTTTCCCCTAATTTTAATGGAACAGTTATACCACCATGCTTCTGTCCTCAGAGTCTTGTTCATTCCAAAACAGATTGCACAAAGTACAGATGAGGTTGGTATTTAGCTAGGAGAGGTGACAGATTGAATACACTACACCACTCTTATGAAAACTTTACATTACAATAAATAATAAAAGTTGACCTTCTATGATTAGAATCTAACAACTCTGTAGGTTTTGTGACCCATAGTTTGGATAACTGTGCATTAGATTGATTTTTTATATTATAGATCCATTTTTTATATTTTATTAAGATATTATATTGTTTGTTAAACAGATGAGATGCGTTGTCGTAGAGAGTTCTACGCCAAACATCCTGAGGCTGTGCCAGCAAATGGAAGTGATGCTGGAGATGTTAGTGAATATTCACATATTTACACACCTGATGAAGCTATCAGTTTATCTCTTGAATATTTCAGATCTGACAAATCAGAAATGGTAAGAATTTTCATTCTTCATCATGTGTATCCAGTCTTAGTGGATGACATGAGTCCATTGCATAGTTATAATCCTTCACTGGTGATTTTTTTATGTAAACTACCATATTGGCCCGAATATAAGCGATGTTTATTTTTAAAATGTTGTATGTGAAAATTAAAGGTGCGGCTTATTTGCACAACCGATAAATTTTCACGTGTAATAGAAACTTGAAATGCAGTGCACATTGCTAATTTTCTAATTTTGAAATGGAGAAACAATACTGTGCGCTCATGTTTGGAATTGCCAGCAGTCGTATGGTAGGCTATATGATGCATCAATGTACCAGTCTTTGTATTATGGTAATCGTGCTCTTTTGTATGATAGGACATATTAAAATAGTTGCGGTAGTACGTATGTACTATGGTAAATTTATTCTTCAGCAATGAGTGAAAGCGTCGAAAAAAAAGCTTCAACAAGCTAGGCAATTCGTTGCAGTTATGACACTGGTTTCAAACTTGCCATTTTTTTTTCTTCTCCTTTCCCCTCTAAAATTAAAGGTGGCGTAATACTCGGGTGCAGCTTATATTCGGGCCAATATGATATATGTAAGCTCGGCAATAGTCTATATCTTAGGTGTAGATAATATATATTGGAGTGTTTCTACCATAGTCTGATTTAATGGAGATTATAGGGTATTTATGAATGTACAGATCAGCAGAATATATGCTAAATCTTCTTTTTTGACCTAATTATTCCCTTGGTACAGTGCCCATACAAAGTAAAATCTGTCTCCAGAATAAAATTTTAGAGAGATCTAATGAATTCAGATATCTTAGATATTATCTCTCTATCTCGGAGGAAAAGGATATCCCTGTAAAAATGACTAGTTATAATAAAAGTTTCGGAATTATTAATCAAGTTATGAAACCATCCCTTGTACAAAAAAATGCCAGATTATGTTTATATAACATTTTGGCTAGACCAGTGTTGACCTATGGTAGTGAAGCGTGGACACTAAAAAGACAACATGAAAGCAGAATAACAGCTTGTGAAATGAGATTCATGTGCAGAACAGCGGGTTACGCCAGATGGGATCGGAAAAGGAACACCAATATCTTAAAAGAATTGAAGACTATGCCAATTTTGGAATATATTAAACAGTACCAACTAAATTGGAAACACCATCTTGAAAGAATGAGTTCAAATCGGACCCCAAAGCTGTTTATAATTATATACCAAGAGGACAAAGATCTCTGGGCCGTCCTATGAAACGCTAGAGGGAAAATTTTCTATAGGATCATAACAGGCCTTGGCCTAATACTTTTAAGGAAGAAGAAGGTACAGTGCATTAGTTTATAAAATTTATAGCAGATACATGGCTTTGAACTGCATTCTTAAAGTTTTATTAGCAGATTGGGCACACAGGTGAGTAATTTGGGTTAATTAGTTACCGTCTGACCAATTCTTGCTCTTAATGCAAATATCTGCACATGCCGTGGAATGTTGCTATACAGTTGCTTTAAATCATTTGGATTCTTCACAATGTTTATGTAGTGCTTTCCCAGTTTTTGATGTTATCCCTATAGTTGTCCAATGTTTCAAGAAGTGAGCATTTATAGATGGCATTGCTTTATTTAGAAATACCAATTTAATAGGTGGTGAAAATAATTTTGTGGTTACTTTTACAATTTTGTTTGCCATCTCATTACCAAATATGCCACAATGAATTCCATTAGTGTGTGTTGAAGTGTTACCATAATAGACATAAAGATAATAGATTAAGATCAAACCTAGGCTTTTAAGGATGCAGAAATCTATTCCACTGGAAAGAATATAGTTTTTGTTTTAGCTGTTTCATCTACTTTCTCATTGCCAAAGATGTTTATGTGGCTTGTGATCCATTAGGAACCACTTCATTTTCTTCCTCTATAAATTTGTTAATCAGATGAAATATCTGAATTGTCCTGAAGATGTATGCAGATAGTTTGTACTGTTTCAGTAGAAGTATCAGGTTAATAAATTACAATACGAAGGTTCTTCCTAATAAATATGGTGAGTCTGTTTCATCCTATCTCATAAATCATTGTGTTCTTTTGAGAACATGTTTTGATATGCTTGCATATTGAAATGTGTTCAAAAGAACACAACAATTCATGAGGCAATATGAAACTCACCTTCATTCATTCTTCATTACGTGTATCCAGCTGTAGCTGATGACATGAATCCATTGCATTCTTATGCTATAAGTTGCAATGGGGCTGCATTTGAACATGCAGCTTATGTGGGCGTTCAAGGTGAGTGCCCATAAGGTTAAAAGAAAGAGATATAGGAAAGACAGAAATTAATCCTTCAGTCTCAAATACTCTTAATACCATCAAGGTCGAAGAAAACAAGAGGTCAGGCAAGGGAGACTGGATAGGAAAACAAAAAGAGGGACCTGGTGTTAGAAAAGGAAGAAATACCAGATCTGTCTATAACCTACCAAGCTGACCAGTGCTAATTGGTGGGTAGCCCATCCCTTTGGTTCATATTTCATAAACAATATGTTAACAGCTGCACCACGAGAAGGTAGGGATTGGACACTGGGTTATTGTCCAGGTTGGTTCCTGTAAGCTTTCAATCTAGAAAGAACTAGAGGGTTTCCTTCCTGTTAGAAACAGGGTCCCTTTGCAGCCTGAAACTCGCCTCATTTAATTATATTATTTTTGGTCTGACGATAAAACAGAATTGTTTTGAAACATGTCCAAGAACAAATCAACATTAATATTGAGGTAAGATGTCCAGACCAAAAATAATATAATTAAAATAACCTCAAAATATAACTTCCTAAAATTAAATATCACCTCATTTGTTAAGAAGTAGCACGGATTGGGAATCTGAAAGTATACAGATTTTCTTATTGTCTAAGTTCAGGCAAAGGGTTAGTGCTGAATTGACTATAAGAAGTTATGCTTCTGCACTTGAGCTGGTATTTCATTTAACAAATAAACAAATATAATATGAAAAGCTGTTGTCCAACTGAAATGTGTTTGCAATTATTCATGAATGTATGTTACAGGTGTCTAGTACAAAAAGATATTTTCGTTGCCCTGCAGCTGTGACAATGGCACACTTACAAAAATTGATAAGAGCTAAATATGGACTGTCTTCAGACTATCGTATAGACATTATGCACTCAGACAAACCTCTGAATGAGGAATTTACTCTGATGGATGTAGCTTACATCTATAGGTGGAGGAGGGTAAGATTTATTATTATTATTATCATTATTATTAAAGTCCAGCTGCTGGATCTCCGGCTCTGACATTGAGACTGTACAAGGGTTAAAAAGAGAAACTTGCCCTCTACTGCCAATAAGGAAATGTTTGAAGTGAGAATGCACGTCTGCCACAACCAATCACTGCTCTTGATGCTGCTATAGTGTGCTAGTAAGGTTTGAAATTGCTGAGATGTTGTCAGCTGTATTTCTGCTAACTGCATACATAAAGCGGCCCCTCCCACTGAATATCCATATCGACAACACTGTCTTGAAAATGTCAGAGCTCCACATGGAGCAAGGATACTCCCTTACATAAGTTTTTTTAACGAAGCTAATTTAGTTACACTTAATTCCCATGCCATAGCCGAGTGGTTAAGCCAAGATGCCTTGGCACAGAGCTACGGGACTTGCACTGGTTTGAGTCCCCATGGGGGAAGAAATTTTCTCATGGAATTTTGGCCAGTATGGGACCGCTACCCTCCCAGCATCGTGAGGTATTTGGGTAGCTACAATAAGTAGCAAGAAAACCAGCTTTAACGGCTGGGGGACCCGGCATGTCACCCCTACACTGGCTACATGATTGTCTACCTCTGTGATTAACACATGTGGATGTGAGGCCAGCAACCGGATGGTAGGTCAAGGGCCTTCTAGGCCTGTTGTGCTTGGAGTTGGAGTTAATTCCCTACAGATGTTATCAAGTGACAATTGTTTAGCTCTTTGCTTTAAAGAGACACCTAATAAGCAGTAAGTTATTTTGTGGAATCAATTTTGCTCACAGACTATAGTATGAGATTCTTTTACAACCTGTAAATTTTCAGATTCAGGACCCATGACATAAAGTTCCTCCTAGAGGGCTTGTCTCTTGGATTTTTTTCATCCTTAAAGTTCCATTGAACTCACAGCCCTTGGGTGAGTAACTTAGTCCCTAGACTGAGAATGAGCCATCTCTTCTTTGGACATCCCAAGATCTTTTATCATGTGAACGGTAGAGTAGGATGGTTTTTGAAATTTTGTCCATGGACATCCTATATTGTATGTGAATTTTCAATTTGTACTGGTAATTGTTTATAAAATGGATAACTTATTCTAACTGAAGTTCTTGAAGGACATCAATAATTTGTTGTTGATCTCATAAACTTAATCTCAATGGGTGTGATTTGGTGGATGTACTTATTTTTCATATTGTCCATCATAGTAATGTTGGAACCAGACTGTATCCATGTAAGAGAACTTCAATTGGAATCAGTAGTCTAAGAGGTCCTTAGTTCCTTACCTCTGTTCAAATAATCAACTTCTCACAGTAGTATGTGAAACTAAAATTTGTACAAGGTGACCCCATTAAAATAATTCACTAACATTATATATATATCTACATTTATATGGGCATGCCGTAGCGTAGTGGTTAAGGCACTGAGCTACAAGCCGGAGGGTCGAGGGTTCAAGCTCTGTTGGGGTCAGGATTTTTAAACTGACCCAAACCCTCTGGCGGCACTATGGCCCTGGGGTCGACTCAGCCTCTAACTGAAATGAGTACCAGATGCTTGTTCTGGGGGTAAAGGCGGCCATCATGCAGGGCTGACAACCCGGCTGACATAAAGTGCCGATTGTCTAGAAAAAGTGGGAGCCTTAACCTCCTACTACCCCAATGGCCTCTGGGCCTGTTGTGGGATCACTTTATATAATAACTTATTGTATTTGTGCAAAATTTTCGATTTTTAAGCCATTTTTCAGGATTTTCGAGTGCATCAAAATATCCTCTATATTAGACTTAAAATAATCTATTTTAATGTATGAAAGCATTATCTTTCTACACAATTATCAGTGCATTTAACACAAAAGTAAAATTTTGTCATAATATCATGCAGAACTGAATTAATTTTTTTGTTTAAATGTTGGTTGTTCTGATTTCAGAAAGGTCCTCTTGACTTGAGCTACCGCATTTATGAAAACCGTTATATAAGTTGTAAACGCTTGAAAGTGGAACATAACTCTAACATAAATGCTTCTGCTGTCAATGAGGTGCAGGCAGTTAAGTCATCATCAGAAACAATGGAGGTTGATGTGGAACCGAGACTAGAAAAACTGGATATATCTCAAGTGAAAGGTGTTGAACAAGAAGAAAACAACAACAGAGGTGTTGAATCGTGGAAAGAAGTCCAAATTCAAATAAGTGAGAATGGTATTATGAGCATTACAGGTATTTCAGAGCCGTCTATAATTGAAAATAATAACAATACAGTCACTAATTGTATGTCGTTATCTGAAGACAGATTAAAACTTTCATCAATATCTTATAATGAAGAAAAAAGCATGTGTTCTGAACTGAGTGCACAGAATCGACTTCCATTCAATGAAGTGAAATATTGTAAAAGTGTTAGGGAAGACATGCAGAAAATACCAGTAACTGTTTCCGTGACTTCAACAACTGTTACTAATACTGTAACCCATGTTAGTTCGATTCCGACATCCACTGCTGTCACACCTTCAACAGCATCAAAGAGTTTTGTGTGTCCAAAGAAACAAGAAACAACAAAAACATCAAATCTTGAACATAAGTCAACTGCAGCTGAAACTGTTACATCAAATGTATCCGTAGATTTAAATGTTCCGAAACAAGATGTGCCTACAGTAAGTCATCAAACATCACAATCGATATCATCACCGAGTGGCACTTCTGTACAGCAAAAAAATGAAGTACCTTCAATAATGAAGAAACCGTCTGACATTACTAAGAATGTTAAAGCTGGTAGCTCATCAGATGCTCAAAGTGGAGCTGGAACTCCTGTCTATAAACATCAGCTTGTTTCCCAGTCACAGGCAGCAAAAGTTACTCAACCTCCTTTAAGTGGGATCAGCAAAGATTCAAATAAGAAAGATGCAATTATGAATACTACAAAAAGAGAAGCACCTAAAATAGGAGTAGTTGCACCAACGCAATCTACTGCAACTACGAAAAAAACTGTAAATTCAGGAAGCAGTTCATCACCAATAGGTTATAAGACACTTAAAACGCCGCCTAAAAGCTGGAATCAAAGTATTACAAGATTAAGTTTCTTGTCATCTGCAAAGAATCATACATTCATGACGAATACAACTTCTTCATGTGATCCTACCAGCAAAGGAACTGAAAGTTCTATGAGTCAGGCTAATAGGTCTGTTAATAGCGGAAATAATGCTTCACCAGCTAAACCAAATAGATTTTTTAAAATGCGTAATATGCCAAGATATCTAGGGAATCCTGCTTCAGGTGTCAAACCTATGTATCAAGTTGCATCTATAAGCAAACAAGAACTGGGAACTCAGAATACATCACAGACATCAACTTCAAAGCCTATATATCAAATAGCGCCTGGCAGCAGCCAGCAAAATGCATTACCGCAGCATACTTCAGCTTCAAAACCAATATACCACATAGTGACTTCAACTTCCACTCTTACTACTAATTCAAAGCCGCTGATGGCAAGCTATCAGCATGGTAAGATGGATTCTAGTCTTTCTCACGGTAATTTGTTGCCGTCGAGTACAAATCAGCAATTGAGTAACTGTGGTGTCGCGGTAGGTCCTGAAATGAAGCAAAGCATTCCGGTGTCAAATCCACATTACATCAAACATGCAGATACTGGAACGTCGGCGCCTACAACAACACATACCGTTTCTTCAGTTAAATGTATGCCTTCCACTTGTACTTCATATGTTAGTGGTTCAAATATTTCTTCCAATGCAAAGTCTCGAAGTGCCAAGCAAGAATCTGTGGTGTCGCAGATGTTAGGGAAATCCTCTCATCAGTTGACTTCAACAAATAAACAAGATAATGTTGCTTCCCCTAAACATGGTGGAGTTACTTTAATGAAAATAGATCCAAAAACACTAAGTCCGATTGTTGTTGGAGCGACTTCTTCTCCAGGTTTATCTAATCTTCCTCTTTCCCCCTCAACACAATCATCACCGAGTCCTTCACAACCCACTTTAGCATCACAGAGTCTCAAAACACACCCTCAACCGTTTCCGTTACCGGCACATACAAACTCAACGAGAAGCACCGCATCACCAAATAATCCTTTAAATTCACCTTTTCTTCCAAATCTTCTTTATCCAAATTTTCCTTTCCCAGGTATGGGTGTCGGTGGAAATAGAATGGGTACAGGGCCTCCTCCATTGGTCCGTGCTGGTGGTGGAATGGGTCTAGGAGCATTCCATCCTCTTCCTCCTTCTATTAATATGTTATTTAATCCTCACCATCGAACTCATGTACATAATTCTGCAGCTACAACAAGCACTCAGCCTAACATTATTCCTCCTCCTGCAGTTCAGAGGATACCTGCAACAAATTCTCAACATAAAAGCAATTCCAATAATAATAACAATCCAAGTATAGCAGGAACAAACAAACCTTCTTCAAGTACCGGTAATCCTTCTGGACATGCGCCATGTCAGCTACAAAAAGCAACAGCTCCAACATCACATCCAAACCAGTCAAAATCGCATTCTATAAATCACACATTATCAACAAAACAATCATTGTCAACACAGTCAGTGACAGATACAGGAAATAACCAGAAGAAAGCAGTCGGGGACAATACTGGTGCCGATTCTGCAGGAAGAACATTGAATGGAGAAAAGAGTAGTGTGGACAATGCGCATAAAGTGTCGAACAACGGTAGTACAAGTGCAAAATCTTCAAGTGGAGATAACGATAAGAAAGAGCAGGGTGACAAAATGGCAGAGCAGGGTATCGCTAGTGTAAATAGTTCGAGCTCTAAGAACAAATCTGTTATTGATAATAGTGAAAGTGAACACAAATCGTGTTCAGGGAAAGGGGAAGTCGGGGACGTAGCGCAGAATCAAACCAAATCGAAGCAGGAAAGTAGAGAAACGGGTAGTAACGGTAGTGGTAATATACAAACAAAAAAACAAGTGGAAAAGACGTGAAATATTATATCATGAACAAATATTTTTATTCTAGTTATTAAGATATTTAAAGAAAAAAGTCTGTTTTAATCCAATATAATACAGTTATTATGTATGTTGCCTTCCACATGACTGAGTGGTCAGTTGCACCCGTTATTTAGAGCAAATTAATAGAAGACGGTTGTGAAAAGAGGTAAAAAGTAGTTGGTATTAAAAAAATGTTTATTTTTACAATGATGTACTTGGTCATACGAGTTTTGTATGAGGTCTAATTTGGTCCTAAGAAGTCTTGCATAGTTGTACATTGTTATACATGGTTTACAAGGTTCTACAATAACTTTCATGGTCATATGAAGTGAGGTTGTACAAAATCATATGATTTTAATTACTTGACATAATTTTTTGTGTTAATGAAAGATACACTTAGCTTTAAATATATATTTAAAAAAAAACGTTTATATTTCTTAAACCATTCAGTTTGAATTTACTGGCATTTATAAATTTCCAAAAATTATCCATACTGGTGTGCTTTTTTCTGGAACTGCTTGAAGTAGAGCTACAAAATTTTCAGAATTTTTATCAGCCTCATGGGCTAGTGGTCAGTGTTACTGACTACTGTTCATGAGGTCCCAGGTTCAATTCCCAGTCAGACCATAGGAATTTTTTCTTAAAAGGAATTATTTCTTTGGTTGCCCATGGTCTGGAAATAAGGTTAAGTTTATATTAAGAACTCTCCTGGTGCTTCATTATCATTTATCACCTCTCATATCATTGGGGTAATGTAACTCTGCCTTCCAGGTGCCCCAACCTAAGAAATGGATTACAATTCTGCCAATGCCAGGGGAGAAAGCCAGAAATGTCATAAAAGACAACCTGGTGGCATTAGACAAACAAACATACTATCAAGTAATTAGAATCGAAGATATAATATTTTGATTCCATGTTGCTTTCTACTTCTTTTCACAACCGGCTGTCCTTAATACAAAGCTCACTTTATATTTTGCTCTCTCGCTGGATCATGTTTAACTTTCTGTAGGTATTCTAAGTAAATAATGGTTCATGTATTCCATAGAGAATAATTAGAACTTCTTCTTCCTTCCAAGTATTAGGCCAAGGCCTGTTACGATCCTATAGAAAATTTTCCCTCCAGCGTTTCATAGGATGGCCCAGTGATCTTCGTCCTCTTGGTATATAATTATAAACAGCTTTGGGGATCCGATTTGAACTCATTCTTTCAAGATGGTGTTTCAAATCAAATCAAATTAGAACTTAGAATATATATATGAACTGAAAATTTACAACTCACTTCATGAAATGCTCTTTTTTATCTGACTTTTTTGAAAGTCTTTGCTTCCATCATCAGGTACACCCTAACTGTTTGTTTTGAATCATTAACACCTGTTATTCGTGTTTATATTTTATTGATAATTTAGCTCATGGTGTCACTTCCCATTAATTTTTTTAACGTAGACCAATTTTGATAAAAGTGACTTTTGCTTTAGAATGACTGGTTTATTTTCAGGGATAATGATAATAAATTAGTTTGATGTTATGTTATTTTAACATATTCTAGTCCTGGACAGATTTATTTTTTGAAAAGAAATATTAAAGGTTGAAGTGGGAATTAAACCCTGGACCGCTCATTGTCAGAGGTTCGATTCCCAGTTCAAACGTAAATTTTTCTTTTCAAAAAATAAATCTGTCCAGAACTGGAATATGTTAAAATAAATATATCATCTTTAATAATAAGTTTCATCGCTTAAAATTAAATGTAAAATTCTCTTTAAAAATATAAAATACTTTGAATATAAGTTATCTGATGCCATTGTTAATAGGGAGAGCTATCTGCCTTCAGACGTAAGAGAATTGTTTAAGTGGAAAGAAAATTTAGCGGTTGTACCGGGTCTTGAATGATGTAATGGATTGCACACTGACATACAGAGTCAGAGGTTCAGAGTTTGATTCCCAGTTCAAGCGTTAATTTTTCTTTTCAAAAAATAAACTATTACTCATCCAAGTGTTTTGTGCAGGCGGAAAATATGTTAACTAACAAACTGTTCTTCTCTTTCTATTCCTTACAATGTTGCCACTTCCTGTCCTTTGTATTACGTTGTTTGATTGGCAGGTAGAGAACTGACAAATACTATGTATTTTAATGGTCCGTCGTTCTGTGCGGTCAGTGGCAGAATGACTAACTTGACAACCCTGTTACTTGGGGTACGTCTAGGAATGAGCTGTCCCTTCCTTGCCCTTCTCATTACATGTTGCCACTTGTGATTTATTGTGAGGCTGGTAACAGAGAGACGACAAATACTGTGATTTTAAATGATCCGACCGCTTGAGTGTTCCGTGCTTAAATGACTAATTTGACAACCATGTTAAGAACTTTCACACATGTTTAGAGATGCTCCCCCCACATTTGAAGTTGAAATTTTTCAATATGTGATCGGATGTACAGTTTTCTCCTACATCCCTTCCACACATTCAGTAGATCGGTGACACTAGCACTAAAACTTTTCCCCTCCGCCCATGAACAGTTAACTTGGATGTGTAATCATTTGTTACTTTGTCAGACAAATGAAATACTGTAGGTTATTTACACCTCACCTTATATTTTGCTCTCTCACTTGTAACGTGCTTCGAAGGACATTTCCTTCATTTTCAGCTAACATTCATCTCTTGCTGTAGCCAAGTGGCTTAAGGCATGATGCCTTGGTGGAGAGCTATGGTACTTGTGCTGGTTCAAATCCATGTTGGGAAATATTTTCACATGGAATTTCACCCAGTATGGGACTTTGTACCACAACGTCGTTGGAAAGACGACCTGGACCTGCAAGCATATAGTGCACCGGGGAGCGGAACGGGCCAACAGGCCCATAACTTGAAGATGATGATGATGGAACTGGTGTCCACCCAGGATTGAGGAATTTGGGTAGCTATAATAAGTAACAGCTCCAGATTGAGAAAACCAGCTATACTAGCTGGGGGACTAAATGTGCTTACCACCTGCAATCTCCTCTACTAGCTTGATGATTATTCATCATTGTACATGACAAATAGATGTGAGGCCAGCAACCGGCTGGTAGGCCATGGGCCTGTCATGTCATGGAGTTGGAGGTTAACATTCGGGTTGACAAACGTGTAGAGTCCATCCTTGTTATTCCTCACTAGCAACAATCAATACTTAACATCTTTTGAAGAAACAACCAAACATATTGCACTAGTAGTCCTCATGGTCCATAATAACAATCAGTCAAACCTTATTGTAAGTGATAATAAAATACTCAAAATTTACACCTATGTTAATATAATGAATGGAACCACTATATGTAAGTAAAACTAAAGAAAATTTGAAGAATGAAATGAAAGAGCATCTTATAAATATGTAAAATATGCTGCTCATATGTGGACAGAAAATCATAGAATTAAGGAGAGATTATAATTACTAAAACAACTGGAAAACCAACAATTCACAATGTAAGAAAATATGTATATCCAGAAAAATAGAGACAAAATAATGAAATTTGAAGTTCCTAGAGTGAAGGATTTGATCATGAGGATTGTCTGCACAATACCAAGGACACAGAATATAGAAGATTTTCAAATGTCATCTCAGTAGTTGATTTTTGACTGAAAATGGAGAAATGTCCTTCGAAGCAATTTCCAGGTTAGAGAGCAAAATATGAGGTGAGGCATAAATAACCATTTCATTTTCTTTGATAAAATACCTCATACTGTTACTGCCTATCAATTATTAGTTACAAGATATAACCCTAATGTACCTTAGGTGAAATAGGGTTTATAAATATCAGATATTAAGTAATAATATTTAAAGATAACTATCAATGTTCTCATATCGAAACCTACCTTCAAATTTTGTTGATGAAGAGGTCATCTGATAAGGATCCTAGGTACCAAAATTCAGCTACAAGTTCCAATTGCAAAAGTCCTTAAAATTCATCGGAGAACATTTTGTTTAAACAACTCACCTCATAGGATTCATGCTTCCATGATACCGCGGTTTCAAACACAGTCATGTTCATCTTCAGCCATAACTCCGACTGACGAAATTCTTCGGCCGTCAACTATTCTATTGTCGCCATCTTCAGTGCTGCCATCTATGGTTGAATGTAACCATAGATGGCAGCACTGAACTCCGGATGGCCGACAACTTAGTAACAGTTGACGGACCGAAGATCTTCCGTCCAGTCAGCATTTTTTGTTTTATGGCATGAAGATGAACACGACTGTTTGAAACAGCGGTATCATGGAAGCATGAATCCTTTGAGGTGAGTTGTTTCAACAAAATGTTCTCCGATGAATTTTAATGATTATACCTCATAATGTTTACTTCCCAACATTAATTTAATATATGCAAAAGTCCTAATACAAAAAATCCTTGTATTAGAATATTTTGTAGGATGGCAGCTCAGCAGTAGAAGATGCTTTGTATTATCTCCTTTACTCATTCCCACCTGAATTAAGGCCTGCCCAAGGATAACATTTAAATTTTACTGCTTTTTTTTTTTTTTTTCGTCCTCCAAGATATTGGATTCTTGATTTCAGTTACTTATAGTTAAAATTGTCCACTGCTGTGGTCTCGAGGTAGCGTGCTTCCTTGTCACGCAGCGGGCCAAGATTCGATTCTTGGTTGGGACAAGCTTCCTGGATGAGGTTTTTTTAGGGTTTTTCCTCACCTTAAAACAAATGTCAGGAAGGTTTGAGGCCCAAATGGTTCCTGAACATCATCTGGTCATTATCATTCTTAACATCCACGGTGTGGAAAGCAATGGGAAGCTACCAAACTTATAATTCCCTAATAAAGCTGCAAAGCATAGCATGAAAATGCTATGATTGCAGTGAAGGGCCTGCCCTAGATAGAACACTATAAATAAAAAATAGTTAAAATTCACAATTTTTTTTTTACCTTGGCTAACAACGATAAAAATTTAAAAGTAAATTTGGATATGAAAGTATTGATAGTTCCCTAGATAGTATCATTTGATGACACCTTCTGGATTATTTGGGTTTGGTCACAAGACTTGAAATTCCCCAGTATTTTGCCAAAGACTGGCATCCTCAAGAATTGGCTTGAGACTGGCTCTCTTGTCTGCTGCTTGTCGTATTTGTACTGCTTTTCACTGTGCGTTCTCTGCATGGTCCGTTATATCTGGCTCCTGATTGTTTATCAGTTGTGGAGTCTTCCAATGATCCAAAATGGATGTCCTCTGGTGGTTTGGTGAATTTGCAGCTTGTGTTTTTCAGAACTCGCGGATTAACTCTTTGCATTTCCTCTTTCCTGTTGAAGCTTTCCTTGATTAAACATCTGTATGACTTGAAGCCTCGTGACCACTGCAAGTTAGCCTGGAAGCATCATCAGATTACAATACAAATGCTGGCCATGTAAGACTAAGAAAAAGTACATTTGAATCAGGAGTTGAACCCTGGATATCTGACCGTTACACAATTTGAACTTCCGATAGGAATATCAAATTTCTTAATTAAAACATTTTGTCTGTTCATTCTTACCTCTTAGAGTTGTTTTTGTCAGACATTATGTTTCAGAGCTTCTTAGCCCCATCTTCAGCAATTACAGACTGAATTTTCTCATGTTGTCGGCCCTGATTCTTGATTCCTGCTCTCTTTGCCTCTGGTCCAATGAATTTACTAATGAGGTTCCTTTCTGCGGGAATTTCAAAGTTCATAATTCTTTCCTTTTTCTTCTGTATATAGATTTTTTCCCATATGATGTTCATTTTTGTTTTCTAACTGTTTTAATAATTTTGTGTTTACATCTGCTCATGTTTGGTCAGAAAAACACAAACAGTTAGAAAACAAAAATTAACTCACCATATGGGAAAAACTCTATATACAGAAGAACAAGGAATTATGAACTTTGAAATTCCCGCAGAAAGGAACCTCATTAGTAAATTCATTGGACCAGAGGCAAAGAGAGCAGGAATCAAGAATCAGGGCCGACAACATGAGAATATTCAGTCTGTAATCGCTGACGATGAGGCTAAGAAGCTCTGAAACATATGTTCGACAAAAACAACTCTAAGAGGTAAGAATGAACAGACAAAATGTTTTAATTATTAAGCAAACCTCTTAATGTTTACTTCCTATTGTATTTTAAAATAAAATAAAATTTCTTTCCACTTATACAATTCTCCTTTCACTGCGTAACAGCAATTACACTCACATACAGTATCAGATATCCGGGGTTCAACTCCTGGTTCAAACATAATTTTTCTTATATTTGAAAAGAAAAATATCCGCCTAGACTGGGGTTTGAACCCAGGACCTTTGACTTTCTATGTCAATGCTCTTCCATCTGAGCCACCTGGGCCTCCAATCTAAACACGTATTTTTCTCTTACACATAGTTAATTCCCTAACCCCAATTGCTACGAGCCGTTGCTACGATTTTTGCAAATGGCGGCTTTTTTATTAAGAAGACTTTTCATTGGGAATTTAAACATTACTTATAAAGCCAGTAGTGCTTCTTTCAATGTTAATATTATTCATTTTTAAACATCTTAATGATGGACAAATTATATTTGAAAAGAAAAATATACGCCTAGACTGGGGTTTGAACCCAGGACCTTTGACTTTCTATGTCAATGCTCTTCCACCTAGGCCTCCAATCTAAACACGTATTTTTCTCTTACACATAGTTAATTCCCTAACCCCAATTGCTACGATTTTTGCAAATAATTTTTCTTTCTAAAATAAAACTATATCCAATTCTGGAAAATGTTAATTTAAAATATAACATAAAAATCCCTAGTACGTGTTTTAATTGTTGAAAATAACGGTGCAACTGGTGTCAGTAAAGTGATTCTACATATTGTTAGAAAATAACCCTCCAATGATAGTTAAATAATCAAGTGCAATCCAAATTGGTATTAGCATTTTAAAATATATAATCGCTTAATAAAAGCACTAGTCTAAATAAGATGGAAATCAGGGGCATTCATTGTTTAGATAAAGTAAATTTGGTTTTAATACTCATCAAATTATTGAAATGTATTTTGGTATTGTTAAAGTTAATAATGTTTATCAGAGTTGATTCATGTATATTATATTCTCATAGTTTCAGTAAGAAATATTGCAACAAAATTTTGTATTTCCTATGTGAAATTCAATGAATCTATGACAATTAGGGGAAAGAGGATGGAGTGAAAATTTCATGTTTTTATTTTTTTGGTTCAAGATATAATGTTAGGAAATTATTTTAATGGGTTGTGTATATGATTTTAAACGGCTTTTAAATGTCATTAAAGAATTTTCACTTTTGTATGAACATTAATATATCAGTGAATATTTCAACAAGTTTGATTTTCAGTCATCTGATTGCATAAAAATTATTCTCATTCCTTCAAAAATAAAGATGTCTGCATTAAATTTAGAATGCCTTTTATCCAGACCCTAATTAAAATATTACTTTTTTCCAAATTTTATATTCTTATTTATTTCATAAGATATTCGCATATTTATTATTATGAACGTAATTTTAAAATTTTACTGATTATATCTTCGCTACATTATTAAAATTCGGAAGGGGAGGGAACACATTCTAGTCTTACCAGTTTACCATTAGAACGTGAAGAAATCTTGAATATATGTTTAAAAGTAACAAAGTTATATACACTTTTTGGAAAACTCGAAATTTTGGAGCTCCAGTCACGACAACACCACATTAGGACCATCAGCATCAACCATCATATCAAATAATGTAGCGAAGAAAGACCAGCTGAAGATGGAACGGATGTTCTGAAAGGCCTACAGACATAAAGATTACATATTCTATAAGTTGAGGACGATGGATCTTACCTAAGAAGATATATTGTAACTTATTTTATTTTACTCCAGAGTATTGTTTTTAGTAATGTTCCTTTTGCTGGTTCTTTGCATTAGTATGTACTTCCTAAAGGTGTGGAATATTAGAATATTATATCAAATAGGAAAAAAAAAATCATACCATCCTCTTTCCTCAAATAATTATTAGAGAATATGAAGAGCGAGTTCATAGATATTACTTGTACATAAATGACTCATGAGTGATATTTTTCATTTCATAGTTGCATACTTATATTCTTTAAGTGAGATCCTTCAAACATTTAAGGGTTAAACTTATGATAAGAAGATAGAAAGTAAAGATTTTCCTGAATCTGTTGAGTTTTATGAAGAGGATGATTTTCATGCTCCTAAAATGTATACAGTGAAACTTCTCCAAGCGACTACCCCTGTTCCAGACCACTTTACTCAGCACAGAATATTATTTTCTTGAAACTTATGTATTTTGACCTTCTATAAGACAACTACCTCTTTTCCTGCCAATGACCATGTATTAGACCTATTTGTAAATATTCATTCCCTTTAAGAGAAACAATTGCTCATATATACTAAGCCCGGTGAAGGCTATATTCTTGTTCTTGTGTGCTGAAGGTAGAAAATAAGTTATTTAAATCATATAATCCATTACACAACAATCCTGTAAAAATTATTTTTAACGTTTATAGGAATTAATGACTATGAGGTTTAATTTATGGTGAAATTAAATGTTTCTTACCTCTCCTTATATAAATCTTCTAAGTTGATCGCGATTTCGAGACCATAACTGTCTCATCTTCAGAACTTTCTTGGCCAAGAAGATGAGACAGTTATGGTCTCGAAATCGCGATCAACTTAGAAGATTTATATGAGGAGAGGTAAGAAACATTTAATTTCACCATAATTCATATAAGAAATTTCTATTTTTAAATACTTTTGTTCGGGATTGAAATAAACATAAAAAAATGCAAATTATTGTCGCAATATGTGAATAATTACCCAGGAAAATATATGTACGATGGACTTGAGACCGAAACAGGTCGCATTGATCTAATCCTGGAAAGGAAGAAGAAGAAGAAAATATGTGTTGATTTTTTTCCAAAATAATGCAGAAAATTACTTTAAAATTTAATGAGAAATTAAGTTAATATAATTGTAATCTAAAATGGCCATATCCACAATAAAAAATATGCATTAGTCATTGCTCAAGTGGAATAGCCAACTTATCCTTATAGGGCACCAGATTATCCAATAAACTAATCTAGTGTACAATAACTTCTCCTTTTTCTCATCTAACAAATTATAATAATACAGAATATTTATGTGGCACAAGAACTTACTAATAAGTCAATAAATATATAAATCCGCAATCTGATTTGGAAATGTGTATTATCATGTTGGCTAACATGACACTAGCAGCCACTATACCCCAGCCACTGTTTCTCCGACCCTGACGTTTTCACAGCAGTGTTGCTGTTATGGATATTCAATGGGGGTCGCTTTATGTATGCGGTTAGCAGACATACAGCTGACAACATCTCAGCAATTTCAAACCTTACTAGCGCTCTATAGCTGCATCAAGAGCAGTGATTGGTTGTGGCAGACATTACCCCCACTCAACTATCTCCTTATGGCAGTTGAGGGCGAGTTTCTCCCTTTACCCCTCGTATAACCTAAACTTCAGAGCCGGACATATGGCGGCTGTAGTGTAGTTCTCCTTTGGAACATTTATAGATCAACTCCTGGCAGAGAATAGCCCATTTGTTTTCTAAATTCGAAATCATTCAATAATTGTTAATTATAATTAACTATTAAATTAATATTAAGAAGCTAAAGCTGTTACTGTGATTGAAATAAGTATATTAAAGTACACTACTAAATTATTGTAATCAAATGGTAAAGAGAAAAATTTATGCCTGAACCGGGAATCGAACCCAGAACCTTCAGCTTTCCGTGCTGATGCTCTAACCATTGAGCTAATCCAGGCTTCCTTCCCATCCAACAGCTTGGATGGGAAGGAAGCCTGGATTAGCTCAATGGTTAGAGCATCAGCACGGAAAGCTGAAGGTTCGGGGTTGGATGGGAAGGAAGCCTGGATTAGCTCAATGGTTAGAGCATCAGCAAGGAAAGCTGAAGGTTCGGGGTTCGATTCCCGGTTCAGGCATAAATTTTTCTCTTTACCATTTGATTACAATAATTAACTATTGTTGAATGATATGTAACAACCATGAACTATTGAGACATGAGTGTGGCAGTAGCTTTTCTACATTGTAGTAATTGTATTCAATGAAATAATTATTCAATCTCCTTTAAGAAGACCACTTTTTGAGAATATTTTTGGTGGTTGGCTTAGAGGGGTTTCACTGTATTGAAGAGAAGGGAAAATCTATTAGATTTATGCACTGAACAGCAATATAAGAGAAGTTTTGGTTTGATAAATTCACATTTGTAAATGTTCTTGTTCCCTTGGTGGAGAGTGTGACATGAAACATTGATGAAAATGTTAATTGCTTTGAGATTTTATCCTACAGCATCTTATAAGGTAATTTCTTAAATAGATTTACTCTTTAAAACAAGCAACTGATTCTTCTTTTTTGAGTTGGTTATGCTGATTTATATAATAACACATAATAGATAGAAAATTCAGATTATAATATTTACCTGGGAATTCTCACAGTTCATATTTTACTCCATCATAATTTTCTTGCCATTGGTTTCTTTATTCTCCATTATGTTACTATGTTTTAAAATAAATTCTTGCAGATACTTTCTCTCCTTTCACTAAATTGCTTTCCTTTTGACATATTTCTCATTGTTAATTCTTAATAAAATGTTTGGCAACTTCTTAAATCAACAAATTGATCATAATATGGCAATTACTGACTTCTGGATCAAACATAACAAACTACATCTCCATTCACTATAATTGTTTGAATTTTGAGTGAATAAAAGTGATTGTTTGATGTAAATAACTTCATTAAGTAAATTGAATGGGTTAGATATTTGTTTAGATGTAACATGAGGTTTTATGCTAAACTTTACAACCTGTGATGCGACTTTTTTTAATTCCTTCATAAATTCCTGTCAAATTTTATTCTTAGGGTTTCATTTTTCAAATTATTTTGAACTTCTATAAGAAAAAAATCAGTATGAGGTTTAATTATTTTCAAATTATTTCTCACCATTTACAATGATTTTTACATTTTTTTCTAATGATTATTTCAATATATTTTTCTATGATGTTTAACTACATATGTAGCATGAAAACGTGGCAGCCATATTAATTTTAACAAATATTCTATGCAACATTAATTTCATGATAATTGAGTTTCTATTTTTTAACATTCTTACCTCATATGTTTGTTTTGTTGGACGATCATTTCAAAGCTTATTGCTCCATCTTCAGCTTGTCCCAAACTGGTTTTTTCTTTTCTTCAAGTTGTTGGCCCTGTAACTGTGTTCCAAAGAACTTGGTAATGAGGTTCCTTTCTCCGGGAATTTCAAAGTTCAATAATTTTCCCGGAGAAAAGAGCCTCATTACCAAGTTCTTTGGAACACATATAGGGCCGACAACTTGAAGAAAAGAAAAAAAACAGTTTGTGACAAGCTAAAGATGGAGCAATAAGCTTTGAAACAATCGTCCAACAAAACAAACATATGAGGTAAGAATGTTAAAAAATACAAACTCAATTACTAAATTAAACTTCATAATGATTTTAAAATTAATGACATGTTCCAGTGCAGCCAATATAGAGTATGTACTAATTAACTGTATACATAGGTTATACTTCAGAATTTCAGAACTTACTACTTTTTTTTTTGGGTGTTGCATTTTTTCACAGGTTAGAGTGCTTAAATTGCTTTAGGTTAGCTTTTAGGTTGGTCTTTCACAGGTTAGAGTACTTAAATTGCATTAGGTTAGATTTTAGGTTCGTTAAATATCATGTATATGTTTGCTGCATCATGTGATTCCATAGTGTAAACCGCTTTGTGTTTGTTGGTGCATGCACACAGTGTATGATTGAAACTTCCAAAAAAAATTGGCATCACATGTTATAAAGTATTTCCAAGATTTTATTTAAACAATCAGTAGTGAATCACACTGCATTCATCTCATATGTTGTATCCTCTCCAGGAATAGTTTCGTCCTCAACTGGCATCAGACTCAATCAGGTGCCAATTGAGGATGAGAAATGTTTCTTGAAACTAGTCCTGGATTTGAAGTGAGATGTAAAGTAATATTCATTACTGATTGTTCAAATCAAATTGGTTCCTTACATCTCGCCTCATATTAGCTCCCACAGTCACTCCTACCTGCAGCAAGGATTGCCCTCAGTGTAATGTTTTACTTCCTCCTCCTCCCCCCCCCCCCGTCCAAGAAATTTGTGTCAATTTTGGTTACATACTATTAAAACCAGCAGCTATTTTTTTGTCTCTTGGCTCAAAATAGTAAGGAGATATCTTAATAATTTGTAGATAGATTTCAATACGAGAACATTAATATTTCTCTTGTTAGAATTGTTTTGTATTCACTTATACAGGTGTGCCAAAAGTCACTACACATTACTATTACTCAACTATGTAATGGGTAGTAACTTTAGGCCCACCTGTATTTTATCGTTATCAAATTCCATGAAGGATTAAGCTTGTTCTGCCTCAAGTGAACTGGTCTATCACTTCTTCAGTCCTCCGTTAGGTCTGTAAACAATCACTGGGCATCTGTGATATGTATCAGTTACATTAAACAAATATTTTATTTTTGCATTTCTAGCAATATTTGTGAATAATAAGAAAAGTTCTAAAGTACAAATGTAAGAAAAATAATTTATTCTATTTATAAATTCCATAAATTGATGTTATCTGCTTCTAATATTAGTGTTATCTTCTATTGATAAAACATTTGTTAACATTTATTGAAGAATAGTGCTGCTCTCTCTTTGTAGATGTGTATGTTGACTTAATCTAAATAATGCCTTAAGGGAAAATTGCAATGAAGAGAAGTAAAGTAACTTGTAATCAAAAAATTATATCTTTGATTATTAATCAACTGAATTACAATTTTTTTGTATTAAATGTGGATGTACTTTGCTTTAAAAATATATTTGTATTTTTTTAGATATCTTAAACAATTAAGCCTGAATTAATTTATTATGAAAAATCGCCTTGTTGGTAGACTTTTCTCAGGAATTACTTGAGGTAGCTCTGTGGAGACAATTTACTCACTATATGATGAAGCTCCTGTAGCAATTTTAGTAATACAGTCCTTAAAAAACTATACTTTTATCAATAAATTATATAAAAATACAGTCATACTTCTCTAAAGTGGGCACTTCTCAATAATGGACATTTAAAAAATTCCCTGCAAAAAAACATTTATTCTTGTGGGGAAATATCTTCCCAGTAGTGGAAATTCTTAATAACAGATATGTGGACACTAAAATGTATCCCCAAACAACAATTAAAACTTCCGCATAACAGAGAGCGTGAGAAGTGAAAATTTTATACTGTACATCTAATTCTTTGCAACAATGAACATTATCACACATTTTGAATGTTATTATAGCCATTTTTTTAACTTGAGTCTCGGGAGCAGCATGTTAATGTAAATACTAAGAAAATTGAAACAGATTCAGTTTAACATCTGCGGTTGAAACACATTGAGAAGACATTCAAAATGACTTTCTTGTCCAGAAAAAATACAGGATTATTTCAAGCCACCCTCCCAAAATTGAAATATTTAGCCTAAATTTGTCCACTGCTGTGGTCTCAAGATAGCATGCTGCCTTGTTACACAGCAGGCCTGTGTTTGGTGCCTGGTCAGGACAAGCTTCCTGGGTGAGGTTTTTTTTTCCAGGGATTTTCGTCATCTGTAAGACAAATGTCAGGTAGCTTTGAGGCCCAAAAGGTCCCTGAACATCATCATTATAATCCACGGTGCGGAAAGGAATGGGAAGCTATCCACACCTATAATTCCCTAGTGAAGCTGCAAATCATAACATGAGAATGTTATGATTGTAGTGAAGGACCTGCCTTAGGGCAGAACACTATAGTTAGTTATCCTAAATTATAATGTAAATTGCTGTAGTAATTTGTTTATACTGTACATACAATAATATGGAACTTGAGGCCTATACATTAATACAATACTGTACTCAAATAAAGAAAAATGTTCTAATTTACACACATACTGTAATTTTCTTTCTACCACGCTATTGCATATTGTACTGTATTTTTATTTACTTTTCTGTATAGTGAATACTTCTCAATAGCGGTCATAATTTTTTTTAGTTAAAATTCAGTCATATTGTGCATTCACAATATTACAGGTACAACATTAAAACCATTAGGGCAGATTTTTATATATAGTGACTACTTGTACTTAAATTATTTATCTTATTTATTACAGAAGGTGAGAAAACTTTGATTATGTAAACATTAATTCATACTGAATGGTTTAAGATATCAAAGAAGTACATATAATGTCCTATTAAGTTATGTAGGTAGGAAATAACACTATGAGGTTTATTTTAATTTATGTTGGCTTGTTTTTGACTCACCTCATACTTCTTAACTCCCTCGCAGACTCGAGTTTCTTCACTGCATTTGTGACATTCTCAATGCTGTATCACATTCACAACTGACGTCCAACTGCCTCCTCTCCTGCAGACTGTCAGTCGAGGCAGTTGGACGTCAGTTGTGAACGTGATACAGCATTGAGAATGCCACAAATGCAGTGAAGAAACTCGAGTCTGCGAGGGAGTTAAGAAGTATGAGGTGAGTCAAAAACAACTCAACATATTGTCCTATATTTTAAAATCTACATGTATCTTTAATTTAATAACATATTTTATTTTAATAATGTCAGGTAATTAGAATGAGAGATATAATATTTTGATTTCAATTTAACCCCTTTTCTCAAGTGTCTCCCCTTAATTAGATGGCATGTAGCAATAGTAATCCGAGCACCAAATCCAAATATCAGAGCATCATGCAGGACTATTCTAGTTCAGCAAAAATTATACAAACAGCAGCTGTAATGTGCTGGTACCTAGTGGAGGTTAAACCAAGCTGCATCTATTAATGAATCAATTCTTATCTTACCTCATATTTCATGTTTTTTAACATGGGAACTGCAGTTTTCAAGAGGTGTCACTCTCATCATGACTACCGGATTTTCGTTAGAAACTTCATCTATATTGTGCCATCTGGTGTTGATTTGATTGAACCTTGAGATCAAGTCCTGTTCACCGTTCAGAATTCACGGATCTAAATTTGTTCTGAATTATACTTCTCTCAAACTGTCAATTACAAAGGTTTTCCAAATGTTTTAAAATTTAGTCTCTTTTTCAATTTTGTGACTCTACAGCAAACTATGAGCTGCAATAGCTGATTTTTCAATTTCACCATTTTTAATATTTCTAAAGCGTTCCTTTGTGTGTGTCTAAATTCCTTTTTGTTTTTCCTTTGTATACTTTATTGCAGTCTTTACAACTAATTTGATAATTTCAGGTTTTTTTTACTGTTTGGGGTTTTCACTTTCTTATTGGATATTAATAGATTACCAAGGCTAAATTTATTTATCGGTTCCAGTGTAATATTAAATTTCTTGAAATTTTTTTTTTAATTTGTTTTGTATTTCAGGATGATAAGTAATTTTCTTGAATTGTTTTCCATTCTTTGAATCAGATTGCAGGGTGGTGTATTATTTTAATTTTTGTTGTTGTCTGAATTTCTTTAATTTATTTGTAATTATTTCCTTTCCAAAACCATTTAAATTAGCTTTACAATTTAATCGGTGATTAATGAAAGGGGATGAGTCATAGGAGTCTTCATGCAGGAACTGAGTCAACTAATCAAGTTGAATATAACTAACTCACTGGCACTATCGAACCCGTAGGTTCATAGCCGCATGGACATAAGCTCTCCATACATCCCTATCCTGAACCAATGTTTTTCAATCATCCCCTGTATAATCTACCTCCCTCAAATCATAGTTAATGAATCAAGTTGAATATATGATTAGATTTTCAGAATAATTATAATTAACTTAATCATACTTTCCTTATTCAAATATTATTTGCTGTTTCATTGTGGGAAGAAAAAAAAACCATGGTGGTGTCCAATTGTGTAGTAAATGGTCAGATTTGACTTATTTATGGATAATACTTTGCTTTGTAATATTTCACATCTTACCTCATATTTTATGTTTCTTTAAACATGGGAACTAGTTTTCAAGAGAAGGATCTCTCTCATTATCAACCGACATTGTTATTTAACTATGAATATTTTTCTTGTTTTATTTCAGTAGTATGAAACATGCTGAGTTTAATTTCAAAAAATTGAAATGGTTGGATTTCACTGTTTTATGGAGGACATTTTTCTCATTTTATTTCTATGGCATATACTAAGTTTTGTTGCAAAAAATAAAGAAATTGCCGTTGCTATAACAATTTTTAAGTTTTTCTTCACTCTTAGCGGTTTATGGTTAAAGAACTCAACCTTACTTTTCTTAATTGATTGTTAGATGCCAAGTTTGGTTCCACAAAATTACTACATTAACAATCACAATGTCATGAATTTTCGGTGTGAAGTAAGTACAGTTGATTGAAGATTTGTAAAATCTTTTCATTTACACAACCTCAGTAGCTGTATTCCTTCTGAATTTGCTAAAAATCTTACTTTTGGATAATGAATAAAAAACTGCTTCCTGTTCCCAATATTGGAGTAAACATTATGTCTGTGGTAGTTAATGTTGAACATATTATTCTAGATCTGTATGGAAATGTGTTGATACGCTAGGAAGGGTAATTGCACTGTTGGCTTATCCCCTTTCTGCAAAGATAGATTCATTAAATCAATTATATTACAAGGGAACTATCAGTGTTCTTGTATCGAAACCTATTTTTCAAATTTTGTTGACATAGTGGACATATAATAAAGGTCATAGGTACCAAAAATCAGCTGAGGGTTCATGACTGAAGGCCTTGAGATCAAGACCAGAAATTTTGTAGCCTAGCAGCTGAACAGTGGGAACACAATCTGTTATATCGTACCTGCAGCAAGGGCTCTCAAGCATAACATTTAAATCTCATTTATTTCAACAAATGGGGGTCTCAATTTCAGTTACAATTAAGACTTGTAGCTAAAGTTTTTGTTTCTTGGATCAAGACAGTATGGATATGGTGTCATAAACATTTCAAGGTTGGTTTTGTTATGAAAACATTGATAGTTCTCTCTTATTCTCTTCCATTTCTGCATATCTCCTGTAAACTGCCTTCCATTTCCTCATATGTAACAAATCAACTACATATTTCTGTACTCTCTCTTCCCATTGGGTCCATGGTTTCCCAACTCTCTTCCCATTAATGTCTCCATCAACTGTTTTTTGTTTGTGTATTGTTGATTTTGAATGTTTATTTTATGTCCAACCCACTTGAGTCTTTTTAATACAAATAGTTGTAGATAGTGCTACATAATTATATAGGGATGTTATTCTCCTTTACAACAGAAAATACTCCCACCTTGACTGTTGCATTCGTGACTTAACTGCTGCCAATATTTGTCTCACAGCTCCGATGTTATAAGCATATCCAGTTGTGTTCCTGCACGGTTTTATTTGTGTCACAATAAAATAATATTATATTCTATGATTTCAAAAAACAATAGGTACTATGTTATTTCCCCTATATTTTTTGAGGGTACAATTGATACAAATGAAATCCATTCTTTGATAAATTATATCCAGAACATTTTTCTGCCTATTTTCAACAAAAGTCCACCACTGCCCATACAGTGGATGCATCTTTGGCTGAAATATGTCATATGTTTGGAACAGGATTATAAGATCTATGGCTTCCTCACAACTAAGATCTTTCCCCATATGATTTCTATTTATGGGGTGACTAAAAGTTAGGGTGTGCAGAAATAACCTGCACATGCTAAATGAACTTAAAGCTAATATAAAAACCAAAATTCAATCAATCGGTGCTGGAGAACTCAATATGTTAGTAGGAGTTTCTTAAGAAGATGTAAAACATATGCGGCTGCAAATGTAATGTAATTTCAATATTTGTTATAAGTGAGGTAAGGGTAAATATACTAAGAATATGAATGAAAGCATTATACATAATGTATGCTGAGAATTGAGGGATACATGCAGAGGGAAAGCTACTGCTATTTTCTGTTATAAAGGAGAATAACATCCCTGTATAATGTATATTATTCATAACTATATAATTTATTGTTGTCTAATGGCACTGGAGATTATTTGATCTGTATAATTTTTGCCCTGACTTCCCAATATAGTGCTGTCCTTGCATTCCTATAAGTGGCTTCTGTTCTTCATGTTTTCATCCCATAAGCTACACACAGGTGTAGATTGGAGTTTATCTTAAACAGAAGCTTGGCAAGGTAATCATGTTCAATTTCCAATCTAAACTTAATCACTGCAATTTCCCTTGGCATGGTGAAGAGAACAACTGTTTTATTTTAGGAAGTAATATTTTGAGGTTCTTTATATCAAGTTTTTTTTGAGTCTATATAGACTCAAAAAACTTGAGAACAACTTTGTCCTTGATTTGTCTTCCTGGTGGAGAGAACAACTTTGTCATCGATTTTTAAGTTAGGCTTTGTCTTCTAACAGTTCTTCTTTTACTAGTCTTTACTAAACTGTAACAGTGTTCAATTTTATTAATCTGTTTGTACATTTCCAGTTATCCTATTGATTTATGGTACTCTTTTTTTAATAATAATAATAATAGCTTTATTTTACCTGGCAGAAGCTAGTTGGTATATTCATTATCCACAATTTCCACATGTGCAAGTATCCATTGTAGTATGACTTCTTTATTGTTCTTCTTTCTCTACTCCAAGTCCAGGTTGAGCTTTGGCTTCCTTCACAATTCTCCATTCATATCTCTTCATGATGTTCTTTTTTCCAATTTTTTAAAATACATTACAAAACTCCATTGAGGTCAATATGTTAAAATTTTAAGAAGTATAAAGCAGTACCTGAGATCTCAGTCGTCCTCAACAATCAGCAGTGTAGTTTTATAGGAGGCCTTTCAAAAACTTAAGTTTCATCTTTTGCTGAAAGCAGAACTATACTGCAGCCACTGATTCTCCAGCCTTGACATTTTCACAGCATTGTTGCCGATATGGATATCCAGCGGGAGTGGCCGCTTTATGTATGCGGTTAGCAGACATACAGCTGACAACATCTCAGCAATTTCAAAGCTTACTAACATGCTATAGCTGCGTCAAGAGCAGTGATTGGATGTGGCAGACATCTACTCCCACACAACCATATCCTTATTGGCAGTAGAGGGAGAATTCTCCATTTACCCCTCGTATAACCTAAATTTCAAAGCCGGAGATATGTTGATATGTCGGCTCGGGTATACACTGCTTATTGATGAGGATGGCTGAGATCTCGGGTACTGTTTCACATTTGTTAAAATTTTAACTTTTTTTTTTCCATTCCCTAACTTACATTTTATCAAATTCACTCTTTAATTCTTGAAGCCAACTTGGTCTACTTCTTCTTTTACTTCCAAGATCACATCATTTAATATATTTTTCATTCTATAAACATGTCCTAGCCAACCCAGTTCTCGGTGAACATGTATGTGACGATGCTCTGTGATTCCTGGTCAGGTCATAAAGATCATACTCTGTTATGTTATGTAAAGACGAGAGTTCTCTATTGAATGGAGATCATCTCATGAAATGCTTTGCACTTCAAAACTTTTGGCATCACTTTTACCAGAATTACAAGAGATTTTAATTCCTTATTCCTTAATTTTATTCCATGTTTCATTGTCTAACCTAGATAGTTTTCTTAGTAGTTTGTAATTTGGTGCTTGGATCACTATTGTTAAACATTGTTAAGTTGTGAATACTGTGGAAAGAATGTTATAATAATTTGGATTGCACTTGACTTAAGTAGTTTGGTGATATCTTGAACTGTGATTCTCTTGTATAAAAATGAAACAAAAAATAATTATTATTATATTTCCTGCAAATTATACTTAACATGAGCCTCTGATATGTTGAAACAAACATAATAATTTTCAATATAGATATATTGCTAAGGTTTAATGGTGGTATAAAAGGTGTATCCAAGTAATGTTAAATTACCAAACATAAATCTAGGGATGTGATTTTTTTGGCATTAACAAAATACACTTAATGTTCAGAAACTTAATATAATTGAATCTCATAAAGTTGGTTAGGAAACTGGTTGACATTTATTTGCAAAATACAATTTTTTTTTTCATGTTTTTATGTGAAAACAAAATAGTCATTTTATCTATAATTTTAATAGATTTTGGCTCTCTTAGAAATGTAAACAACTGTAAACTTGACGTTTTTATTATTAATTTAACACTTCTCGCTGAAGGATAAATTATCTTTTTTCTCTTCAAATATAATTTATCCTTTAGTGAGAAGTGTTAAATTAATAATAAAAACGTCAACAGAAGCCCTACTGGCTTTATAAAGTAGTGTTAAATTCCCAATAAATGTCTTCTTAAGTAAGAAGCCGCCATTTGCAAAGATAGAAGCAAAGGTTTCAAGCATTTGACACGAGGGGATTACAACATATATAAGAGAAAAATTTGCGTCTAGATCACAACTCGCCTTGGTAGCTCAGTTGGTAGAGCACTTGGCCCGGAAAGCCAAGGGTCTCGAGTTTGAGTCTCGGTCTAGGCGAACATTTTTCTCTTCACATATAACTGTAAACTTATTTACAACCAACAGTCTCATATTTAGATTTATTCTTCTTGCAAACTATGATTCCTGATCGCAATTGTTAGGTTGCGTCTTTCCAAACAAGGGAGAGAATATTCCTCATAATTAAGTTCTTATGCCCTGTTAAAGTTTACAGCCTCTTTGTGGTTAAGATAAAGTATATGAAAATTGATTTATACATAGCAATTAAAATAATTATTTTATTCAATGCCCCTGGTTGTCATTTCAACATTTTTGGTGTTCTCTCCTTAATTGTAACCCACTTATGAAGTTCGGGCGCCTAGAAGGCAGAGTTACATTACCCTGATTATATGATAGGTGATAAATGATGGAAGCACCAGGCGAGTTCTTGACATAAATTCCAGACCGTGGACAACCACAGGAATGATTCCCTTTAAGAAAGAAAAATTCCTATGGTTTGACCAGGAATCGAACCTGGGACCTCGTGAACAGTAGTCAGAAATTTTGACCATTAGCCCATGAGGCTTTGCTACTAAATTTCAAACATATTACTATTGTAATATTTTACATAATTTATTTACTGTATATTACATGTGGAAAGCAACGGGAAGCTACCACACCTACAATTCCCAAGTAAAGCTGCAAGCATAGAATGAAAATACTATGATTGCAGTGAAGGACCTGTCTTTGGGCAGAATTACTATGGATGGTATATTACATGTTGTTCCCACAAACTATATACCAAATTTATTGTATTCCTATGAAATGATGACCAAAATATATTAAAATTAGCCTAGAGAATTAAGGAAAAATGACATCCCTATTTATGTTCCATTTTCTTTGGAATTGTTTAAGGCAAGAGATGATCTGAAATTATGAAAATTATTTTTCTTATGTTAATAATTATGTGTATGACCTCGCAAGACTTTAAATGTCATTATTAGGGCAAGGCATTTAATGACCTATAAATTGGTAAAAAATGCATATATGACCTAAAAAAATTTAAAAAAAATGACAAAAAGTTAAGAATTACCAGTAAAAATGCTATTTATTAGATTAAGTACTCACCTGATTACTGAATTACATAAAATTTAACTTATCAAAATATTCAAAGAAAAGTATTTAAAAAATACATGTTACAGTACCTTTTATTGCAGAAAAGCCATTTCAATTACACAGTGCACTTTTACAGCAATTTTGAATTGCAGTTAACAATCAAAATAAGGGTAGAAGCTAGCATAAGCTCTAAAAAATGGAATAAAATTCCTAGAAGTAGGCAAGTTCATTATGCACATACCTTCAAAAATAGGGGTAGTAGTTAGCAAAACAACTACTTAATTCCAAGAAATTGCATTGACAAGGAAAAATACTGAATTATAATAAAAATCTTAAATCAAGTACAAATAATGTCACAGCCTTCCGGAAAAGTGTAAAAAATGCTCAAAATGGCCTAAAAATTGCCAAAAAATGACCTATCCCTAAGAAAGTTAAGAAAATGCAAAAAAATGTCCTAACAAATTGCTTTTATTTAATTCATTTTTTAATGCCGTACATTTTTATATATGTAAGCAATGTTTCAACCTTCATAAGAAAAAGATGCAAAATCATTAATTGCCTTGCCCTAGTCATTATTATTATTTTGATGCTGTAGTACTTGGCATTTTGTCTTGCCTTCCAATACAATGTTGCTAAAGTTTGTACCACAACCAACACACTTCACTAAATGTTCTTTGTTCATAATAGAATCACTTCCTTAACACAGAAGACACTCTGAAGATGATAGAATGGAGATTTGATGTAAGTGGGCAGCTAAACAATCATCTCACAAAATACTCTGCACTTAAAATTTTTCACATCAACATATACCAAAATTGTACTGGAAAGCTAGAAAGAGAAAGGAGAACATAAGATCCTGGACAATAGAATACTTCTTCTAACACCAGTACTACTACTTATTCCTTGTGTATGAACACATTGCTTTATTGCCTTGATTTCTTGGCTGCCCATTTAAATAAAATATCTATATACAGAACTCCAGTTTGTAAAGACGAGAGTTCGCTATTGAATGATGATCATATCATTAAATTCTTTGCACTTCAAAACTATTGGCATCACATTTACCAAAATTGTATTGGGAAGGAAGGGAAATGGAAATCATCCAAGATCCTGGGTATTAGACCATTGCTGCTACAACTACTAATACTGTTACAGTTATGATCTATAGTCATCCGGAAAATTACCAAAGCATCCTCTTCTTGATGTATTGGACACTCATGAATTTTCTTCCAATAAGCTTTTCCAAATGTTTTCTCTCACATGGTATTTGGTCGAGTTTTTCTTCTCAATTCTTCTTTAAATGTACTTACTTACTCACTGGCACTATTGAACCCGTAGGTTCATTGCCGCGCGAATATAAGCTCTCCATACATCCCTATCCTGAGCTAATGCTTTCCAATCATTCCCTGTATAATCTACTTCCCTCAAATCGTAGTTATTGTTATTCTCCCACCTCATTCTTGGTCTACCAACTGGGTGTTTTCCCTCTGGCTTTCCTACAAGAAGCTTCCATGCAAGTCTTTCATTCCCCATATGTGCAACATGTCCTGCCCATCGCAGTCTTATATATCCAAGGGCGATTTATCTAATTCCCCCGTTAATATCTCTAGTGCCCCGCTATTGTATAAAGTCCTAACATTCCATGTTCCTAGGAACATGTCCCTGTGTTTGAGCCTTTGGCATGGATTCCCTGAAGTAGTCTCCGCCCAGAGAACCGAATGGGGGACCATTTGACCTCCAGAAAATTTTATCCCAGTTGAACCCATGTCCGCATTTCTTGACAGTTGTATTTTTACGGTGAAAGATCGTCACTCTTTCAACCAAGGTACTTTTTTCATCTGGCTTATCACCTTCGACCAGTCCGGCATGGTAACCCTATCGGCAGCAATGCTACCGCTGGCATAGCTCTCACTTCTTTAAATGTAATATTAATAATTTGTTTAATTCCAAAATAAGAAATAGCCTGTATATTGTTTGTTGAATTTTAGTGTCTTTCTGGATCTTTCATTTTCACCAAGACCGAGTGAGATGTTACCCACTGTATCACAATTATTTTCTTTCTGCTGTAATTTTTTTATTATTTTGAATTTTCTTAATCTGATTTGTGATTGGATCCTGACTTTTTGTTATAGTTGCTATTGCAGCACGTCCCATTTTCTTTTCTATTTATATAGTCTTACTTTTTAAAAAAAATCATTACAACATCTTAACCCTCTGCATGCCTCTGGTAAAATCTCTTGTGTCAGAGATTTAAATTGCATCCGCCGACGTGATCGGCTTTGCAAGTAGTTTAAGTATATTGTCTGATAGGTAATGTACAGGAGCATCAGAGCCGATCTAATCAGCTCATGGCAGTCAAAGGGTTAACAGTTCCAGAGAGAATGGGACACTGCTAATACACTGGTACTAATGAACCTAGAGGTTCTCAGCTAATGTTTTCCAACATTTCCTTTATAATTCACCTTCTTCAAATTATTGTTAATGTTTTTCTCGCATCTCATTCTTGGCCTATCTACTGGGCACTTTCCCTCTGGTTTTCCTATAAGAAGTTCTCAGGCTACTCTTTTCATTCCTCATTCATACCACGTGTCCTGCCCATCGCAATCTATGAGACTTATCTATTCTTATTACGTCTGGTTTCCAATAAATATTGTGTAGATAACTTAATTCACATAAGTGTTTGTCTTTCTTTGGTTCAAAAATGTTCTAAGAACTTTATTCTACAAACTTTTATGGGATAACATTTACATATATTAATTACTTATAAAGAAATGTGTCTGCTGAATCATGTCATGAAGAGTTGTTCAATTAGAGTTATGATTTTCATTGAAACTGTGTTAATTAGAAGCAAATAAAATTTAACTTTACATATTTTTTTCACCAAGAATACAATCAAATTACTACCCAGTGCCCTTAAAGAGGGCAAAACAAAATAGGACATAAGTTTGGTTATTTTAACAATACCGGGATACATCTTTTACATGGCTCATGAACATGATGTTCTTCAAGGGAAAATAATATTAAGAGGGAATGAAATTAAATTATAATGTTTCTGAAGAAACAAAAGAAAACAAAAATCAATCATGTTAAACATTTTCTAGTCTCTTTCGATATCTATATTTTGATATAAAAAATGTAAAATAAGTTACATTAAGGATTTTTACAATTGATGCGTGAAGGAATTAAGATTTTTAAACAATTGCTAATGTCTTTTTAAATAGTTATCAATTCATTTTAATGAGCTTGAAAAAAAAGTTAAAATTAAAAGAATTATAAAACAGATGATTTTATGTGAGAAAAATGTACCTTAAACTTGAAGATTCTAATATGGTACCATTGTAAATATGTATATGTTATGATTAATATTCTATAGAGAGAGATAGCTGAAGAAGTTTTGTCAATTTACCTTGTTTAATATTGAATCAGTCTATAAGATCACTTTTTTTTTTTTGCATAGGTTGTAAATTTTCAGAATTTGTTTGGCTATCTTGCTTTTCAGAGACAGATGCTGGTATTTTTATGTGCTACTTATTATTGTCATCAAATCTGCTTCTATCTCTGGTTTTCAATAAAGTGGCAGGACATTTTGTGCACCATAGATTCAACTCAAGTCTTTTTATTCATCATCATCCTAAATATCTAGGATTAATCCTTTCATCCAAATCACTTCAAATAAACATATAAAAACAATTATTAGATAATTGTATATAAGGAAGAAGAATTAACATTTGCATTGGAAGCCAGAAATAGTGTGAAGGTTAGCACACTAGCGTATAGAGCTAGAGGTTTCGGGTTCAAATCCCAATTCAGGTGTTAATTTTTCTTCTCAAAATAATGATTGTCCATCATTGTGAATGTTAAAATTTAAATTAAAACATTGAAGTATAAAAAAATGTTCAATAAAGGGAGAAAAAAATTAAATTTTGTAAGGACTTGGTGCAGATGCAGCAACACTTGAAACAACATACAGTGCTCTAATAAGACTAATACTACAATACAGCTTTCAAATCTTAACACAGCATTAAAAACAATCTACAGAAACTTGAATTTAAAGTCTTAATAAATGTAAAACAGTGCCTGAGATCTCAGTCGTCCTCAATAATTTGCAGTGTTGTTTTGTAGGAGGCCTTTCGATAACTTAAGTATCATCTTCTGCTTTCATTTTGGTACTGACTGTTGTTGGCGATTATTTTGTACAGAGGTTTTATATTGCTGGGTACATTCTCATTTACCAGGTGTTTATTTGTGGTTTCCTTGATAATTTCTAACTCTTCGAGCAATATAAACCCTCTGTACAAAATAATTACCAACAACAGTCAGTACCAAAATGAAAGCAGATGATGATACTCAAGTTATCGAAAGGCCTCCTACAAAAGAACACTGCAAATTATTGAGGATGACTGAGATCTCAGACACCGTTTTACATTTATTAAAACTTTAACACAGTAACCTTAACCAAGTTTCGTAATGTATTTTAAAAATCTAGAAACATGGAAAACTATACTTAAACTCAGCCACAATAATAAAGGCCTATGAAATAGCCACATTGAAAAAACCAGTGGGTGCGATTGAGAGAGAAGCCTTGGACTGGAATCCACAGGGAGCAAGGAAAAGAGTTTGATCTAGGAGAACACGGAGAAAAACCATAGAAGTGCAGAGTATGGAAAGACATGGCGAGAAGTAAGAAGGTTGGCTGGCAGTGGAACACCTTTACTGATCCCCTGTGCTTCACGAGGAGCAACAGGAATTAAGTCAGGTAAGTATGAAATAGCTGTCCAAATGAATTAACACTTTATGAAGCAGAATCCCACCTTTAAGAATGAGAAAAAATAGTAAAATATATTAATAAACTTAGAAGCTCCGGAAAGCAAAATAGAACTTCCCAATATTTTACTAACTGAAAATGTTATAAACAGAGTTTCTTAAAAGGGTTTCTTTAATTAAATCATTGTACGTTTTGTCTTTTTTTATGTACAAGGCGTATGGAGTTGTGTTTTCTGGTCTTTGAATTCTTCTACTATCCGTAGGCATGTTTCAAATTGAAAATTATTTATGATCGTTTAATTTTCAACAAAACACGTGAAACATGAAATATATTAACATTAAAAGGGTTTCTGCCAGCATGCCATTAATTGAATATAAAATATATTTATATGTACAGATCTCTTTGTCAACCTGAAAAAAACAGTCTGTATTGCATGAGTTGATAGAATGCAAAGAATTTCTTTTCTCCTACTCCCTACATTAAATAGCGTAGTACCAGGAATATGGCTGTTACCTCGTATTACCTAGGCTCCTAAAGCATATAAATGAGAAAGTAAAATATTTTTATCATGTTCTCTGAGGATTTGTTAAAAAATACCAATATACAGTTCTTAACTAAATGACTTATTATTTTTATATTAAGATTTCTACAACTAATATGAAAGAAACATATATTTTTAGTAAGATGAGGGCAGTTGGAAGTCATCCATAGTTAAGGACATAGTTTATTACTAATAGCAAACATTTATCATCTATTTGCAGAAAGGAAGATTAAGAAAAGAGAAAGAAAGAAAATAAATGTACAGGTATAAGCAGCGAAGGATTGCTCCCCTATCATCCATATTTACTGAATTGATCATCCATGCAAGTATTAGGCCGTGTGGCCTGTTACGGTCTCAAACAGGAGTTTTTCATCCAGCGATCTTTTGCCTTGGGGGCAGTAACGAAGCATGACTTTTGGAATTCTATGAGATGGCATTCGTTGAAGATGGGTTTTCCAGTTGTTCTGGTAGTTTTGTATATGGTGAAGAATGGGTTCTACTTCTTCAAAGTTAAAATTGGGAAACACATTATGAGGTTCTTAATTAATAAATTAATGAGTCATTAATTTATTAATGGGTTCTACATCCAACTCTTCCATAATTTCATTTCTTTCATGGTCCCACTTTGTAAGCCTGCTGTACGGCGCATAAATCACATCTCATTTGCTGTTATTCGGCTTTCATCTCTTCTTTGAATTGTCCATGCTTCACTACCATATCTCAATACTGGTCTTGCGAGAACCTTATAAAGCTGTAATCTTGTGTTCTTCTGTACTAAAAATAGTTTCATTATACTGTTAATTACTGAATTAATTTATTTAATAACTATATTTTTAATTTTTATTTGTAGTTGTTTGCTTAAAATTGACATGATTTGTTATTATTTTACATCATGAGCAGAAATACCATATTCTGAACTAAGAAGAAAAATGAAGCAGGAACTAAAAATATTTATATTATACACAGTGGCAAATCCAAAAGCATATGAGAAAAATTTTAATATTTTTTTCATATATAAACATTTAGGCATTTGCAATTAATTATACTGATTTTTCTGGACTTTCCAACCAATGTAAATAAGTTTATGAATAGAAAAAAAAGTATGAAAAGAGAAGAACTGGAAGAAATTAATGAAAGAACCAGAGGATCGGCATTTCCAGCACTTCCCCCCACCTTTCTTTTGAGTGCAAAATTCCACTCCCACTACCTTTGGTGTACTAAGGGGCATCTGGGTCTTACACAATTAGCTTCAGCATATTTCTGCTTAAACAAAAAGAACTTTCTATATGAAGATGTTGAAAACTGGATTCAATGCTGGTTTTTCAATTTCAACTGCTATTCAAATGATGGAAAGAGTCTTCTGCATGTATTGTAGCAAAAAGGCAGGTTATTATATTTTATATTAAATTTTAATTGAATAAGAATGTAAGTGCTGTAGTGTAGTGGTTAAGGCATTGTGCTACAAGTCGGAAGGTCAAGGGTTCGAGTCCCAGTGGGGTCAGGATTTTTAAAACTGACCCAAACCTTCTGGCAGCACTACGACCCTGGGGTCAACTCAGCCTCTAACTGAAATGAGTACCAGGTGCTTGTTCTGGGGGTAAAGCAGCCATCATGCAGGGCTGACATCAAATGCTGATTGTCCAGAAGAGTGGGAGCCTTAACCTCCTACTACCCCAAGGGGCTCCTGAGGCCTGTAGTGGAATCACTTTACTTTTTAAGTGCTAATATACAAATACAAAATGAAGTAATACTACTACAGTTCATAGAAAGTTAAGACTTCCTACATTTCTAGACTATCAGCCAGATTGCCAACTTGATTGACGGCAGTCTTTATCCTCACAACATATGTCTGGTACTGAGTTTTGTTAGAGGCAGAGTCGACTTCAGGGCCAAGATGCCAGCAAAAGATTTATGCCAGCTTAAAAATCCTAACACTATCAGGAATCATATCTTGATATTCTAGCTTGTAGCACAATGTCTTAACGAGTTATGTAATGTAGTGAACCATATACAAATGCAGTAATATAATACTTCCATTATCCAATATACGTGAATGATTAAAATATATGAACATGCTACACAAAACGAATTATAAATGAAAGGAACCTCAGTTCAAACATTACTCATAAATTCATACCTAACAAGAGAATTAGTTAGTGCCTGCAAGAATATGGGAAATCCAAAACACGAGACAATAGATGAAGAATCAGACCAGTTTATCATTAATTATTAACCCATCAGCGTGGAACGACGTGCAGTGCCCGCATAAAATAAACACTACTTCTCTGTGGAGTGCTGATCGAGCATGTTCGACATGCACCATGTTTGTTTTATTATGATTCTTAATGAAAATATACCAAGAAAACAGGCTTTATGAACTGCCATCGCATAGAGGAGATATTAAAATTTCCTTTAACATAGAATATATATGTAAATGCTCCCACACTGAGAGGTTAATGAGTAAAATATTATATTAAATTATTTTCAGTCTGATCATCTTACTCAATATTAATGTTGATTTGTTCTTGGACATGTTTAAAAAAATTCTGTTTTATCGTCAGCTTTTCCAGACAGATTAGATTAATGTTTGGAGGTTCTTTGGCCAACCAGAGGATGGAGCTGACATCGACATCCAGGGTGTGCAACATAAATCTAATCAGTCTGGAAAAGCTGACGATAAAACAGAATTGTTTTGAAACATGTCCAAGAACAAATCAACATTAATATTGAGGTAAGATGATCAGACTGAAAATAATTTAATTAAAATAATCTCAAAATATCACTTCCTAAAATTAAATATTAAAATATATATTAATGAGTTATTAACTCATTAATAATAATTAAAAGAAACCTCATAGTGTTATTTCCTACATATATTAAATAAAGTCCATCATTATACAGAGGTTTAACTATAAGATGCTGTAAAAACTAGGTCTTTTATTTTAATTAATTTCTGTTTAATGATTATGTCAAAAATACAATACATATTTATATGGTTATACATTTTTTAAGCATTGGCAATTTTCTCAATGTGTCGAACCACATCACGCAGTTTCCATACTAGATCTTGTAGCTCTTCTTGAGTGCATAAAAATTTCAATTTATTTACAGCCTTCTTAGGATCTTCTGAGCAGGATTCTGTATGAAACTGGATGAGATACAAAAAGCTCCCAACTTGTTCCATGTTGCTAGCCTGAAAATCAAAATGCACTTCTTAGTCAAGATAATGTATCTATTAAAATGGTATTCATTGGCCTTGGTTGTCTAGAGGTTTAATTTCTTGTCACTGATCTTTGTGCATAAGTGCACTAATATTCTGTAGAGCTTAGAAAAAATTCATGAGTGCCATACAAGAAACTTTTTGCTAGTTAACCCTCTTAGTGCCGAGTGCCGAACCTGTCGGCTAGTTACGGTCAGCTGTTGGCTGCCAGCGATCTGCTAGACTAGCATACTGTGAAATGCCACGCCTTTTTGGCTGAAAATACACGACTCTGAATATTTGCTAATAAATAAACAAGTATAACAAATTATAATTTAAAACTTCTGGAATGGAGTGCCCATACATAACACAATCGATTAATGAAAATAATGTCTTTAATTATTGTAAAGTACTATTAATACATTTAACTAAACATGATATTTGTGCACGGTGAAATATCTTTTAACTTTTAACTTAAAAAAGTTGTTTTAAAATTGATATTACAACGGTCAAAAAAATACTATAACGAAGTACATTCATTCTATTATGAAATCACATAAAACATCGAATACGATTTACAAAAAAAAAACAGAGGGAGAGAGAGAGAAGGAAACATATCTGTGAGTTAATTAAATATAATAATTATTCTTATGGTACTCACCTAAACTTTCTGGAAAGAAGACTTGTTGCTGAATAACTCAATCTTTATTTTTAGTAACTGTTAATTAACACTAATGTTTTCTTGACACTAAAATTAACACCAACACTAATGAAAAAAGTGTAAACCTATCACTAAATTTAGCCTAATAGAGAAACATATATTACAATGGATTTTGAAGCCTTAATAATAAATCTCGCATTAATAATAAATAACCTTACAATCTGAAATAAGATATTGGAGAGGAATCAGGAGGAGGCGTATGTTTTGGTCCAGGCAATTCCATGAACGTGAAAGGAGGCTCAGGATTTGGGTCAGGTTCGGTAGGAAATATTTCTCTGAAATTTTGAATATCGTTTTCATCGCCATCGTCGTTATCACAGGTAACATTACCATTATCTTCATTTACCTGTGTATCAAATTGAACCGAGGAAGCTCCATTAGGAGCATGTAAATGCCTTTTTTTTTCATATGTGGTGATTTGGGGGTGTGTCTGGTACAGTTCCGTCACTACTATCAGAGCCTAAATCATCACTGTCACTCGCGGAAAATAATCCATCGGAATAAACTTCACATTGATCAAAATACTAAATTAAATTTTAGTCATCTACACCAGCTTTAAAAATTTCACTAGAACCGCTTGCCATTGCAACTTGAAAATCCACACTTAACATCTGCAACTAACTGAAGGAGCTTGTTTTTAACTTGTAAAACTACCATAGTGAAAGCCAAAACATCCTCATAAATATATTAAAGCAAGGTCGAAAGATTCCCGTAACATGCAAGTTGCATTCCTTTACTATAGGATGCCAAAAAATTAGTTAAACTATGCAAAATTTAGACGGCCGATCAAATCGTTTCTGGCAATTTAAATGCCGGAACTTTAAAGCCGGCCGTGATGGCTTTGGCATTTAAACCCCTAGCACATGCAGTCAGGCCTGGCTCTAAGAGGGTTAATATTCATTTTCCCAAGCAAAATAAGATTTTGAAAGCATATTCTAAATTAAATTACCTTAACACAATAATCCAATGTCCATTTTGCATCCACAATATGTGGTGGATGGATTCCAATTTGGCTTAACGATGCTTGAATCCTTTCCTTGTACTGCCTGTATAACTTTATAAATTTCTCATTTCGTGAGGAAGAAAAGTTGTAATCTTGTTGTAAAGCTGAAGATAACGCATCTGGATCTATGTCATGTCTAGCAGCTTCAATTAAAAGGCAGAGTATTGCAGCATAAGCTTCTTTCACGATGTCGCCTTTAGTGTTACATAACTGATTGATATCTGAAAATACAATATTGATATTTTTAAGTAGATGAAGTCAGTGAAGCATATTTCTACAAGATAAAGGTAAAGGTATCTCACTACAGGCCTCAGGAGGCCCTTGGGGCAGTGGGAGGTTAAGGCCCCACTTTTCTGGACAATCGGCAGCCCTGCATGACGACCGTCTTTACCCCCAGAACAAGTGTCTGGTATTCAGTCCATTAGAGGCTGAATCAACTCCAGCGCCATAGTGCCGCCAGAGGGTTTGGGTCAATTTAAAAATCCTGACCCCAATGGGACTCAAACCCTCAACCTTCCAGCTTGTAGTACAGTGCCTTAACCACTACACTATGGCGTGCCCCATTTCTACAAGGATAAGTAATAATTATTAATGTTAACTATAAAAGAAATTAAGTCGGTCGTGGTTGAGTAGTGGTTCTTGCTTCTGGTTCCGAGGATTGCAGGTTCAAACCCGGCCATGGTCGATGTATTTTTTAAAATAAAAGATTCCAAGGAGCATGTCCTCCGGGAGGGACTTTAAGCCATGGATCCCGAGTCTGAAGATTTTCAGGCTCTTAAAAGATCCTTAAGCCTGAACAAAGAGGCCTCTAAGCAAAATTTACCGATCAATCTCAAACATCCTAGTAATACCTTAGATGCCTGCTAGATATCTCATTGAATCGGTGTGTTGACCGCATGCCACCTTTGGACAAATACGGTAACTAAAAATGAACTTGGTCTATAATGGCTATGCCATTAATTATTTTTACATAAAAGAAATGAAGACCACAGATCTACAATGGCGTAATTTTGGGCCTAGCCTTTCCTTTGTCAGGAGTTAATTTAGTTAAACTTATTTCCCTAAAGATGTCATGTGGTCAACATACCGATTCAGTAAGACATCTAGTAGGCAACTAAGGTTTACTAGATGGAGGTCAATAAATTTTGCTTAGAGGCCTCTTTATTCAGCTTAAGGATATTTTACGAGCCTGAAAATCTACAGACTCGGGACCCATGGCTTATACTCTCTCCTGGAGGACTTGCTTCTTGTATTTTTTAAAAAAACTATAGTTTGATTTCCACCGTAAATTTTATAAGTCCTATAGAATAACAACATGCACACATTTATAGAGTTGATGCTAGGTGGAACCATGTAGCTGTAAAATCGAGATGACTAACCTGTGCAATAAATTCCCAAATGTTTATTAGAAATGGATGCACACTAACATCTCCCTTCCTAACCTAACAAAATAAATTACATGCATATTATTTACTGAAGTGTACACTAATCTGACGTTTTCAGGACAGTGTTGCCAATATGGATATTCAGTGGGAGCGGCCACTTTATATATGTGGTTAGCAAACATACAGCTGACAACATCTCAGCAATTTCAAACCTTACCAGTGCACTATACCTGCATCAAGAGCAGTGATTGGTCGTGGCAGATATCTACTCCCACAACAACCATATCCTTATCGGCAGTAGAGGGCGAATTCTCCCTTTACCCCTCGCATAACCTAAACTTCAGAGCCGGAGATATGACAGCTCGGGTATAAGTTAATTTATTTAAATACGGTGTGAAATTAATTTCGATTGTTGGAAACACCTATTTTACCAACATCTTGTGGCAGTTACGTTACGCATTCACGCATCTCGCGCATGTGCACTGCGGTTCTGTAGAACTTCAAAGAAATCATTGCGTACGTAAATAGATACTTAATAATTATAAAAAAATGTTATAAACATCGTAAAACATTTAAAATAGTACGGAATGTTAGTAAAGATAGAAGAAGTACGTAGAATAACAGAATTACAAGAATATAGTATGGAAAATCAAGTCGAAATTATTCAATAGTTGAGCCTCAGATTTTTTTTTTTTTTTTTACAAATGATAGAAAATATTAATTGTACATATTAATACAAAACTCACTTTGAATCTTTCTGTTCTCTTCGTCGATGACAACACTGATTCCTGCCTCTATAAGTTTTGTAAAACAATCCTCTGTAATTGTATTTGTATTGCCAACTTGCTTTAAACCTGTTACGACGTTTAATGATAATTCCATTTTGAATATATTCAATTTTCAAAGCTATAAAATTGTTCAGTTAGTCTTCATATTTAAAAAAAAATTATATTTAAGGTATATTTCTAATTTATGTGCATATATTATAGGTTATGTTCATCGGATATACCACCCAGGGGATCCGCTGTATACCACCATAGAGAATCGGTCTACTGTGCTTTAGATCTGTTTTGAACCATAGAGAATTTTATAGTAGATTAATTAGGTTTCCCGCATTAATTAAATGCAGCAACAGCATATTTTGTAAGAATTCACGTTTTAAAATTTGTGAATTATTAGCTAGGTATCGCACAAAATTTCGTCTGTACTCCAGAACAAATTGTTTACTTGTTATTTTGGTTATTGATTTTTTAATTAATCTGGACTTGCGCCATCTGCAGAGCGATATTTGTATTATATACCGCCTGATAGTAGAGCTACCTCATCAGCCGTGCAAAAAAGAATTTGCAATTATGTTTAGGCACCATTTTACAATTGATTAATATGGTTTCACGTATTAATTAAAGGCAGTAACAGCATATATTTTAGAATTCACGTTTTAAAATTTGAGAATTATTAGTTAGGTAACGTAAAAATATGTTCTAAAACAAATTGTTCACGTAGAAATATAATAAAAATAAAAACAATAACTTTAAACGGTGATACAATATTCATTTTATAAAAGTTAGATTACATTTTTAGAAAAAAAAAAGTTGGAAACAGGTAGACTCGAACCTTCCATCATCCATCACTTAATTACTAATCTAAAGTCTAACTGACTGAGCTAGCGATAAAAAAATTGAGCATCCGGATTAAAACTGGGTTACTTGATACAAACCGGAAGAAGGTTTCTTCGGCGTCTTTTTCACCGGAAGTAAGTTGTAATTCTTATATTTTCAAAATCTTCAAAACTGCATTCATCTGCCATCTATCGACAAATTATATGTAACAAACCGGAAGAAGGTTGTGATTCGCATACTTTCAGAACTGCATTCGTCTGCCATCTATCGGCAAATTATATATTTAATTGGTTATGAAACATAGAGAACCAAATAGAGTTGCCTCTCTGTGTTAAATTTTGGACGCAATTTTCTACCGCTGCGCCGTCTTAAGATGACCTGGGTACTACATGGTACTGCATTAGCCGATCACGGTGGATCAATTAGGGTGTCGGTGGCTCAATCGCAAGAAAAGTACCCTGCCCTTTCCATTCATTTAAAAATAAAATTGAAAGCTCAACACAAGTAATGCTACTTTGTGAACAACTTTCGCATGTTTTATTCTTACTCTCTTCAGTAGAAAATTACAAGAACTTTGCCAACTTTTCAGATGTCTTTAACTATATTATTTTCATTTTTCTTTATTTCAAAATTCATCAATTAGTAAGTTGACTAAAATAATTTACACAATTTCCCAAGCATTTATTAAAAAACAATTTCACTCTTAGATGAACACAGTGAATACGGAAAAATCACTATTTATTACAAAGTAATTGAAAATGTTAAGACATATACAACAAAAATATTGGCAACATTTTTGTAATAATTTTCTGAAGTAAAAATAAAAAAAAATGCAAAATTGTTTACAAAGTAACATTTCTTGTGTTATTTCCATTAAGAGATATCAAAAAGGATCTGGATAATGATATGCTATGGCGGCACCATTTGACGAGCCTGGTCTAATGAGTAATGATATGCTATTTGTTTTTAGGAGTTTTAAGAACCGAAACCATAAAGTAATTTAAGTTCAAGTTTTTAAATATTCTTAAAATGAAAATTTATAAATACCTTAATTTGATAAGAATGTAGCAAAAATAAATTCAAACTAAAACCTATGCATTGTTTCACTATTCTGAACTACTCACATGAGAATGCGTGCACATCAACTCTGTTTAGTAACCAGACTTGTCTTGATTAGTTTGTTTGCTTTTAAAAATGAAATAACATGATTCATTTATTGCCTTGTATTAAAATTAATAATTTCAAAAAATATATACATGAATATATTATGAAAGACGTGCATGGAAGCTTCTTATAGGAATGCCAGAGGGAAAACGTCCAGTTGGTAGACCAAGAATGAGGTGGGAGAATAACATTAACTATGATTTGAGGGAAGTAGATTATACAGGGAATGATTGGAAAGCTTTAGCTCAGGATAGGAATGTATGGAGAGCTTATGTCCGCGCGGCCATGAACCTACGGGTTTGATAGTGCCAGTGAGTAAGTAAGTAATTGCTTTTAATTAAGTAGCGAGAAATGTTGTAAAATCTAGATCCTCAAAAATGCATAGTCTGCCATCTATCGAAAAACTACATATTTAATTGGTTATTGATTTTTTTTTTCAAAGGTCGAGACATTCGCCATCTGCAGGAGGAATGTACGTTCTCTATGGAATATACCGCCCAATATTAATTAAACAATTCATACTAATTAATACTCTCAAACTGCATATAGTATTGAGACAGGTTTTTTACTAATATAAATAATCAATAACGATAGTTTTATGCAATAGTTTGCATAAGTGTGGAAATATAAATGGAGTTCCTGCAAAAAAAAATTGCAATTATCATCCCACTACAGGCTTTAGGAGGTCCTAGGGGTAGTAGGAGGTTAAGCCATAGATCAAAAGACTAATCCTTGGTTAAGATTCCCTCTTTTTTAGACAATCGACACGAGATGTCAGCCGGATTGTCAATCTTGCCTGACGGCAGCCTTCGCCACCAGAACAAGCATCTGGTACTCATTTCAATTAGAGGCTGAGTCGATCCCAGGCATTTGGTGCAAGTTTAAAAATCCTGAGCCCATCGGGACTCGAACCACCTATCTTCCATCATCATCGTCATGGTTCTACAGCCCATTGCAGTCCTTGGCAACCCCTGCAATGCACCTCCATTCGTCTTTCCGTCTGGCTTGCACATTATGAGGATTCTCAACACAATATGTATATATATTTTTTTTTTCGGGGTGTGGTTGTCAGCCCCATGCCTGCCACCTATCGTCCGGTTTGTCTAAACTAACTACGGTACGGCGTTCCCTCCTTAAACCTAAACTTAACTTAAATCCCAGTCCGTGGGCGGCCATAAGAATAATTCCATGTATGGAAAAATTCTTGTGGTCTGACTGGGAATCGAACCTGGGACCTCACTATTATTATTTTAATATATATTTCTTAATTTTTTTCAGCTCTACATTGTGTATTACAATTAAATTAATTATATATCAATACTGTATAATTAAATACTTAAGTGGGAGAGAAGACATGATCATTTCTTCATCAGGTAAATAAATTAATACATTTTCATTTATATACAGCTGTTCAATGTTCTGTGGCTAAAGTTTTATTTTCCTTCTCCACTCGTTTCTATCCATCCACTCCATGTCTCCTGTTCTCTTGTTCAAATTCCAGTTCAATAATAGTAATAATAATAATAATGATCATGATGATGACGACGAAGATGATAACCTTCTTCTTCTTCTTCCTTCCAAGTATTAGGCCAAGGCCTGTTACGATCCTATAGAAAATTTTCCCTCCAGCGTTTCATAGGACGGCCCAGTGATCTTTGATCCTTCCGGGAAATTCTCGTATAAGACTTGAAAGCATAATAATAGTCCCTTCGATTGGTTGCTGGCCAAAGGAAGGCAAGACCAGTGATGGGGCTGCCATCTTATAGCCTCTGGTCAGGCTTTTCTGGAGAAGAAAAGAAAATAAAGGAAAGAAGAAATGGAAGAAAGGAAAGACTCCCTAGCCCTCGGATGCCCTAATAGCGTCGGGGTCGAAAAAAACAAGAGTTAACCAAGAGAGGTTAGATAGTAAAGTTAAAAGAGTGCAAAACACAAGTAAGTGGAAGAAATGTTTTACTCAGCTTGGGCACCTTGTGGTCGCCATCCACATATCCCCTAGATGAGGACCCCTGATAATAATAGTGATAATAATAATAATAATAGTTATGATAATAATAATAGTGATAATAATAATCAAAATAATAATAATAATAATAATAATGAAAATAATAGTCATAATAATAGTAATAATAATAGTAATAATAATAATAATAATAATAAATAATAATAATAATAGTAATAATAAAAATAATATTAATAATAATAGTAATAATAACAATAATAATAAGTAGTAGTAACTTATTGTTTAGTAACTCGCTGGCATTATCAAAACTGAGGTTAATGGCCGCTCGGACTTAAGCTTTCCATATATTCCTACCCTGTATTTTTTTAATCATTCCCTAGATAATTCTTCTGCCTCAACTTATGGTTAATTTTATTCTCCTTTTTCATTCTTGGCCTCAGGGTCTTCTCTCTGGTTTTCCTATAAGAAATTGTCTGACTCCTCTTTAATCAATTCGCCAGTCTTGCTACAAGTCCTGCCTGTCTATGGGACTTAGCTGTTAACTGTTCTTATTGTATCTGGTTTCCCGTAAAGATCATGTAGTTATGTAGTTTTCTCCATTCGCCTGTCTGTACATTTCTCTTTGATGCAAAATTATTCCTATGGATTTTATTAACAAATACTCGTAATCAATTCTCGTCCCTTAAATTAAGAGTCCATATTTCGGATTATTATAACTGGAAGATTAATAATATAAATATTTTTTTTATTTGGAATATTCCACAATACAGTGTTTCTCCTTCAACCCAAAGTGATTTGTCGCCAGAGGTTTCTGTCTATAGCATCTTCTTCCCTCAAATCTCTAGCTTCCATACTTCTCTTCACTCCATCTATCCAACGTTCTCTAGGTCTGCCTCTTCCACTTCTTCCATTGGCTTCCCAAGCGAGGACCTTCTTTGGTATTCTATCTTCTTCCATTCTTATGAGATGTCCATACCATTTCAAACGTAAATAATAATAATAATAATAAAGTCCCACGCTGTAGCTGATTGGTTTAAGGCATCATGTATTGGTGGCATATCTACGGGACTTGCGTTGGTTCGAGTCCCTGTAGGATTAGACATTTTCTCATGGTGTTTCGGCCAGATGTACCGATGCCCACCAGGAAGTTGACGAATTTGGGTAGCTACAATAAGTAGCTCCTGGTTGAGAGAACCAGCTGTTACGGCTGGGAGACATAACCACATGTCATCCCTATGTTGGCTGGATGATCGTCCACGTCTGTGATTAACACATGTAGACGTGATGCTAACATCGGCTGGTATGTCAAGGGCTTCTGGCCTCGTCGCGCTATGGAGAAAAAATAGAAGAATATAATAATAATTGTATTATATATATATATTATTTTTATTATATTATTTATTAGAGAAATACAATATTGATAGAAACCTAATAGAAATTATTAAACAAATTTATAAAGATAACTCGGCTTATGTTAAAATTGGAAATATAATGTCTAATCCTATAAAAAACCACAAAGGGATTGAAACAAGGGTGCAGTCTTTCACCAATTTTATTTAATATTTATGTAGAATCCATATTAATGAAATGGAAACAAAACTGCAAAGATGTGGGTATCCCAATAGGCAACAGATTTTTGCTGACATTACAATTTGCCGATGATAAACTGGTTTTAGCGCAAGACAAATTTGATATGGAATTAATGATAAAAAGGTTGAAAAACGCATATGAATCATGGGGTCTCACAGTACATTTACAAAAAAACATAATATCTGGCAATAAATAGCAATGAAAGGGAAAATTTAATATTGGAAGAAGGAATCCAAATAAAGCAAGTGAAACAAACTAAATATTTGGGAATAATTATGGATAACATTGAAGGTATAGGCAAAGAGAACATAAAACATAGAATTGAATTGAGTAGCAAAATAATATCATCGTTAAATTCCATATGATGGGATAAACATATTTGGAAAGACACAAAAAAATACATTGGTAAAACATTGGTTGAATGTGGTGCAATGTATGGAAGTGAGGTATGGACAATCAATAAGTACTACAAGAATAGACTAATAGCTCTAGAAATGTATTATTTACGCAGAAGTGCCAGAAAGTCAAAATTAGAACATGTCACAAATAAGGAAATTGGAAACATAATGGAAGCAGAAGAAAGCATAAGTGAAAGAATTGAGGAGAAGGAATTAAAGTGGTAGGACGTTTTAAGAATGGAAGATGAGCGATGGCCAAAGCAACTATATCAATGGCATCCGAGCAGAAAGAAGAAAAGAGGGAGACCAAAGTTAACATGGAAGGAAAACATGAAGACAGTAATTCAAGTAAGAGGGCTAAGCATTGAAGATGACCAAGATCGTAGGCTTTGGAGGTTTGGCACGGGAAGACGGCAGCAGCTGTAAAAACCCGAAGATAGAATACATATTCCATCCATATTAATTCTGCCCGAGGGCAGGTCCTTCACTGCAATCATAGCATTTTCATGCTATGCTTGCAGCTTTACTAGGGAACTGTAGGTGTGGTAGCTTCCCGTTGCTTTCCACACCGGTGAAGGATGATGATAATGGCCATATAATTTCAGGGACCGTTTGGGCCTTAAAGTTTTCCTGACATTTGTCTTATAGGCGAGGAAAAACCCCGATAAAAACCTCACCCAGAAAAACTGCCCCGACCGGGGATTGAACCCGGGCCCGTTGTGTGACAAGGCAGTACGCTACCTCGAGACCACAGCGGTGGACAAATAGATATTATATTATTGTAATTTATATAATAAATATGCCCTGACACTGAGCTGATGGCTTATTCAGGGATGCTCTCCATGACCTTGTGTGGTCAAAAAAGTATCTGTGTAATCCATAGTTCAAATCCCTCTCCGAACGGTCATGTCGCTGTAAGGCCCGGGTGGCATGTGACATGTAAAAGTGCCTATTAGGTGCGAGGTACAACTGCGATAATGGAATGGAATATAGTTATTATGCCCTGAGGGCGACAGGTTACCGACCGAGGGACTCTAGCCCGAAGCTTGTTAAGTCACACGTGGGTAACTAACTAAACTTACTACTCACTGGCCCTATCGAACCCGTGGGTTCATGGCCGCGCGCACACCCCTATCCTGATCTAATGTTTTCCAAACATCCCTGTATAATCTATTTCCCTCAAATCATGGATAATTCTATTCTCTTACCTCATTCTTGGTCTACCAACTGGGCGTTTTCCCTCTAGTTTTCCTACAAGAAGCCTTCATGCACCTCTTTCATTTCCCATTCGTGCCACATGTCCTGCCCATCGCAGTCTACGAGACTTAACTGATCATAATATATCTCGCTTCCTATACAGACCATGTAGCTCACTATTATGTAGTTTTTCTCCATTCACCTGTCTGTTCACCTCTTTTTGGCCCAAAAATGTTCCTTAGAACTTTATTCTCAAATATTAGTAATCCTCTTTCCTCTCTTAAAGTAAGAGTCCATGTTTCGCATCCATATAATATAACTGGTAGAATGACATTTTTTTAAAGGGGTTGGGACAAGTGTCCCTGTAATGCATAATAGCACGCATTTCCAGAATTGAGCCTATGTTTAAATTCTTTGCGCATCTCATTCCTATTTGTAATTATTGTTCCTATATATTTGAATTGAGCCACTTCTTCAAAATTTTCCTCATCTGTCATCAGCTGTCCATTTCCATTATACAATGCATTTCTATATTATACAATGCATTTCTATGTGTGAACATAATATTTAGTTTTATTGTTTACTTCCAGTCCAAATTTCTTAGTGTTATTCAATAGAGTGTGCATGTTGGCCCTTAGTTTCTCCCCACTATCGCTCAATAATACTACATCATCAGCATAAACTAACTTATTAACACCATTGAGTTGTAGACCTTCTTCATTCTCCAAAGATTTGATGGCATGCTCTAGTACAAAATTGAATAGTAGAGGAGATAGTGCAATACCCGTAGTGCAAACATAATTTTATATCTCATTATTTTATAATGGTTATTAAAACATGAAATGTACATAAGAAAATTTCTTGATCGTCGCCTTTTTTATATCCAACAATTAAGATAGTTGTGTAGACTGCGATGGGCAGGACATGTGGCACATATGGGGAATGTAAGAGGTGCATGGGAGCTTCTTGTAGGAAAACTAGAGGGAAAACGTCCAGTTGCTAGACCAAGAATGAAGTGGGAGAATAACATTATCCATGATTTGAGGAAGTAGATTATACAGGGGATGATTGGAAAACATTAGCTCAGGGTAGGAATGTATGAAGAGCTTATGTCCGTGCGGCCATGAACTTACGGGTTCGATAGAGTCAGTGAGTTAGTTTAGTTAGCTAAGTGACATGTATCTAGGGAATTTGTTCATTCAAATGTTTCAGAAGATACGATGTTTGTGTTCAATGAATAAAAGTGGTGATATAAATATTAAAAATGGCGAATCTGTAATTAGTGCCCGTAATATGAGTTTCACGAGAAAATATAACAAATGTAATTTCTCTTTCTGTTCCTATACAGACTAAATTGTGTTTAAAAGTTATTTTTTTTTAATTGGAAATGTTTGATTGCTGTCATTATCTTTTTTGTATTCATGGTAAACTTAATGCCCGCACGGGCGTTTTGAAAAAAAAATAATGCCCGCGGAAGTATTATGAAATCAATTACATGTACCGTATCCTAGCAATAAACCAACAATTATGAATTTAATACACAAGTGATCTTCTTGGTGATAAAATATTGAAATATATATGCAGTCAATATGCCCATTTCACCAATTAATGTTTTAAAATGGTCAACAAGTTTCTACAGCCAAGCTGTCATTCTCAAGACCAGATATTGACTGATCAATATCTGGTTTTGAGAATGACAGCTTGGCTGTAGAAACTTGTTGACCATTTTAAAACATTAATTGGTGAAATGGGCATATTGACTGCATATATATTTCAACAATTATGAAGTAACGTGATAAGACACAAAATATATTACGTAATTATTGGCTTGTTTAGTAAGTGATGAGGCTGAGATCATAAAGACTTAAATAAGGTAATGTACAATGTTTACGTTTCGAAGGTTTGATTTTGTGCAATATATTGATTAAGAGCCGATGTAACTGGAATACTTAAAGACAATGTTACTGGTTTCATTAAAGTAAACAAAATATACAGTACATGCTTAATGCAGAGACGGATTTTCAGTCTCATAATTTCACAATCGCTACATGGCTATAATTTCCATAACATCCGTTTTCAAAGCATATTAAGAGTTTTTTTTAATTTTCCTAAGTATTGTTATGAATATCATTAAATTATTATATTTATGTAATATTCTTTGTTTTATAAATTGATTAGTTTTTTGCGTATTTTAGCGAATTCCGCAGAAATGAAACCATTGAGTTTATTCTTATTAAAATATTTTTGAAATATATATATATGTGTAATAAAAATTACAAGTGGTACATATATGATTTTTACGTTCACTCTAGGTTTGACAAAAATAGTCATACAAAGAAACACAGATATACGCGATAAATTAAACGTTCAAAATATAGTTGAGAAATTCAGAATTATCAAAGCAATTGGTTACAACATGTCCAAAGAATGGAGAGCCATCTCTCTTTCATAAATTAACATTGCAGTATCAACCTGAAGATCTTCGAGATAAAGAAAGATCAAAATTAAGATGCAATAACCAACCTCATCTTGAGATCTGATAGGAATAGCCTAAAACGACCTAAACCTAAATAAGGTCATTGTATATATATATATATATATATATATATATATATATAATATATATATATATAAAGCCCTATATCTCTGTTAATGCTCTGGCAGCCGCAATTTTTGTTTTATCAGATCCAAACTTGGCATATACCAATCTATTAAAAAGTAAGATACAGTTCGTTAACAAGCAAAATCGGATCATTGGGTGTAGGAATTCACTTGAAACGAACATTTAAAAATCCTAGCGGTCACAATTTTTTGGAGTTTCGCAATGAAGTGGGGGTTTACTTGAATCCCAAAATTAATAATTTGCTCCAGCAACTGCCATATTCGTAGACCAAGAATGAGGCGGGAGAATAACATTAACCGTGATTTGAGGAAAGTAGATTATACAGGGGATGATTGGAAAACATTAGCTCAGGATAGGGATGTATGGAGAGCGTATGTCCTCGCGGCCATGAACCTACGGGTTCGATAATGCCAGTGAGTTAACCGCCATATTCACTTCGCGTAATATAAACCATACAATTAAATTAAGTCTTTGGCAACGTATCCGTTGAGATATAGGCCTATTAATTTTAATTTATTTCACATTTTTAATAAAGTAGTGGACATTTGCAACAAATACAGGGGCATCTCATTATTTTCAATTTCGTACAAAATTCTAATAAGTAGGCCTATATTAGTATTCAGACTCACTCTCTATAGGCCTATTGATGACGTAATAGGTGATCATGCGGATTGAATAAATAGGTCTGTAATAATCAGATTTTTTTTTAGTATAAGACAGATTTTATAAAATAAATAGGAATGTAACGGCACTGTACATCAACTATATGTAAACTTCAAAAAGGCATACGATTCAGTTAAAAGGGAGAAATTACACGGAAAGTCTATTTTGCTGGACTTCGGAATTCTTAAAAACTCGGACTTATTCGAATGTGTTTAAATGGTACAAAGAGTGGTATGGGAGTAGGTAAACATTTTTCACGGTTTTTAAAAATTCAAAATAGGTTAAAGCAAAGAGATGCACTATCTCCACTACTATTCAGTTTTATACTAGACATGGCATCAAATATTTACAGGATAAAGAAGACAACTTAGTGGTAGGCCTAATAATAATAATCTATTGGCATATCCTGATGATGTAATATTATTAGGCAATAGCAAGGCGATTCTAAGAAGAAATGCACACATTTTATCGAGTAACACTAAGGCAATGGGGCTGGAAGTAAACATCAACAAAACTGGATATATGGTCAGACATATAAATTGATTGTGTAATGTGAATTGACAATTAATAACAAATAAGCGAAATTTTGAAGAAATCGCTGAATTCAAATACATACAGAAATGACATTCAGAAATAAGTTCAACATAGGCTCAATATTCTGGAAATGCGTTTTATTACCCATTACAGGGACTCTTGTCATAACACCTTCTCTAAGAAAATTAAACTGAAAATATAGAAAACTGTTATTATTCTAGTTATATATGGATGCGAAACATGGACATACACTTTAAGGAAGGAGAAAAAATTACTAGTATTTGGGAATAAATTTCTTAAGAATTTTTTTGGACTGAAGAGAGAGAGGTGAATGGAGAAGACTTCATAACTGTGACCTACATGATCTTTATGGAAAATCAGATGTAATAAGAACAATTAAGTCTCGTAGGCTGCGATGAGCAGGACACATGGTAAGAATGGAAAATGAAAGAGGGGCATAGAAACACCTTGTAGGAAAGCGCACATTAGGTATGTTATAAATCAAATGAGAGAAAAACATTAACTCAGGATATTGATGTATGGATAGCTTATGTCTCGCGGCCATGAACCTCCGGGATCGATAATGCCAGTGAGTTAATTAATGTAAAAATGAATTAATATATATTATTAAAATTTGTGTCAAATTATACAATAATATAAAATGGGTTACGGTTTTGCATGATTTGTTTTCACTGCAGTCCAATGCTTTCAAATAAGTTGACATCGCAAATTCAGTTTCTCCAATTTAACAAAATTTTACTCGTATTCCGTAAATCAGCAAAATCGGATGACATACAAAGAAGGACTTGAGCAGAATCCAAACTACAGAATGAAATTCTTACGTGGAATGATACATAAAACATGGAGTGATAGAATAAGGAATGACAAAATCACGGATACATTAAGTGTAGAAAAATTAACAACAGACATAGAAAAAAAGTAGACTACAATGGTTTAGACATTTAAAAAGAATGGAAAAGGAAAGACTACCACAAAGATTGTTAAATCTCAAGATACAAGGAAAACGACAATGAGGTAGACCACGAGAAAGATGAATTAACCAAGTGAAGAAAAGTCTACAAGAGAGAGAATTACGACTGGGAAGAACTAAAAAGAAGCAAAGCATGGGAAGATGGAGATGGTTGGAGGCATATTTGAAATCGACCTTTCGAAAGGAGGACACGATAAGAGGATGATGATGATATCTGTCTCTGGTAAGTTATAGCATAAAGATTTGTAAACGTACACTTAATAAAATTTTCAATCAGAATTTTTAGGAATATAATTTTTTATTCTCGCCGTTACATATTTTTTTAAACATATGATCACGTTTTTCTACTTATTTTTATTTAGATAAATAGTCAATTTATGGGTTGAGAAATTTACTCTTAAACTTTTAATTTGTTAGGGTGGTCAGGCTGCTTGATATGACATAAAAAGAAGATACAGGAAGATTCTCGGTTTAGAACGATATCGCAGATCCATGACGGCGCATTGGAAGGTAAGAGCTATGGACCGTTTGATATAATTATCTTTGTTCAGTGCAATCTTAATGTTTTAAAATTGACAGTACCGGAATATCAATGTTTCATATAGTGATTGAGATAATAAACGCGTTCAAAGATAAATTAAAGTAATTATAAAAGTGTAAATTTAAATATTACCATTTGCGTTTGAGGATTCTGATGGTCGTGATGTGAAATTGAAAATATTTTAAACTCTAGATGTTTCCAGAATGAAAATAATTAATACGTATATTAATAAAATAGTGCATTTAGTTTTCGACCATGACTAGATATTTGATAATATTAAAACTTTGTGTATCTGTAGAATTTTTAAATTTCTAAGCGTGATCGTTGTTGTGGTTTTGAAATAGTGAATTTTCATTATATTAGCCACGCCCTCATGCAATCCCTTAAGCTAATATTGTTGGCTGCGACCAGTAAATTTAGTTAATGTTCTGGATTTAGAAAATAAAGAAATCATAAATATTCGGAATTTGATATCTAATTACTTATTAATTACCTTTTTAGTATATATATATATATATATATATATATATATATATATATATATATATATGTTATAATTAAATGTTTAGCATTGAGCAATGCAAGCTTAACCCATTGGAGACTTTTAACGAGTCTCCCTCGTGAGCAGGTAGAAAGTCCAAACAGCTCAAGCACGACCTACACTCGTCTTAAAACCCGACACTATAAAAAGTTGGCTCTATCTTTACTGATTATAAATTTATGTTCACCATCTGTAAAATTTGTTGCTGGTTTATATAAAGCATAAATGTAGTCCTAGTATATTGTATAGTTTATTTTAGATATAATTTATAGAATAATATATTTTAGGTATTTATTACGTTAAAATATATATGTTGTTTCAATGTTTTTTTTCGAATATCATGGTTGTAAATGTAACTTTTTTTAGAAACACGTTCAGTTCAAACTCTCTAAACGTAATAAAACGGCGTGATTTTAAATAACATATTACAAATTGTACTCTTCAGGATATGATTCAAATAAACACTGGACAAGATGCACATGAAAATTCAGGTTTTACAGCAAATGAGAGTGTAGTCCTAGAATTAGCAAACCCATTCGTAGAGAAAAGTTACACATTATAATTGTGTTCTCCTAATTTATTTTTAGAGCTGAGTAGATGAGAGACATATTAGGGACAGTAAAATCTAACAGAAGAAATATGCCTTTAGATTTAGTGAATATCAAATTGAAAAGAAAAAAAAGGAGAGATAACAACATAATCTAGTCGGAGACTTCTAGCATAGAAGTGGAAAGGTAGGAAAGACATTTATTTATTATCATCCAAACACGAAAATGCCGACATGACTGACACCAGTAAGAAGCTATGGAAGAATAAAGACGGACAACAAGAAGAAAAAATCATAAAGGCTAAATGTATTCTAGAATACAATAAAGGTATGGGAGGAGAAGATCGACATGACAAGGTCGTGGATTTGTTTTCCAGTAATGATGAGATTTGTAAAGTGCTATAGAAAAATTGCTTTTTACATTATCAATAATTTGAGAAGATATATAGCAAAAACTTTCTACGATTTGATAATGTATATGCCTATGCTTTTATATGTTTAGTTTAATTAATTTTTATAATATGCAGTATTATATATTTTTAATTTTTACCGTTCCTGTTAGAACAGATGTTTTGTGTTAACTTTAAATATAATGACCGAGAAATTTTAGTAAAAGATGGTTTTTGAAATATTGGTCTACTTTCATAGCCTTCAAACTAACAATAGATAACGGTAAAATTGCAAAAAATAGGGTTGTAGGTAGGCCACATTCCTTTCCTATTCATAAAAGTACAAAATACTACAAGAAAAACAGGGGTAAACAAACTATCTGAAATCCATTTGTGATTTAAATGGGTTTCCAGTGAACTTACCTGGCGCTTTAAACGTGTCTTCAATGGGTTAATATGGTATAAGAAAAATAAATGCCTGGACGGGATTCGAACCCGGATCTCTGAGTCTGTACCTCAGTGTGATATCCATTACACCACCAGGCGAATCCAATTCAAACATTTTTTTTTCTTATATATGTATTATATTCTCCATTATTACTAGATGTCGCGAGAACTCGGTCTTCACTGCCATCTAGTAGCTGACTATAACAAGTAAGCAAATTGGAGAGAACATTTTTACTTTATAGCAGTGACGCTTTATCGATGTTATAATTAAATGTTTAACATTGAGCAATGCAAGCTTAATATGGTATGATAAGAAAAATAAATGCCTGGACGGGATTCGAACCCGGATCTGAGTCTCAGAGATCCGGGTTCGAATCCCGTCCAGGCATTTATTTTTCTTATCATACCATATATATATATATATATATATATATATATATATATATATATGATTAAATCAATCTCTCGGAGTATTACCACGTAAGTTTAAATAAAGTTTGAACTTAGTTTTCGGCTAATTCCGAAGAAAAGAAGCTGTTAATGTCATGTATATATTTTTATTTTTAATAATCGTGAATCCTACCTAATGGACACTGAAAATGACATAATTTATGCCTATTAACGCTCTAGCAGTAGCATTTTTTTTTCGAAACCAAAAAAGTAAGAAAAAGTTCGTTAACCATCAAAACTAGATCATTATGAATGGGTGCTAACCTGAAATGAAAATTTAATAATCGCTCTAGCTGCAATAATTTTAGATTTGTCGCAACGAAACTAGGTATATGCCACTGTAATAAGAATAGACTTATCAAAGTCTTCCGGTGACAATGACTCCGGGATCGACATAGCCTCTAACATTAATGATAATCAGGTTCCTTTTTTTTTTTTTCTCTTTATTTTTCATACTCCATTTTGACCAGTACATCATATTCTTCAGCTCACTAATAACTAAGGCTCGGAAGTTGAAGACCTATAAAATGCCTATAAAAGACCTTTAAAAAGACCTAAAGGTATCCTAGATAGACCTAAAAACTGGAAAAGTTGGTAAAAACGCAATTAAAATTAAATACTTTGTTTCAACTGCATTTTTAACCAATAAAATGAAATACATTTAAAAAGCACACAATTCTAGTGAAATGCGAAAAAATGACTGATAATGCATATTCTTTTATACATTTTTTAAATTCTACGTAGTTTGAAAAAGGAATTCTATGTTCATTAAAAAGAAAGTTCTTGGAGAATTTACGTACAATGGACGATTTTTTCCACATAGAATGAATTCAGTGAACTCACAATGGATATCACAAGGTCAGTGGGCTAGTTAAAAATAAAGGAATATTTTGTGAGGGTTCCATAATTTCTCGCGGAACAAAAATGTTTGCAATATCAAAAGTCTTTGAAAAATAAAACTAGATAGTTTTTAAAAGAAGTTAAGATTGAGACTACACTCTGCGGATTCTTGCATTATACAAATGGTATAAATGTAGTCAAAAGAATGTAAAGTTGCAAGAAAAAATTCGAAAAAGGACAAATAAAACTCGCCATTTTCTTACCTAAAATGGCTCAAAAACTATATTATACCAATGCCAAGAGAGAACACCAGAAATGTCGAAAGGACAACCTGGGGCATTAAAAAAAATCTAAAACGGTAATTAGGTTTTTCTGTTATATTCAAGATCACATTATCGATCTCCAGTATAATTCCATAATTGAAGGATGCGAATTTTTGTTTTCAGAAGATTTAACCGATCGTTATGAATGGACTGTCGTTGCTATAGCTTCAGGAGCTGTCTTGTCTACTGCCATTTCTGGATGACTCTATGGTAGGGATGGCCATTTCGTCATATCTACTACCTCCAACAGTGAATGATGTATCGGTAAGTGCTTTCTTGAATACAGCATATTAATATATTTTTTTGAGAATATTAACACATTTTTGGGCTAATCTGAATAATGTACATTCCAGCTGTTATTAGTTCAATCTGGATAGTTCAAATGTTGAATGATTCAAATTGGTAAAACTCTAGTTATGTTACGTGAGAGCCATCCCAAACTCCGACCACCCACCCTAAGGAGCGATTCCTTACGTACGCGAAAATTAGTCACATGAACTCAAAATGAATCATATTGATATCAATGATAATTATAGTAGGCTGCGGTGGACTAGTGGTTATGCTCATTGCCTCTGGTTCCGAGGGTCGCGGGTTCAAACCCGGCTGTGGTTGACGGGTTTTTTTAGAACTGAAAATTCCAAAGGATCCTCCTCCGGGTGGGACTTTAAGCCGTGGGCCCCGAGTCTGAATATTTTCAGGTTCTTAAAAAGAACCTTAAGCCTGAGTAAAAAATGCCTCCAAGCAAAATTTACCAATCTCAGTCCTAGTGATATCTTAGTTGCCCGTTAGATGTCTCATTGGATCGGTGTGTTGTCCGCATGACATCTACGAGCAAATAATGTAACTAAAAATTAACTTGGTCTACTAATTCCTAATAAAGGGGAGGCTATGGTTCAACAATGGGCTATGTCAATATAGATCAATGATAATTATAGTGTCATCAGTGGATTGTTAATAGCGACATTATATTTTAATAAATGCTTGTTTTAAACTATTTAAATAGTTTGTACTCTTAAATCAATCTGTGAATAGTTTCCATAGCTCAAGTTAATGCATTAATTACAGTGTACTCATAAAGTCCCACAACATTTTTGTAGTTCAAATAAATAAAAAATTATAATTTATAATTTAGCATCAATCTCAAAACGTTTCCCAATGATGTACCATTGCCTGGAAAAAATTTGCAAACATATCCTCTGTAATCATTTCATTTGCTTGGCATATGAATTCTTTCAGCACTTGCAGATTAGGAACCATACAATATAATTGCAGACTAAAATTTTACACATATTCACTTTACTGCTTTTTTTTAGAGTTAGGATGACTAAAAGTTCTTGTAATGTGTAATAGGATGCATTTCCAGAATTGAACCTGTTTAATTTATTTCTGGATCTCATTTCTATTTGTAATTACTGTTCCTAGGTTTTTGAATTCAGCCACTTCTTCAAAATTTCCCTCATAGTAACACAAAAATGCAGATTTTGTAAGATCTGAACTGAATCTTTAAAGGCATTGAGTTATTTTAAATTTAATTTCATTGTTTATGCCTAATCTTTTACATGTATCGGCAACTTTCAAAAAATCCATGGCTCAACAGGCCTAAAACACTTTTGGGTTCAACTGCACTTCTACTAGTGCTTGATTTTTCAGTTATATTGTTGTAAACTATAGATCTTCTTCTGTATTTACTAACATTATTTAATATTTCAAACTTTTTCAAACAATTTTTATAACATTATTAGACAATTTTGAAGTATTTATTAAATATGCAAATCATAATATTATGACACTGTTAGACAATATTGTGATGCCAACTGCTATTTTCTCCACAGAGTATATTACTTAGTCTATGATTTTTCTATCGCTTTTTGGGTTATTGCTGGTTGGATCAGCGTTAGGGAGTGATAAGTGTACACACATTTTTAATAAATGTTTGGTAATTTTAAAATTATTAATATATTTAACATGTTGTTTTCAAATGTTGGGCCTTGGCAATGAAGCCATTAGCGTTCTTGCTCTCCAATATTTCTCTATGGTGGGTCCAACAGGTAATACTTCACAGGTTTGTAGATGTTCTTCGTTCTTTTCTTTGTCTTTGTTGCATAGAGGACAATTTGGATTCGAGTAGATTCCTATTTTATATAAATGTTTGGTCAAATAGTCATGTTCTGTAAGCAGTCTAAATTTTGCTACTGTGGTTTTACGTGGAATTTCTGGAATAATATCTGGCTTCTTTACTAAAATATTCAATTTTTTGTCTTTGGCTTTATTACATACGTCTTGGTTTTGTTTGGTTTTATATTTGTTTTTAATTATTCTTTTTATGGATGTGAAAGGTAAGCTTTTAGTAGTATTCTGAATTAGATTGGAGCATTTTTTGGCAAGAAAATCAGCAGTGTCATTTCCAGCAATTCCACAATGTGCAGGTATCCATTGCAATTGAATTCTTTTCTGTAGTTTTTGAAGTTGTTGAATCATTTTGTAGCACTCTTTAATTTGTATTGACTTCATTTTGTGTGAATTTATTGCATATATTGCTGCCTTAGAATCAGAATTTATTTATTCTGTATAGTAATTGTTGGAGTGAAATATGAATAGCCGTTACTTCTGCATCAAAATTTGTTGTGTGGTATCCTGCTGGTTGATAAAATGAAAATAATGCACGTGTAATTCCTGATCCTGAGTTGTTTATTTTTTAACATAGATTTGGGGATTTATTGCAAATATTGGTCATTTAAATTTCATAGTGACTGATAGTAATCGAGGATGATAATTGATATGTGGTTCGATTGTGGGTTATCGCTGGCTCTATAAACTCTGGCAGATGTGCACTATTGTTCTATAGGACTTCGAAAATATTTTACACTAGTTTAAGTGCAGCTTTAAGTTCAGTTTTTCCCACTCTTGATGTACCAGCTGGCTGCTGGAATCACATCCACATGTGTTAATTGAGGATGACATGTCACGATGTCAGATCCCCCAGCCATTATAGCTGGTTTTTCAAAACCTGGAGCTGCTACTTATTGTAGCTATCTATGTTTGTTGTGATATTTGAGTGGACACCAGCCCTATATTGATTGAAATTCCTTGAGAAAATTTGTTCTCCCACGGGAACTCGAGCCAGCACATATACCACAGCCCTACACCAAGGCTTTATGCCTTAAACAGCTCGGCTATGTGTTGGCACTGGAGGAGGTTATGTTTCCTCTTACTCCCACCATCAGACCTATAATCTGTATGTTTGAAAGTTCCTTATAACATTGTCTGTTATATGGATGTAAGGCTAGAAGCCCATATGTAGGGCAAGTACCTTCTAGGGCATTGAGTAGTATGATTTTATGATTTTTTAATTTTATTTAACAGGGCTTGCTATGGGTTTTACCTTCATAGTTTTTGGATGGAAGGATCATGTTGAATTGGAAAATGAAGACATAAATTCACCAGTGAGATTATACAGTCCCAACTACTAATACACACCTGCAGCAATTCTTGGAGCAGTCTGTCTTTGTCTTACTCATCTGTATTTTTGTCATCAAAGTAAGCATCATTATTTTTATAACTGGTCTATACTGTAGATATTGTCTCATAAGTAATGTACTTTTAAACAAAATTTTATTTGGAATATTTTCCTGATAAGAAATTAAACTAATCTTTCAAAGTAGATGCCATCAAGATTCTATGATCTTGAGCCATCTTTAAGTGAAGTTTATTATCCCACGATAGTACCAGTCTCTAGTTTTTATGTGAAGAATTCATTGAGACCCACTTCAATGTTTTTTTTTTTTAATTTCACCCAAAAAAGACAAAATTGACCATGGATCAAAACAGATGGTAATCTGAAGGCACAAAATCAGGGCTATATGCTGGGTGTGGTAGTAGTTTGATTCCTTCCAATTTCTGAATTTTTATCATGGTTGCTCATGCAATGTGGGGTCCAGTTGGATTTGAATCAGTGACTCTCAAAATTTTATGATTTTGTTCCAATTGTTGAAAATAAAAGATCTGCATCAACTGCAAGCCTCTTTGGTAAAAACTCCAAGTGAAACACATCCAGAAAATTTCACGAGACATAAACAATTATATTAAAAACACATGACTTGTTTGAGACTACCTAATATATAAGGGAGTATGCCGTAGCATAGTGGTTAAGGCAGTGTGCTACAAATTGGAAGGTCGAGGGTTCGAGACCCGGTGGGGGTCAGGATTTTTAAACGGACCCAAACCTTCTGGTGGCAACTTGGTCCTGGGTCGACTCAGCCTCTAACTGAAATGAGTACAGTACACTTGTTATGGGGGTAAAGGCGGCTGTCATGCAGGGCTGACATAAAGGGCCGATTGTCTAGAAAAAGTGGGAGCCTTAACCTCTTACTACCCCCAAGGGTCACCTATGGCCTGTAGTGGGATCACTTCACTTTTTTTTTACCTAATATATAAAAAAACAAGACATCCTGGAAGCAAAGATTCATTGAAATAATGTCATTTATTACTGATTTATCGTTTTTGTATATAAGTTAATCTTCATATAGTGTGTTCCCCGTTCCAGGGGACAATTTTTGGATAAAAATCTGCATCTAATTTGGTCATTCCATATTTCCTCTTCCATAATTTTCATTCATACTGCTGTGGTCTTGAGGTAGCATGGTGTCTCGTCACATAGAGGTCTGGGTTCTATTCCTAGTCAGGGCAGTCTTCCTGGGTGAGGTTTTTCCTCACCTATAAGACAAATGTCAGGAAGCTTAGGGCCCAATGGTCCCCGAAAATCATCTGGCCATCATCATTCACCGGTGTGGAAACCAACTGGATGCTGCCACACCTATAATTCCCTAGTAAAATTGCAAAGCATAGCATGAAAATGCAGTGAAAGACCTGCCATTGGGCAGAACACTATAGACTATTCCTCTCAATTTATTCTTCCCATCTGTATTATGACTGACCTCTTGGTCTCTTCCCTTCTAATCTAAATTCTAATGCTTGTCTTGATATCCTTCAAGTGTTCTTTTAATGTGGGCTTACGATCTTATTCTGCAATCCTCCATTTAATCTTGTATTTTATGAAACTTCAAAATTTCTCCTAATTCAGTGTTCTGAATTCTATATCTGGTTTTTCCAAGCATACTTCTGAAAAACTTCTGTTCTTGAATTTTACTTAAATTGTTCTTTATTACTGTCCATTTTGGTTTAATAAATTATTAATACAGGTTTAAAATGTTTTTATACATTTTTTATAATTCAGTGGTACATCCTTATTCCATAAAAGGCTTTCCATTAAGTGGTGACATTTGACACAAGTTATTTATTAAGGAAACAAATGGCATAGCCTTTCTCTTTATGAAATCTTGTCCTGTTTTGGGGGTTTAATTGCAACAGCCTTATTCTTTATTGTAATAAGACAATGCCAAGAAAAATGTAGTAGAAGTAGTAGTAGTACTCAAATGTTCTGAAGCTCTTGATTTGTAATCATTCGCTTGCGGGCTTCCCAATAATATTCAGCAATTTGGAATGGTGTTCAAACTATTTTCTGAAGATCAGCGCAGAATATCAAGTGATCCTTGTTCATTATCATATATGTGTCCTTGCATACTATGCAGTGTGGAGAGTCTAGTAGCTTAATTTTATGTAGATGTGCTGCCAAGCAATCATGATCTGTTTCAAGATGAAATGATGCAACTTGCAATTGATCGGGGGCTGTTTGGTATTGTATTTGGTTCTAGTAATGTCATCTTGGTTTCACATTGGATTTTGTTTTGTTTGGCTATATGGGATTTTATTTTCATTTTGATGTAGAGTTGTACTGATTTGTAAGATAGGTAATTGATCTTACTCTGTTGGATGAGTGTTCTTTTTTTGCAAGCATATCAGCCTTCTCATTATCTTCATGCCACAATGTGCTGGAATCCATTGTAGAACAACATTTTTGTTTAGATTTTTTAACATCCTGATGTAATTTTTGGTTTCTATTATTCTATTATCTTGGATGGTCTGGTTGTGTTAGTGGTATTATGGCTGAGCTAGAGTCAGAAAGTATTACAGCATTTTGGAAGGAATTGATATGAAGAAACAATTGTTGTTGGGCTGTAAGTGTTGCTTGTAGTTCACCCTCATAATGTGTTGTATATTTTCCGAGAGAGATGTAAAATGATGTTCAATATGCTTCCCAACAAAAATATAAAATTTAAAGGAAATGACTCTGAGGTTTATTTTAAATAATGAGTTAAATTATTCACAACTCACCTCGTATTTGTAGATTTCTTGAAGACCTAAGTTTTGACACATTACATGTCATTATCAATTCATTCTAACTGTTGAATTGTTGGTTGGCGATCCTGTAGGCTGATTTCTGCTTGGCTCTGTTACCTGTCTGATGAACTTCCAAATCAATTTTTTTTTCTGGGAATTTCAAAATTCATTATTTTCTTTCTATTTTTGTGGATGTAAATTTTCCAAATTTAAGTTCGTTAGGAACTCACGATTTGGAAGAAAATTTGATTTGGATTTTCCTATTTAAAAATATGAAGGTTTGTTAGAGTAACAATAACAAATGTTGCAGAGTAATACATCTTTAAGAGCAGATCTTATTTTGGATAGACAAGAGCTGTAATTTTAGATTTCTTGCAATGAATGAATGATGATGATAATAATAATAATAATAATAATAATAATAATAATAGGTAATGGTAAAGGTATCCCACTATAGGCTTCAGGGGGCCCTTGGGGTAGTAGGAGGTTAAGGCTCCCACTTTTCTGGACAATCAGCACTTGTCAGCCCTGCGTGATGGCCGTCTTTAGCCCCAGAACAAGCATCTGGTACTCATTTCCGTTAGAGGCTGAGTCGATCCCAGGGACATAGTGCCGCAAGGAGGTTTGGGTCAGTTTAAAAATCCTGACCCCACCGGAACTCGAACCCTTGACCTTCCGGCTTGTAGTGCAGTGCCTTAACCACTATGCTATGACGTGCCCCAATAATAATAATAATAATAATAATAATAATAATGCTTGCTTTAAGCTGGTAGAGGGCCATTTGGCCTTCTTTTCCACTCAACCAATAAATAATAAAACAATACAAAGTTTTATATACTTATTACAATTTTAAGATATTGAAGTACAGCCTAAACAATGCACATTGTGAATAGTCTAGTATTAACACAACTGAGGATTTATTTACCTGAAAGCCTTATTTTAAAAATCGGTCTATGACTTCATATTTTTTTGCAACATAACTGTATAAGGAAATACTTTACAACATGTGATGTGAAAATTTTTCTAAGTTTGAATCATACATAATGTGCATGTGCCAATGTGCGAAGCAGTTTACACTATGGAATCACAGGATGCAGTTAACATAAACATTTAACGAACCTAAAAGCTAACCTAATGTTATTTAAGCTCTTTAATCTGTGAAAGAATGCAATGCACAAAAATAAATATTAAGTTCTGAAATTCTGAAGTATATGTGCACAGTTAATTAGTACATATTCTATGTTGGCTGCACTGGAACATGTTTTTTTTTTTTTTATCGTATAGAATATTTGTTAAAATCAATATGACTGCCCTGTTTTCATGTTACATATGTAATTGAATATCATAGAAAAATATATATAAATAATTGTTAGAAAAAATGTAAAAATCACTAAATGGTAGGAAATGAATTGAAAAATGGAACCTTAAATATAAAATTTGACAGGTGTTTATGAAGGAATTTAAAAAAGTCACATCAGAGGTTGTAAAGTTTAGCCCTGGATAAATATAATTTAATTAAGAAACACAAGATATATTCCGTAAACAAGCAAAATCACACCATACATTTGATTAGCTAATCAATTAGCTTAGTTTTGCAATTCCAATTTGACAGACTTTCATGTGATAATTTGTGGTTGTGAATATTATTTCTTTATTTCTTACTTACAGCTGAGCAGTTGAGTGCAGCCGTTTGGGGGACTGAGCACAGCATGGTACTGGTAGAGTTCAAACAACTGTTAAAATTCCACAATGAAATGAGAGGTAGATTCCATGTGCTAAAACTGAGTAATAAAAATTGTTTTAATTTTTTATATGGTATATTATATTGTCCCGTGCTGTGTAGCCAAGTGGTTTAAAGCACGATGCCTTAGTACAGAGCTACAGGACTTGTGCTGGTTAGAATTCCTAGGAAGAAATTTTACTATGGAATTTTGGTCAGTATAGGACTGGTGTCTATCCAGCATCATTGAGTTGAGAAAACCAGCTATATTAGCTGGGGGACTAGATATGCTGACCACATGTCACTCCAACATTTGTTGGATGATAATCCACCTCTGTGATTTACACATTTTGGATATGAGACCAACTGCTGGATGCTAGGCTAAGGGGTTTCTGCCCTGTTGGGCCATGGAGTTATAGTTTTATCATATTTCTCTTTCATAAAGTCTGTATTCTATATGATCCTTTCAGATCAACATCCCCTTCCTCAACTAGATTTAAACTATTTATAGTGAACTTTTCTCCCTCCATGGTATCTTTACCTTGTCGTGATGGAGTGGCTTGTGTGCTTAAATGATCCTGAGAGCTATGCCGGCGGTAGCATTGCTGCCGATAGGGTTACCCATGCCGGACTGGTCGAAGGTGATAAGCCGGACTGGTCGAAGGTGATAAGCCAGACGAAAAAAGTACCTTGGTCGAACGAGTGACGACTTTCACCGTAAAAATACAACCGTCAAGAAATGCGGACATGGGTTCAACTGGGGTAAAATTTTCCGGAGGTCAAATAGTCCCCAATTCGGTTTTCCGAGCGGGGACTACTTCAGGGAACCCATGCCAAAGGCTCAAACACAGGGACACGTTCCTAGGAACATGGAATGTTAGGACTTTATACAATAGCGGGACACTAGAGATATTAACGCGGGAATTAGATAAATCGCCCTTGGATATAGTCGCTTTACAGGAAGTTAGGTGGCCAGGAGAAGGTAGTCAGGAATGAGGAAGCTTTGCATTATACTACGGGGGTGCAGAAAGACCTGTATTTGGAACGGGTTTTTTTAGTGAGAAGGAGGATCCTATCCGCTATCCGAGATATGAAGTTTGTTAGTGATAGGATACCATACATAATTCTAAAGGGTAAACGACATGGTTTTATAATTGTAAATGTACATGCCCCCACAGACGATAAAGATGACAAGATCAAGGATGAGTTCTATGAAGAATTAGAATGCTTATTTGATAGTCTTTCACGATATCATATGAAAATTGTCTTAGGAGATTTTAATGCAAAAGTGGGGCGGGAAGATATATTCAAACCAACAATAGGCAAATTCAGTCTTCATGAAGATAGTAAAGACAACGGGGTTAGATTAGTCACATTTGCCACATCGAAGAATGTCATTGTTAAGAGCACAACATTTCAGCATAAGGATATTCATAAATACACCTGGACGTCCCCAGATGGAGAAACTCGAAACTAGATAGATCATGTATTAGTGGATAAACGCTGGCACAGTAGCATTATCGATGTTAGATCAGTTAGAGGGACAGACTGCAATTCGAATCATCAACTGGTCAGAGTGAAAATCTGACAACGGCTATCGCTTATGAGAGGAACAAACGCTAAAGACGATTCTGTAAAATCTGAATTACAAAACTTGAAAAATGATGAAATCCGGGAAGAATACCAAATCAAAATTGCTAATAGATTTGAAGTACTGGAATCTTCAGATGACAATGTGGTAAACAAAGAAGAAACTGATATAAATAAAGAATATAAGAAATACTATTAAATTGTCAGCATCAGAAAGCATTGGTTATTTAAAAAAGAGGCAAAACAAGAAATGGTTTGATGAGGAATGTGCCGATATTGTAAAGAAAAGAAAGCTAGCAAAAATGAACTGGTTACACGAGCCAAATGAGGTAAATATAGAGCAATTGGGTAGTGTTAGACGGGAAACCACCAAGTTACTAAAGAGTAAAAAGAGGGAATATTTGAGAGAGAAGATTAATGATCTTGAAATGAATGCAAAAAATAGGAACATTAGAGAATTATATCAGGGAATTAGTATAGAGAAGAAAGGGTTTCAGGCTAGAACAAACATAATTCGGAATGAAAATGGGGATATGATTGCAGATTCCAAGAGTATATTAAATAGATGGAAAAGTTACTTTAATCAGCTATTAAATGTACATACAGAACAGGACATTGAGGAGGATAAGTTACAGACAGCAGAAATGCTAGTCGCAGAGCCAAGTGCATTAGAGGTTGAAATGGCAATTGAAAAATTGAAGATGTATAAAGCATCAGGTTCAGATGAGATCCCAGCAGAACTGATAAAATCAGGGGGAGAAAAATTGATGGACAAGATACGCTGTTTGCTTAGTATGATTTGGGAAAAAGAAGCTCTTCCAGATGAATGGAAGGAATCAATTATCGTACCAATTTATAAGAAAGGAGATAAAACTGATTGCAACAACTACAGGGGCATCTCATTACTTTCAACTTGGTACAAAATTCTAACAAATATATTAGTCAGCAGACTTACTCCCTATATTGATGACATTCTAGGAGATCATCAATGTGCATTTAGAAGAAACAGGTCTACAACAGATCAGATTTTTAGTATAAGACAGATTTTAGAAAAGAAATGGGAATATAATGGTACTGTACATCAACTATACGTAGACTTCCAAAAAGCATATGATTCAATTAAGAGGGAGAAGTTATTTAGTATCCTGCTGGAGTTCGGAATTCCTAAAAAGTTAGTTAGACTTATACGAATGTGTCTAAATGGCTCAACGAGTAGGGTGCGTGTAGGCAAACAGTTTTCAGACACTTTTGAAATCCAGAATGGGTTGAAGCAAGGAGATGCACTATCTCCTCTACTATTTAATTTTGTACTAGAGCATGCCATTAAATCTTTAGAGAATGAGGAAGGCTTACAACTGAATGGTATTAATAAGCTGTTAGTTTATGCTGATGATGTAGTACTACTGGCCGATAGCGAGGAGATACTAAAGGCCAACACGCACACACTATTGAGTAACACTAAGAAATTAGGACTGGAAGTAAATATCAGTAAAACTAAATATATGGTCACACGTAGAAATTCATTATATAATGGAAATGGACAGCTAATGACAAATGAGGGAAATTTTGAGGAATTGGCTGAATTCAAATACCTAGGAACAATAATCACAAATAGGAATGAGATGCACAAAGAAATTAAACATAGGCTCAATTCTGGAAATGCATGCTATTATGCATTGCAGAGACTTTTGATGTCCCAACTCCTTTCAAAAAACGTTAAGCTGAAAATATATAAAACTATTATTCTACCAGTTATATTATATGGGTGCGAAACATGGACTCTTACTTTAAGGGAGGAAAGGAGATTACGAGTATTTGAGAATAAAGTACTTAGGAAAATTTTTGGACCAAAGAGAGATGAACAGACAGGTGAATGGAGAAGACTACATAACAATGAACTACATGGTCTTTATAGGAAGCCAGATATAATAAGAACAGTTAAGTCCCGTAGACTGCGATGGGCAGGACATGTTGCGCGTATGGGGAATGAAAGACGTGCATGGAAACTTCTTGTAGGAAAGCCAGAAGGAAAACGCCCAGTTGGTAGACCAAGAATGAGGTGGGAGAACAACATTAACTATGATTTGAGGGAAGTAGATTATACAGGGAATGATTGGAAAGCATTAGCTCAGGATAGGGATGTATGGAGAGCTTATGTCCGTGCGGCCATGAACCTACGGGTTCGATAGTGCCAGTGAGTAAGTAAGTAAGTAAGTATAGTGAACTTTTCTTGTGCTAATTGGTGATGGCTGGATGAACCAGCTGGTGTTAACGGCTCATTTCAAAGAGTAGAAAAAATTAATCAATGATAATATATTTTATTTAATTAAAACGGGGATTAACTCCAAAACAAATCCAGGTGTGAGAATGTTTCACAAGATGAATTGGACAGCATTATGCATCAACCAGTTAAGCACCATTTTAAAAAAATTGGTATTTTGATGCAATCTGTTGCACTGGCTCATGAATTAAGTGTATGCATACTTTTTAGTGCCAAATCTTTAAACATAGCCTTATTATTAAAGAAAAATGTAAATGTCATCAGTCCTATTAGAGATTGCATGTTTTGAAACATGCAGCTAAGCACCAAATGTTCCTGCTCTTCTTAGATTGTTGATGCATAACTGTCAAAAATGGAAAATAACTTATCTAGTATTGTTAGTTTGGTGCTACAATAAATTCTGAAGATTAATTAAACTTTAAATGCATTTTTCTTGACACTTGTGTAATGGCATAACTGGTTGATGCATAATGCTGTCCAATTGTAAATTTTCAGAATCACTTTAGTATTAAAATATTTACCTCAGTCAGTGGTGGTGCATGCCTTAACTGGGGGTTCACTAGAGAATTCTTGAAATTGTCTTTAAATGAATATAATATGATGCAGAGACAAAGCGAGTTGACTCAGGCTGTTTCGTTTGAGATATTTGGTAGATCCTGGGTTCAAACCCCAGTGCCAACAAACTTGACAAAGATTTTCATATTTACCATTTCAAAGTAATATTAAAAAATAAATAGATGCTATGTGACCTTGGGTGTTAAATAATCTATAAGCAAGAAAAAAATGAGGATCATAAGAAATTTAAACATCGCACTAAATAAGCTGTTTTCTCATTGCCTCTTGTAAGGTCTTTGAAGCCTACAAACTGATGTCAGGGGATTCATACAAAGAAAATTAACTTCTGCGCTCCTAAAGCTTATTATATGCAGCAGAAATAAATTGCTGATTGAAACTATTTGCCATTTAAGGAAATTGCCAATAAAGTAAAAATACTGTCGTAACTATTATTTTTAATGAAACATTTTTCTTGGGGTTCAGTGAACCATTGAACATAGGATGTGCTGCCACTGCTCATAGTGTGACTTGCCTGAGTTTTCTGTAAATCTGTATTCTCAATTTTAGAGGTTAGTACCTATTGGGTTAAACCAAAAGTGAAATTGAAATGATAGGAAAAGACTTTTGGGGATTCTATGTCAGATATGTTTACATAAATTAAAAAAAAAAAGCAAAAAATGATTATAGGAGAATGAGAATAAATAAATATAATTAGCCTATAAATTGAGAAAAGCGTTAAAATTGAATGAGTAATTGACATAAAATAACCTCAAATTTTCACATTGGAATATTACTTTAGGTAAAGCAGAATATGAAAACATGCTAATAAAAATTGCCAAGTATCTAATTTAATCTAATCTAACATGAATAAACATTGATGTTTCTGTTATTAATTTAACACTTCTCACTGAAGGATAAATTTTATTTGAAGAGCAAAATTCTCGCCCAGACTGAGACTCGAACCTGGGACCTTTGGCTTTCTAGGCCAATGCTCTACCATCTGAGCCACCAGGGCAAAGTTCTGATCTAGATGCAAATTTTTCTCTTATATATGTTGTAATTCCCAGCACCAAATGCTATGAAGCCTTTGCTTCTATCTTTGCAAATGGCGGCTTCTTAGTTAAGAAGACATTTATCGGGAATTTAAACACTGCTTTATAAAGCCAGAAGAGCTTCTATTGATGTTTTTGTTACTTTAACACTTCTCACTGAAGGATACATTTTTATTTGAAGTAGCTCAGATGATAGAGGATTGGCCTAGAAAGCAAAGGTCCTGGGTTCGAGTCTCGGTCTGGGCGAGAATTTTTCTAATAAATTAATGAGTCATTTTTACATCTTACCTCATATTTCATGTTTTATCAAACACGGTAACTATAGTTTTCAAATGATTTTGTCATTCATTTTCAACCGCCATTATGACAACCGGATATTCGTTGGAATCTCCCTCTATAACGTTGCCATCTGGTGTTGATTTGACGAATTTTTCTCTTTAAATATAAAATGAATAAACATGTTGATAAATATAATTGAATATTTTGGGAATAATCTTGTCAACATGAATGTTATCTGATAAGCATTAGATAAGTGGCAATATGATGCATACAATCTAGAAGGTGAGGTTTGAGTCCCAGTAAGGTCAGGATTTCTAAATTGGCCTGAACATTCTGGCTGCACCATGACCCTGGGGTTGACTCAGCCTGTAATGGAAATGAATACCAAATATTTTTTTGGACGATAAAGGTGTCTGTCATCCAGAGCTAAAAACCTGTCCAATACATCATTCAGACAGATTATGATAAAATCAAATGTTTCCTTACTTACTTACTCACTGGCACTATCGAACCTGTAGGTTCATGGCCGCGCGGACAAAAGCTCTCCATACATCCCTATCCTGAGCTAATGCTTTCCAATCATTCCCTGTATAATCTACTTCCCTCAAATCAGTTAATGTTATTCTCCCACCTCATTCCTGGTCTACCAACTGGGTGTTTTCCCTCTGGCTTTCCTACAAGAAGCTTCCATGCAAGTCTTTCATTCCCCATATGTGCAACATGTCCTGCCCACCTCTCCTAATATTAATATGAGGAGAGGTAGGAAACATTTGATTTTATCATAAATTAAACCTCATAGTAATTTATTCCTATAAAAGTTCAATCATTCAGATTGTTTAGAGAGAACCTTAAACTCCTGCTACCCCAAGGTCCATAGTTTGATATAGTTGATAACTAGTGGTCTGTTGTAAGATAAGGTGCATGGAAATTAACAGTGTATATAGGAAAAAAAATTGCATTTAGATTGGAGTTTCTCAGATAGCTCAGTTGGTAGAGCATTTGCCTAGAGTGCAAAAGGTCCTGGGTTCAAACCCCAGTCTCGGTGTATAATTTTTCTCTTTAAAAACTTTTCTATCTAACCTCTCTTGGTTAACTCTTGTTTTTTCGACCCCGACGCTATTAGGACATCCGAGGGCTAGGGAGTCCTTCCTTTCTCCTTTCCTTTATTTTCTTTTCTTCTCCAGAAAAGCCTGACCAGAGGCTATAAGATGGCAGCCCCATCACTGGTCTTGCCTTCCTTTGGCCAGCAACCAATCGAAGGGACTATTATTATGCTTTCAAGTCTTATACGAGAATTTCCCATAAGGAAAATTTTCTATAGGATCGTAACAGGCCTTGGCCTAATACTTGGAAGGAAGAAGAAGAAGAAATATAATTCAGATCCATAACTGGCATAGAATACCCAATATTTAATTCATAACGTAGGTTCATTTCAATTTGAGATTATAAATACATTGGGGTTTGGGTTTATATCACACACAATTCATAAAATGTATTCATTGCAAAGTTTTTAGTAAATTTATACAATTTATGAAATACCTGGATAGCATAATTAATATGCTAGTAAATAGAACTAGAGATGTTAATATTATTCGTTTTTAAACATCTTAATGATGGACAAATTATATTTGAAAAGAAAAATATATGCCTAGACTGGGGTTTGAACCCAGGACCTTTGACTCTCTATGTCAATGCTCTTCCATCTGAGCTACCTAGGCCTCCAATCTAAATGTGTATTTTTCTCTTGCACATAGTTAATTCATTAACCCCAAATGCTATGAGCCGTTGCTATGATTTTTGCAAATGGCGGCTTCTTTATTAAGACTTTTTATTGGGAATTTAAACATTACTTATAAAGCTTCTTTCAATGTTAATATTATTCGTTTTTACACATCTTAATGATGGACCGGTGTTTAAACCCAGGACCTTTGACTCTCTATGTCAATGCTTTTCCATCTGAGCTACCTAGGCCTTTTTTCAAATATAGTTTGTCCATCATTAAGATGTTTAAAAACGAATAATATTAACATTGAAAGAAGCACTACTGGCTTTATAAGTAATGTTTAAATTCCCAATAAAAAGTCTTCTTAATAAAGAAGCTGCCATTTGCAAAAATTGTAGCAATGGCTCATAGCATTTAGGGTTAGGGAATTAACTACGTGTAAGAAAAATACGTGTTTAGATTGGAGGCCTAGGTAGCTCAGATGGAAGAGCATTGACATAGTCAAAGGTCCTGGGTTCAAACCCCGGTCTAGGTGTATATTTTTCTTTTCAAATAGAACTAGAGATTTTGGGTTCTAATCCCACTTGGAGATTTTTGCTTAAACAATTAATTGCATATCCATTCCTCACTTTGGGTTCTGCATTAGATGGTGTTAATGAGATTTATTTTTTAAATTATGCATAATTTTGGCAGGTCACACTCTATAGTAAACTTTTATAGGAATAAATCACTGAGGTTTAATTTAAGATAAAATCAAATGTTTCCTACCTCTCTTATATTAATCTTCTAAGTAGATTGTGATTTCAAGACCATAATGCTACCATCTCGACAACTGATAATCAGTCAAGATGGTACTGCTATGGTCTTGAAATTATGATCTACTTAGAAGATTAATATAGGGAGAGATAGGAAATGTTTGATTTTATCACACTGTATAGGTTGTGTGTGTGTGTGTGTTGAAGAGAGTAGGTATGCTTAAATGTTTGTGAAGTAAAGGCTCTGTTCACATTGGATGATTTTTGGATTTACAGCAAAATTGTGCATTCATATTTCTTTAGTGGAGTGAAGAGAGTGGGACCTTTTGCATTAAGCTGTATACATGTGAAAGGTTTCATTCTTTTAACTTCAAATAAATAGGCAGGGATGCACAGTTTTTTGCTGTATGTCTAAGATCATTCAATGTGAACGGAGCTTAGCAAAAATTGTATGGCCAACTTTAACAAATTAAATTGTATTTCAGATTAATGTACAATGTGTATTTCTAGCATTGAGTAAAATAAAGGAAATTACATAGCATTTTTGACTTTGTTGTGGAGTGTAACCTTGACATATCCTTTACAACTTTCTTCCGGAGTGAGTTTTTGTCATGTTGGACTTAGGGCAATTTTTTTTTGGCCTGATATTGCTCATTTCAACTGCTTTTTCCATCTTAAATTTCATTGAGGCTTTACAAATCAAGGCTTCAAATTTACTTTTGAAATCTCAATTCATAACAGAAATTAGATTAAAATAAAAATTTAATCCAATTTATCTCTTATATTCACATTTGACACTAAATTTTAAGCTCTGACTTGAAAACTTCAGTAAAATTTTAAATGGAAATAATGTTCAAAAAGCAGTTGAATTGAAGCAGTTTAAGGTCAAAAGATGCCTTAAAAAAACCAACCTAAGTCCCACACCTGAAAACAACAGTAGCAGTCTAACATGGAAAGGATTTTGATAATTACAGTGGTGCATACATACATTAAAAAACTGTTTAAAAAAAATTATGTATTTTTCACAATAAAGAATTTTATACAAACTTCCAGGTATAAAAGCATAAAAATGATTTGTAAAATTGTGAAGACACCAGCTCCTGCCATTCAATCTGAAATGAACAAAACACTTTGTGAGCTAAAACATGTCAAGTGTATTTCTTTTAAATTCATGAGAATTTTTTTTTAATAACTCACCTCACAAATTTTGTATTTTTCACAATACCATAGCTTCAGACAGTTACAACCAAGAATGGACAAGATGTCAAACTACAGTATCGTGAAAAGCACAAAATTTGTGAGGTGAGTTATTAAAAAAATTCTCTCTAATGAATTTAAATGATCATTACCTCATAATGTTTACTTCCCAACATTACAGTATATTATGCTGATTCTCAAAATTTATACTAAACCGCAGCCACCATATCTCCAGCTCTGAAGTTTAGGTTATATGAGGGGTAAAGGAAGAATTGCCCTCTACTGCCAATAAGGAAATAGTTGTAGTGCAACTAGGTGTCTGCCACAACCAATCACTGCTCTTGATGCAGCTATAGCGTGCTAGTAAGGTTTGAAATTGCTGAGATGTCAGCTGTATGTCTGCTAACTGCATACATAAAGTGGCCACTCTCACTGAATATCCATATCGGCAACACTTGTGAAAACTTTAGGGCTGGAGAATCAGTGGCTTGCCATATAAGATCTATATCACTTAAGAAATAACACTGCCAAAGTGACTTTTTTAAATTAATTTTTTGTTTCTCCATGAAAATTTAATACATTCCCATGGAAAAACAAAAGAATAAAATAAAAAAGTCACTTAAGCAATGTTGTTTCTAAAGTGATATAATTTATATACAGAGATAATGAATAATTAATGTAGCAGTACAGTTTTCCTAACTGAGCATTTCGGATAAGTCTAATAAATGTTATAATAAAATTTCACCAGGAAAAAAAAAAAAAAACCAGATCCTCTAGTAAAGAGGCAGGCATGCTATCACCTAAGCTAACACATTTACTTTCTTTTATATTTCCTTTTGATTTGTTGGTTGCATATAATGCAAAGTTCTACTGATACTCTAGTAATAAAAAAATCACCTTCAAAGTTCTAAAAATTATTACAAAGGATCAGTCACTGAACTATTCTCATTTACCTAGTTCATTCTTGAAAACTAGGGTAAACAAAGGTAATAAGAACATGGGGTTACTGGACAAGCCTAACTTTTTTTTTTTTTTTTTTTACTCTGAGACAACTTTGGAACTTCGAAAAGAATGGTATCAACTGCGGTGGACTAGTGGTTATGCTCCTTGCCTCTGGTCCCAAAGGTCGCAGGTTCAAACCCGGCTGGAGTTGATGGATTTTTTAGGATGGAAAAATCCAAGGAGCAAGTCCTCCGGGAGGGACTTTAAGCCATGGGTCCCGAGTTTGAAGATTTTCAGGCTTGCTAAAAGATCTTTCAGCCTGAATGAAAAGACCTCTATGCAAAATTTATCGAATTTTCCCGTCCTAGTACTACCTTGGTTTCCTAGATGTCAGTACGAGGCAGAACGCTGATCACGGACCACTCAAATGACATCTATATGAAAACAAGTGTAGCTAAATTAGTATGGTTCAAATTCTTCCCTGTAGGGGGAGAGCACCTAAAATCTCTTAAGGGAAACATGGGCTTACAAGAAAAGAATAGTTTTGATGTTCTTATTATTAATTTCATACATCTCAATGATGGATAAATCATATTCGAAGAGAAAAATTATACGCTCAGACCAGGACCCTTGGTTCTCTAGAGCACTTGGTCTAGAGAACCAAGGGTCCCGGGTTCAAGTCCTGGTCTGAGCGTATAATTTTTCTCTTCAAATATGAAAGAATAGTTTATTCCATTTTCTACTGACACAGTATAGCCTCTCCCCTTATAGGGAGTTTACATGCCCCACAACCTGACTGGAGAGGGATTTTAACTATGGATCAGACTTTTTTGGCCAGACAAGGACATGGAGGGCCTCTCCAAATGAGGGATGAGCTCAATGTCAGGGCCTCCTCCAAGAAAACATTAAGACAAAATACACATTCATACTAAACTTGGCAAATATGAGGATTATTATAATGGCCAGATGATGCTTAAGGATCATTTGGACTTTAAAGTTTCCTGACATTTGTCTTACAGATGAGGAAAAACCCCCAAGAAAAATATCAGCCAGGAAACAATCCAGGTCCACTGCATTGCAAGGCAATGATGCTACCCAGAGACCACAGTGGTGGACCAAAATAGTTTATAATATTTTAACACATTGGTGACCGACAGCTCTGCGTTCCACCCACCGCTGCTGGACCGGACAATTCTGTCAGTAGGGTGGACTTTTAAATTTTAAACCACGCTAGCACAGTGTGGCTTTTACATCAATATATTTACAGTCAATAACAATAATGCATAAGTAAATCTTTATTAGTATTCTCACCAGACCTTCTAGTAGAAATTGAGGGTTTGATAGCGTTGGAAACATTTTCCTTTATGTAAAGGCACAGTGCAAAAGAGCATATGTAGCGAGTTTCTTTTCTTGTGTTCACCAAAAATGCGACAAGGTTTGGAGGGTATTTTTTCTTTCCAATCACAGTTGGTGTTAATTTATTTTTCTTAATGTCTTAGCCTGCCTGGTGGGTCGTGAGGTGGTCTCTCTAGAAGTGGCTTCTTTTCTCTCTGTCTTTCCTCGTCTTCCCTGTCATCTGTTCCTAATTTCACGACTGCCAAACAAGAGGCTGTTTCAAGCAAAAAAAAACTTCTGTTTGACATTTTGCTGTTAGAATTTTGAAATTTATAGACCCTGAAAGCATTAAAGAGTGCACAATTCAGAAGCCACAATACAACTTTCTTGCTCCATTTCACTGTTTTTCTAAGGATGGAGTAATATGATAGGTACTGGTCAGCCCTGTCTACATCCTTCACATACTTGTTATATTGAAGTATTCAATAGGACACTTTTACAACTTTACTCCTCCCACTCTCGTGTTGCCTGATGCAATGTGCTAACCATTCTTACGTCTCTTGTATCTTTCGATGTTTGTAACAAAAGGTCCCCCCTTACTACAAAAACACTTTCTCCTGGTTTGCGTTTATTTCCTGCTTCCACAAATGATTTCGGAAGCCCTCTGTTAATCTTTATTGCTTCATTAACTTTGATCTTTCTTTCGAGCAAATTTTCAGCTATAGCCACACTATTATAATAATTATCCTGGTGGACACGTTGCCACAGATATAAATTCGGCTCCAGAACGTAAAATTGAGTTTCTTTTAATTTTTCCGTTCTGCAACATATATTTACAGGTTACATACATATTCCGTAATCGCCTAACTATCGGCACTAAAATTCCATATTTCACCAGCCGTCTGTCATAAAATTGTAAACAACTCTTTCTGTAAAGTTGGCAATTTCATAAAAGAGAAGAGAGAGGTACAAAAGCAACTAAAAATTATTTCACAATGAGAAGAAACAAAATTGAATGCCTCATTCAAAAGTGAAGAGGCAGGAAAGCCATAGAAAACGTAAAAACGGAAATCTCCGTGACCGGTCGTCTAGCGCTGGCCATTTAAACACGGAGATCTCCGTGGCCCGTCACCAATGTGTTAAAATCATTTAGTGTAATAACATTTATTCAACAGTCAGGTCATTATGATGCAAATGTGTATGTGAAAGAACCAACAAATTTTGCTCAGGCACCAAGGTTCACTTATAACTAGAGTCCGGATGCTAGGCACTTGAAAAAATCAAAATAGGCAGGCAAAAAGGCACTAAAAATTCAAAATAGGTGTTACAAAAAATGGACAACATAACTTTCTACAGTATTATGTTAAGAATATAGCATGCGAAGGTATCAGAGATGCTTTTGGAATTTGTTTTGCCTTTTTACAAAGAGCAGAACCATCATTTGAGAATATTTCTGCACCAAATTCTTTCACGAAATTGGTCAGTTTGTCTTTTACTATTGTCTGCTCTTTAGGTACCTTAAAAAAACTGTTCTAAAAATTAAAAAAAAAGCCACATACACTTGCCGCACCACTTTGTCTTTGAAACACCTGTCTGTGAATGAGGACTGCAGACTGAATTCAGTGTTACCAAGATAAAAAAATAATATTGCCAGTCACCTAAAGGTTTCAGCACCAGGTGTGAGAGAGAGAGAAAAAAGCTTGAGCCATCTACCATCTTTGTCACTCAGCAATGTTTGTATTGAAAAGAAGCAAAGAACTTTTCTCCAAGCCTTAGAGCCGGAGCATATAAAACAAAGGGACATAGCATAGGGCTATTTCGCTTAATGGGAATGCATGAGGTGGAAAAATACAATATTTACCTAACTGGAGTGCACTGAGGAGAAACCATCTACCTGCTAGGTTATTGGGTTATTGCCTGACATATTCTAGGGGAATTTATAAAAAGAACACTTGAAAACTTCTGTGAAATAATTTATGCCATGAAATTTGCCCATTTCAATTGATTTCATTGAAATACTGAGTTAATTTCGAGAAAAAATTGCAAATAGGCATTTATAGGCATTATAAACTGATAAAACTTTTTTGAATACTCTATAATACAAATGAATCCCCAACCGCCCAAACTGTACTCCCTAGTTAAATTACATAAGGAAAATTATCCTATTAGACCAGTAGTATCCTTCATAAGTTCTCCATCATACAAAATGTCTAAAAAGCTAATAAATATAATTTCATCTAATACTAAGTTCAATCCAATTTACAGTATAAAAAACTCTATTGAATTAATTGACAATATAAAGAACACTGATTTGCCTAATAACTTAATTTTAGTTTCTTTTGATGTAAAGAATCTGTTTCCCAATATACCTACTATTGATGTAATAGAGATTATTAATAGAAAGTTACTAATTAATAAAGTGAATGGTTTTGTAGTTGAAGAAATATTACACACTCTTAAAACATGCTTACATCAAAATTATTTTGAATTTAATAACAAATTGTACATAGCTAAAGATGGTTTGATTATGGGTGATCCGCTGAGCCCTCTTTTGGCAGAGATTTTTATGGATGACTTAGAACAAACAAGTTTGGAGAAAAAAAGCAGCCCAAATGAAAAAAGAAATATTATCTTCAAAAAAACAATGCTTCCAGAAATTTGTTGAAAATCTGGACTACAGAAACAATAGCACAAAAGTTCATAATTACATATCAACCCTAAACAACAATAGAAGAATGCATGCAAAACAGAGAACCATTGAAATTATTTAATAAAACCCTAACTGACGACCATAAAATTAGTGAAGCCTTCACCAAACATTTTGCTAGAAAGAATAGTAAAACTAAGACACACAAAAAAGAAGAAAAACAAATTAAACAGAACCTAAAACAACAAACCAAAATTATAAACAAGGATAGCATTAAGGTAGAATATTTTTATCACTCACCTCATATTGTTCTTCTTATTTGATTATAAACTAGTTTCGGAACATAGTTTCTGTTCCATCCTCAGTATCGTCACGACCGTTGTTCTGTCATCTTGAAGAGCTGTCCTTCTCTCCTTCCATTGGCTGACTGAAAAACCTCGAAACCAGGTCATTCTCACCGGGAATTTCAAAGTTCATTAATTTCTTCTTTTCACTCTTTTGAATGTAGATCTTTTCCCAAACAGTAAGTTCTTTAGGTTTTTCTATTTGTTTTAATAATTTAGCTTCTTTCTCGATAAGATGTTTTTCAGACCATGCATGGGCAGCCACTGCAGATTTTTCTACTTCCCCTTTCTTGACATTCCTGAGATGTTCGTTCACTCTAGTTTTCAAATTTCTTTTAGTTTTTCCTATGTAGAATTTCTCACATTCTTCACATTTAATTTGATAAATCCCTGAAGAATATACCTCATAGTGAGAATTCCTAAAATGAGTATGTATGACGTTGTTCTGTCGTCTTGAAGAGCTGTCCTTCTCTCCTTCCATTGGCTGACTGAAAAACCTCGAAACCAGGTCATTCTCACCGGGAATTTCAAAGTTCATTAATTTCTTCTTTTCACTCTTTTGAATGTAGATCTTTTCCCAAACAGTAAGTTCTTTAGGTTTTTCTATTTGTTTTAATAATTTAGCTTCTTTCTCGATAAGATGTTTTTCAGACCATGCATGGGCAGCCACTGCAGATTTTTCTACTTCCCCTTTCTTGACATTCCTGAGATGTTCTTTCACTCTAGTTTTCAAATTTCTTTTAGTTTTTCCTATGTAGAATTTCTCACATTCTTCACATTTAATTTGATAAATCCCTGAAGAATATACCTCATAGTGAGAATTCCTAAAATGAGTATGTATGACGTTGTTCTGTCGTCTTGAAGAGCTGTCCTTCTCTCCTTCCATTGGCTGACTGAAAAACCTCGAAACCAGGTCATTCTCACCGGGAATTTCAAAGTTCATTAATGTCTTCTTTTCACTCTTTTGAATGTAGATCTTTTCCCAAACAGTAAGTTCTTTAGGTTTTTCTATTTGTTTTAATAATTTAGCTTCTTTCTCGATAAGATGTTTTTCAGACCATGCATGGGCAGCCACTGCAGATTTTTCTACTTCCCTTTTCTTGACATTCCTGAGATGTTCGTTCACTCTAGTTTTCAAATTTCTTTTAGTTTTTCCTATGTAGAATTTCTCACATTCTTCACATTTAATTTGATAAATCCCTGATGAATATACCTCATAGTGAGAATTCCTAAAATGAGTATGTATGACGTTGTTCTGTCGTCTTGAAGAGCTGTCTTTCTCTCCTTCCATTGGCTGACTGAAAAACCTCGAAACCAGGCCATTCTCACCGGGAATTTCAAAGTTCATTAATTTCTTCTTTTCACTTTTTTGAATGTAGATCTTTTCCCAAACAGTAAGTTCTTTAGGTTTTTCTATTTGTTTTAATAATTTAGCTTCTTTCTCGATAAGATGTTTTTCAGACCATGCATGGGCAGCCACTGCAGATTTTTCTACTTCCCCTTTCTTGACATTCCTGAGATGTTCTTTCACTCTAGTTTTCAAATTTCTTTTAGTTTTTCCTATGTAGAATTTCTCACATTCTTCACATTTAATTTGATAAATCCCTGATGAATATACCTCATAGTGAGAATTCCTAAAATAAGTAAGGATAGCATATTCAACACTGATTTCACTATACAAGTATTGAAGCGCTCTATAACTAAATTAAAAAACAAAAAACAACCAGGACCTGATCATACCTTTGCAGAATTTCTTAAACATTTAGGACCTAAGGCACTGACCATCTGCCTTAATCTTATCATAAGTAATGCCACGAGTGATTTCCAAATTATCGATAAATTCACGACTCACGAAGTGAGGAGTGAATTTATCTAGAGAATTTGGAAATCAAGAGTGGCATTTGTTAGGACAATTTAACGAATAAAATAAAGCTGTTTACTCACAAATCATTATTTAACTACAGTTATTTAAAAATATTTTTATATTTAAAGTAAACGGTGATGTTTGAAAACTAATGAGAAACGATAGGTAGCCTACGCTTCTACTGCTTCTTTTGTTTATCACTGCAACCAGATCATACTATTTATTGCCAAAGGAACGCAATATTGTAAGAATGCTCTCTAGTGGAGAAAAAATGAAACACATCAATCTGTATATTAATTCATTTTTGATGTCGTATACATTTAAGAAAGTGCAAACAGTGGTTTCTTTTTTTGGTGGTATAATCAATTGCTACAAATGTTGACATGTAAGCACTATTAAGTTATATACAATCTGGTAGCCGTATTTGTTATAGGCTCAGTCACTGCAAAATAACGGTCAGACCTGTTCAGAATATTAAAAAGGAGGAGCTTTGCTTAATATATGATAATCCTAACGTTGATAATTATTTCGTGAAACACGTCTCTGATTGGTTGTAATACAGAAATCATTGAAACGTGATTGGTCATTGACTCCCATTTGGGGCATGAGTTAAATAGTCAATCAAATCTGGAACACAAATGTACCCTCAACATGGAAAAAAGCTATCATAATCCTGATTTTGAAAGCAAATAAACCTGCTGACAATATATCTAGCTACCGTCCAATCTCACTAACAAGCACATTGTCTAATACAATGGAACGAATGGTTCAAGCAAGACTTACATGGTACTTAGAAAAAAATAATTTAATATCACCAGCCCAAGCTGGATTTCGAACACACCACTCCACAACAGAACAGGCCCTAAAACTAAGTCAAGAAATCAAAGACTCATTAGATGTACATAAAACAGTTGCAGCAGTCTTTGTGGACTTTGAAGATGCTTTTGGATCAGTTTGGAAACTAAAAATTATGGACAAAATCATGAAACTAAATATTAATGGTAACATGCTAAAATGGATCTACAGCTTTATTAATCAAAGATTCTGCGCAACAAAATATGGTAATGTAATATCAAAATATAAACAAACAAAAATAGGCCTCCCTCAAGGCTCAGTACTTAGCCCAACACTATTTAATATTATGATAAATGACTTACCATTAGAGTTAAGTAAAAATGAAAACATTAACTGTACACTTTATGCTGATGACTTAACAATTTGGACAACCACACCTAAAAATCTACAACATAAACTAACCCCACAAATAAATAAAGCCATTGCCTCACTGGAACAGTGGTGCAGGGATAACTGCATGAAAATTAATACTAACAAATCCTGTTATAAGATATTTTCATTAGTACATACACTACCAGAGCTCTGCATCAAAATCAATGGTCAAAACATACAACACCAAGATTATGTTAAATATCTAGGTATACAATTTGATACAAAAATGAAATGGGAATATCATGTTAAAACTACAACAAAAAAGGTGAACAAAAGATGCAACATTTTAAAGAGATTAGCAAGAACAAAATGGGGATGTTCTAGGTCCGTATTAAATAATACATACAAGACATACATAAAACCTATATTACTATACGGAAGTGAAGCCTTGATCACCTGTAACAATAATACCCTAAACAAATTAGAAGTCTTCTTCTTCTTCCTTCCAAGTATTAGGCCAAGGCCTGTTACGATCCTATAGAAAATTTTCCCTCCAGCGTTTCATAGGACGGCCCAGTGATCTTCGTCCTCTTGGTATATAATTATAAACAGCTTTGGGGATCCGATTTGAACTCATTCTTTCAAGATGGTGTTTCCAATTTAGTTGGTACTGTTTAATATATTCCAAAATTGGCGTAACTCAGAATAATGCCTTACGACTGATAACAGGTACAGCCAAATCTACACCCATAACAGCAATGCAGATACTTACTGAAAATAATCCAATAGCCCATCAGATTCACAAACAGGCCTTAATACAGTATGAAAAATTAATAAGAATCCCACATGATAACTACTGGATAAACTATAAAGACAGAAAGAGAAACCTTAAAACTCAATATGGCTTCATACAGAAAGCAATCAAACTACAAAAACAGTATAACCCAAATCAAAATCCAGCTCTTACCAGTATCACCTCTGGAAGATATAGATATTGCTTTTAACACAAATTTAATCAAACATGTTTTATAAAGTGAAATGACCCCAGATGAACTAAAACAAATCACATTGGAAACCATTCACAGTCTATATCCTGAACCACAATGGGTACATATCTATACAGATGGATCCAGAATGGAAATAGAAGACGGAGCTGGAGCTGGAGTTTACTCAAAACTGTTTAGCTTCTATGTTGCAGTAGGAAAAAATTACACACACTTTGATGGAGAAATTCAGGCAATAGAGTTAGCACTAACACAACTCCTCTACAGAATAAATACATTTCAGAGAGCAGTTGTACTAAGTGATTCAACATCAGCTATACAAGCTATAACTATATAACTCTTCAATCTCCAGAAAAGTATTGGAAATAAAAAAGATCATAAGATTATTGACCAAACAAAATAAAATTATCCAGCTCCAATGGATCTCCTCTCATTGCGGGGTACATGGAAATGAAATGACAGATCTTTTAGCAAAAAAGGGCACCAACATTTTACAGAAAACAAATCAATCCCTGCTCTACCATTCTGCAAAAATTATAATTAAAAGAAACTTCCAGAAAGAACTGATGGAGCACTTCAAATCACAAAGTAATGAGAAACCATGGGCAGCTATCTTGCAGAATAAAAACTTAATACCTGAACAACCATGACACAAAGCAGTAGCAACATTCAGACTGTTAACAGGCCATGACTACCTGGCAGCACACCTCCATAAAATTGGAATCTTCAACTCTCCAAATTGTATCCTGTGCCAAGACAATAACACTACCATGAACAAAGATCATCTAGCTAGCTGTGAGGCTCTGAAAATGTTACCTACAAGAACTCTGGCAGGACTCTATTGGGAAGCAAGAAAGCAAATGGAACACATCCAAGCTAATGGGCATTAGACTACTACTACTACTTAGAACAAACCATACATAAGAATGTATTAGCTAGAAATGTTCTATTCTGGTATAATTATGTAGATGATGTCATAGCAGGCTTCACAGGAACCAAAAGACAATTGAATTCCTTTCTAAATTTTATTAATAACATTCAAAGAAGTATTAATTTCACAATGGAATTAGAAACAAATAATAGTATAAATTTCTTGGATTTATCAATAAAACACATTGATAATAAGTTTGAGTTTGGTATCTTTCACAAACCATCTCATACTGATACCACTATCCATAGTTCTTCTCTTCACCCATATACTCATAAGATGGCAGCCTCTAATAGTTACATTCATAGACTTTTAAATATCCCGCTTTCACCCTTGGAATATAATAATGAATTGAATATTATTAAACAATTAACTATTAATAATAACTACGACCCTAAAATTATAGAATATTTAATTAAGAAAGTTCAATACAAAAAAGCAATTAACAAATTGTTTCCTTTACCCAAAGAAAACAAAGAAATATGTCGTAATGTCATACATAGGCCCACTCTCAAATAAAATATCTAAACACTTTAAAAAGTTGAACATTAATGTGGCATTTAAAACTAATAAAACTTTACAAAATATAATAAAAAACAATAAAACCAAAATAAAAAAAATATCTGGTGTATATTAATAGAAGTGTGGCACATGTGACAATGTCTATATAGGACAAACTGGTAGACCTTTTATCTCTCGGATAAAGGAACACATGAGAGCATATAACAGAAATTTAGAATATTCAAAATATGCTAACCACCTATTCCAATTTAATCATTGTTTCGATCCAAATTTTGAAATTTTACATGTTTGTGATAAGGGTAAGAACTTAGATCTTTTGGAGGCTGTAGAAATTAATAAATTTAAAAGTAGTAACAAATTGTTAAATTCTCAACTTGATTTGAATGAATCCCCTTTGTTAAATTTAAAAATTTAAATTAATATTGTTGTATTGTTGCTTAGATCGGTTGGAACACAATTCATAATTTGTTAACATGTGTGAAGAAGATGCAGTGTACCGAAACAGCTGTCACTGGATTATATAATAAATATGAAAATCAAATAAAACTATGTTTTATTTTTGTTTAATTAATAAATATGGATTTTCATCAAGTAAACACCAACTCAATTGGTTATTATAAACTGAAATAGGCATTTATAGGTAAAATGAACTTCATGGAAAACTACTCTAGGGTCATTGATATGAACTTATATGAAGTCACTTTTACAATATCTATAATAAATAACTATAGGCATTTTCCCTAACATCCGGTCTCTATTTATAACCCATAAATCTACCTACAGGACTATTAACTACTTCCCTTAGAAAGGAAGTCATGGTAACCACTAGAATTTAATTACCATGATATTGGTATTTGGTAGGGGAATTTTTATTTTATTTTATATCTGTTGCCAGTTTCATTCACCAGGTACAAACTGTTCAGTGACATGTTCTTAGTAATAATTTTTTACAACATTTACATATCAATCTATGTAATATTACTGTAATTAATGCTCAACCTAATAAATTAGAATTGTACTCAGTGCTAACTTTTTTGTGCCACATCTAATCAATTTTATTAATTTTCTACTACTTTGAATATTCTATTATCACCTATCAAAGTTAAATCTTATATCACACAGGATATTTAAAGCTACAAGAGAAAATATACACAATAGAGCTGCTAACATTTTGACTGTTCCACAGCGATCTTGTAAATTTCATGTTTAACATATATATGATTACAATTGAATGAGTAATTTCGAAAAGGGATCATCTACAGCTGATCAAATTTTATAGAAGAGAAAAAAAATCAACTTATTAAGGATAAAGCATTGAATATGAAATTGCTACTGAATAAAGTCAGAAAGTGGTAAAGGAATAATATAATTGACCCGTTTTCATGCAGGAACAATGGAAGTAGGTATGTAAACATCCATCCATAGTAATTTTGCCCAAGAGCAGGTCTTTCACTGCAATCATGGCATTTTCATGCTATTCTTTGCAGCTTTTCTAGGGAATTGTAGGCGTGGTAGCTTCCCGTTGCTTTCCACACCGATGAAGAATGATGATGGCTGGATGATTTTCGGGGACCGTTGGGCCCTAAGCTTCCTGACATTTGTCTTACAAGTGAGGAAAAACCCCGAAAAAAACCTCACCCTGGAAGCTTGTCCCAAACGTGGATCGAACCTGGGCCCACTGCGTGACAAGACACGCTCGAGACCACAGCGGTAGACTTACATGGAATAATGAAAAAGTGGATTTCCAACAAAAAAAAAAAAAGTAGATGATCCCTTTTCAAAATTACTCATTCAATTATAGTTTTTGCCAAAACTTAAGAACCTCAGTTCCAGAAAATACCTTAACTCACCATCTCTACTTCCCACTCATTAAATCCAGCAAACAAGAGTATCCTTCTTATCTTTTAAGTACCAGTGAAGAAAAGACAACACTTTTCTGAAATAAGATGCCAAAATGCAGAAGGTTAAAGGTGTCACTAAGCCAACTTGAGACAGTGTGTGAGGCGAAAATTAGGGCTATGACTTTTAAAGTCATATTCCCAGACCAAATCATCATCTTTCTATTTCTCCAAAATACTTGCATCCTCACACCAACATACTGTTTCACCCCTTACTGGCACTATAAAACCCAAAGATTATGGCCAAACAGACAAATTCTCCATACATTGCTATCCTGAGCTAAATTTTCCCATTGTCCCCTGTATAATCTATTTCCCTCAAATCATGGTTATTATTCTCCTGCTTCATTCTTGGTCTATCAACTGGGAATTTTCCCTCTGGTTTTCCTACAAGAAGCTCCTATGCCTCTCTTTCAAACCCCACTTGTGCCACATGTCCTGCCCATCGCGGTCTATAAGACTTAACTGTTATTACATCTGGTTTCCTATACAGATCATGCAGATTTTGGTTATATAGTTTTATCTATATGCCTGTCCATCTCTTTTATCTAAAATTTTTCCTAAGAACTTTATTCTCAAATACTTGTAATCTCCTTTCCTCTCTTAAAGTAAGAGTCCATGTTTCGCACCCATATAATATAACTGGTAGAATAATAGTTTTATATATTTTCAGTTTAACGTTTTTTGAAAGGAGTTGGGACGTCAAGAGTCTCTGCAATGCATTTCCAGAATTGAGCCTATGTTTAATTTCTTTGTGCATCTCATTCCTATTTGTGATCATTGTTCCTAGGTATTTGAATTCAGCCACTTCCTCAAAATTTCCCTCATTTGTCATTAGCTGTCCATTTCCATTATATAATGAATTTCTACGTGTGACCATATATTTAGTTTTATTGATATTTACTTCCAGTCCTAATTTCTTAGTGTTACTCAATAGTGTGTGCGTGTTGTTCTTTAGTATCTCCTCACTATCGGCCAACAATACTACATCATCAGCATAAACTAACAGCTTATTAATACCATTGAGTTGTAATCCTTCCTCATTCTCTAAAGACTTAATGGCATGCTCTAGTACAAAATTAAATAGTAGAGGAGATAGTGCATCTCCTTGCTTCAACCCATTCTGGATTTCAAAAGTGTCCGAAAACTGTTTGCCTACACACACCCTACTCTTTGTGCCATTTAGACACATTCGTATAAGTCTAACTAACTTTTTAGGAATTCCGAACTCCAGCAGGATACTATATAACTTCACCCTCTTAATTGAATCATATGCTTTTTTGAAGTCTACATACAGTTGATGTACAGTACACGGAAATATATTTAGTTTTACTGATATTTACTTCCAGTCCTAATTTCTTAGTGTTACTCAATAGTGTGTGCATGTTGGCCTTTAGTATCTCCTCGCTATCGGCCAGTAGTACTACATCATCAGCATTAACTAACAGCTTATTAATACCATTCAGTTGTAAGCCTTCCACATTCTCTAAAAATTTAATGGCATGCTCTAGTACAAAATTAAATAGTAGAGGAGATAGTACATCTCCTTGCTTCAACCCATTCTGGATTTCAAAAGTGTCTGAAAACTGTTTGCTTACACGCACCCTACTCTTTGAGCTATTTAGACACATTCGTATAATTCTAACTAACTTTTTAGGAATTCCGAACTCCAGCAGGATACTATATAATTTCTCCCTCTTAATTGAATCATGTGCTTTTTTGAAATCTACATATAGTTGATGTACAGTACCATTATATTCCCATTTCTTTTCTAAAATCTGTCTTATACTAAAAATCTGATCTGTTGTAGACCTGTTTCTTCTAAATGCACATTAATGATCTCCTAGAATGTCATCAATATAGGGAGTAAGTCTGGTTACCAATATATTTGTTAGAATTTTGTATGAAGTTGAAAGTAATGAGATACCCCTGTAGTTGTTGCAATCAGTTTTATCTCCTTTCTTATAAATTGGAACGATAATTGATTCCTTCCATTCATCTGGAAGAGCTTCCTTTTCCCAAATCATACTAAGCAACCAGCGTATCTTGTCCATCAATTTTTCTCCCCCTGATTTTATCAGTTCTGCTGGGATCTCATCTGAACCTGATGCTTTATACATCTTCAATTTTTCTATCACCATTTCAACCTCTAATGCATTTGGTTCTGCGACTAGCATTTCTGCTGTCTGTAACTTATCCTCCTCAATGTCCTGTTCTGTATGTACATTTAATAGCTGATTAAAGTAACTTTTCCATCTATTTAATATACTCCTAGAATCTGCAATCATATCCCCATTTTCATTCCGAATTATGTTTGTTCTAGCCTGAAACCCTTTCTTCTCTTTACTAATTTCCTGATATAATTCTCTAATGTTCCAATTTTTTGCGTTCATTTCAAGATCAGTAATCTTCTCTCTCAAATATTCCCTCTTTTTACTCTTTAGTAACTTCGTGGTTTCCCGTCTAACACTACCCAATTGCTCTAAATTTACCTCATTTGGCTCGTGTAACCATTTCATTTTTGCTAGCTTTCTTTTCTTTACAATGTCGGCACATTACTCAGCAAACCATTTCTTGTTTTGCCTCTTTTTTAAACAACCAATGCTTTCTGATGCTGACAATTTAATAGTATCTCTTATAGCCTCCCATTCTTTATTTATATCAGTTTCTTCTACGTTTGCCACATTGTCATCTGAAGATTCCAGTACTTCAAATCTATTAGCAATTTTGATTTGGTATTCTTGCCGCATTTCATCATTTTTCAAGTTTTTTAATTCATATTTTACAGAATCATCTTTAGCGTTTGTTCCTCTCATTAGCAATAGCCGTTGTCTGATTTGAAACCTTTGCTTTTATCTTTGCAAATGGTGTCTTCTTAATCAAGAAGACGTTTATTGGAAATTTAAACACTAATTTATAAAGCCAATAGGGCTTCAATTGATGTTTTATTATTAATTTAACACATTCTCACTGAAGGATAAATTCATTTGAAGAGAAAAATTTTCGCCTAGACCGACAGCCTCGGTAGCTCAGTTGATAGAGAATTTGGCCCAGAAAGCTAAAGGTCCTGGGTTCGAGTCTCGGTCTAGGCAAACATTTTTCTCTTCAAATATAATTTATCCTTCAGTGAGAAGTGTTAAATTAATAACAAAACATCAATAGAAGCCCTACTGGCTTTATAAAGTAGTGTTAAATTCCCAATAAATGTCTTCTTAACTAAGAAGCTGCCATTTGCAAAGATAGAAGCAAAGGTTTCAAAGATTTGACGCGAGGGAATTACAACGTATATGAGAGAAAAATTTGCATCTAGATCGTCTCGGTAGCTCAGTTGGTAGAGCATTTGGCGTGGAAAGCCAAAGGTCCCGGGTTCGAGTCTCGGTCTAGGCGAAAATTTTTCTCTTCAAATATAATTTATCCTTCAGTGAGAAGTGTTAAATCAATAATAAATCATCAATAGAAGCCCTACTGGCTTTATAAAGTAGTGTTAAATTCCAAATAAATGTCTTCTTAACTAAGAAGCCGCCATTTGCAAAGATAGAAGCAAAGGTTTCAAAGCATTTGGCGCAAGGAAATTACAACATATATGAGAGAACAATTTGCATCTAGATTGCCTCAGTAGCTCAGTGGGTAGAGCATTTGGCCTGGAAAGCCAAAGGTCCCGGGTTCGAGTCTCGGTCTAGGCGAAAAATTTTCTCTTCAAATATGATGTTAAGTTGTTAATTTACAGATAATATTTTCCTATATATCTAATACTCGGGAATAGCTGAATTTGCCCCTCAATTGTCCTTTCTTATAGATTGGTACGGTAATTTATTATTTCTATTCATTTCAAAGAGCTTTTCCCCAAATCATACTAAGCAACCAACTTATCTTGTCCATTCATTTTTTTCCCCTGAATTTATCAGTTATTCTGGGATCCCATCTGAACCTGGTGCTTTATACATCTTCAATTTTTCTATCGTCATATCAACCTCTAATGCTCTTGGTTTTGTGACTAACATTTCTGCTATCTGTACATCGTCGTCTTCAATATCCTGTTCTGCATGCACATTTAATAGCTGATTAAATTAACTTTTCCATCTATTTAATAACTCCTGGAGTCTGCAATCATATCTCCATTTTCATTCCTAATTATGTTTGTTCTAGCCTGAAACCCTTTTCTCTGCATCCTAATTTCCTGATATAATTCTCTGATGTTCCTATTTATACAGTTATTTCAAGATCTTTAAGCTTCTCTCTAAAATATTCTCTCTTTTTACTCTTTAATAACCTGTTCGTTTCCCATCTAATGCTATCCAATTGGTCTAAATTTACTTTATTTGGCTCATATAACCATTTAATTTTTGCCAGCTTTCTTTTCTTTACAATGTCAGCATATTCCTCATCAAACCATTTCTTATTTTGCCTCTTTTTCAAATAACCTACTATTTCTGATGGTGGCAATTTAATAGAACCCTTATAGTCTTCCATTCTTTATTTACATAATTTTCTTATGTTGCCACATTTCATCTAAAGATTCCAGTATTTCGAATCTATTAGCAATTTTGATCTGGTATTTTAATTCAAATTTTTCAAAACAATCTTTAACATTTGTTCTTTTCATAAGCGATAACCATTCTCTGATTTTCACCCTGACTAGATGGTCCGAATTGCAGTCTGTCCATCTAACTGATCTAACATCGATGATGCTGTGCCAGCGTTTATCCACTAATAAATTATCTACCTGGTTTCAAGTTTCACCATCTGGAGTTGTCCAGGTGTATTTATGAATATCCTTAGGCTGGAATGTTGTGCTATTAACAATAAGATTCTTTGATGTGGCAAAGGTGACTAATATAACCCTATTTTCATTATCTGCATAAAGACAATTTTCCAATTGTTGGCCTGAATATATCTTCTTGTGTCACTTTTGCATTAAAATCTCCTAAGACAATTTTTATACCGAGATCTTCAAAGACTATCAACAATACATTCTAATTCTTGATCATCATCTGCGGGACCATGTATATTTATGATTACAAAATCATGTTTACCTTTTAAAATTATGTATGATATCCTATCCCTGACACTTAACATCGGATAGGGGACAGGGTGTTCATTCGGAGTAAAAAAATCTGTTCCAAATTCAGTCTCGCTGTATCCCCATAGTATAATTCAAAGTTTCCAGATTCCTTACTACCTTTCTCCTAGCCATCTAACTTCCTGTGAAGCAACTATATCCAGGGATGATTTGAAAAAATTATCTAAAATAACATAATATGGAATCCATGTTTTTAGAACTTACCAGAATGTCTTCTACTTCCCGTTTTTTCTGCTGATACCAGATGAGTTGAATTGTAGAACAAGCCAAGCTGCAGCCATGGAGATTGACGGACTCAAAATGGTGGAGATGTCAGCAGTCCCAGAGCTGCAGGAATTGACATCTGGATCTTCTTCAAAGTCCAAGCAATTTGTACCTGTAAAGACAAATACAAGTACTGTAAATCCCGAGGTGCTGCTCACTTCACAAAAATATATCTTTAACATTGGGGCACTTCATAACATAGTTGGTTAAGGCAATACAGTATAAACCAGAATATCGCTGGTTCGAGTACCATGAGGATATGACTAAAATTGACCTAAACATTCTGATAGAACCATGACTCTAGGGTTCACTCAACTTGAACTGAAAACAGTATCAGAGTATGGCTAACAACACCATATTATTTCCCAAGGTTATACAGAGAGGCCATAGAAATTTATAAACACAAGGACAATTTCAATAGAAAAGATGAAGGAATAAAACTAGCCAAAGCCTGGTATCACATATTAGACAATAGAAAGTCAAAACCTACCAATAACAAGGAGAGAGTTCCGAACCAATCAGAAGCCAGTATGATCCAAACAGCTGCAACTCACGTGACGTCAGCACTAGTATAAATAAGAGCGTCCAGATTTCTGCTGTTCATTCGCAGTCGAGTCTACGACAGGGAAACAACAGCTTCTAGCGCTCGCCACTGAAGATGCCCTCCGCAGTTGAGGGAGAGATGTCTGGAAGAAACACCAGTTATAGACCACGGCCACATAGCCCGGAATCTTTTACTACCATGATTACCGGCCGTGAAAGCCTGCATTCCACAATTTCCTATTACCCTAAGAGCCTTCTAAGGCATGCAGTGGGGTTACTTTTTTAATATATATATTTCTGGTTTTAACAATGTTGATACATTTTTCCGGCACCAATGATTTTTCTTCAATTTCGCTTTATAATTTTCCTCCATTCATCTCTATTAAAACACATTTCTTCCTCTATTTCCCAGACCTTCAAAGTTTCTCTAATCCCTTGGATCCATGTGAGATTTGATCGCCCTTTCCTTCTCGTTCCTGATGGTGTCCATTCCATCATTTTCTTCGGTAATCTTTCGTTCTCCATTCGCCTAATATGTCCATACTATTTCAGTTGCTTTTCTTGAATATATCTAAAATTGAGTTTTGTATATTCAGGTTTCTTTTTTATAATTTCATTTCTAATTTTCTCTCTCCTAGATATCCTAGCAGATCTTCTCCAATAGTCCATTTCTGCTACCAATAATTTTCTTTTCAACTGATAAAATTTATAGTCCAAACCTCTGACCCATAAATCATAATACTTCTAACTATTGTTTTAAAAATTTTGACTTTAGTTTCTTTTTTGATATGTTTATCCCATAATATTCCATTTAGGGCTGATATTACATATTTTCCTGAGTTTATCTTTGATCTTATTTATTTTTCCTGCTTCCCATCTTCTGCAATTTTTACAATTTTTAAAAATATCATTAACATTATATTACTACTATAAATATATTAGGTTTATTAGCCTGTTATGTCTCCCATTTGACATATCTCATCTGAGGCCGATGAGCTCATTTATCTTTTTGGTTAATAATTACTTTTTGTCAATCTTATCAACTATTCTTTCTACACATGCACCAAGGTACCTAGGAATGATTTTATGGAGTGCTGTAGATTTGCATGATCATTAGTTATCAAATGACTTATCCTTTCCTTATTAAGATTTTTAAAAAGTTGTGTTTTTAATGTAAACAAACTAACATGTTATCACCAACATAGAGTGAGCTGTAAAATAAACTCTCTTCAAGTCATAGAACATGAATTGTTTACAGATATTCTGTAACTTGAACAGAACAAATCTTAATTTATTTTTTGTGTGTGAGCCTCTTTCCTTCCCTTCATAAACTTGGCTGTAAGCAGCAATTTATGTTGTACTATATTCCTGCAATTGCAGGGCTGTTGACATTTATATGGAGTGCATTACTACTTTCTGTATGAATTTAAAATAATACAGTAATTGTTCTACAATCTAAGCAGTTTTCATTAACATAAATCCACATGTGTTAATTGCAGAGAATGACTCATATAGCCAGCTGTAATTGGGTTTCTCAGCCTGGATTCACTACTTATTGCAGCTACCCAAATTCCTCATATTGCCGAGTGAGGACCAGTCCCATCCATCCATAGTAATTCTGCCCGAGGGCAGGTCTTTCACTGCTAGCATTTTCATGCTATGCTTTGCAGCTTTACTAGGGAATTATAGATGTGGTAGCTTCCCATTGCTTTCCACACCGGTGAAGGATGATGATAATTCCTGAGAGACATAAAACCGACTTTTTCCAAATTTTCTATAGGATCGTAACATGCCTTGGCCTAATACTTGGAAGGAAGAAGAAGAAAATGAAGGCCGGATGATTTTCGGGGACCGCTGGGCCCTAAGCTTCCTGACATTTGTCTTACAGGTGAGGAAAAACCCCGAAAAACCTCACCCAGGAGTCTGCCCCGACCGGGAATCGAACCCGGGCCCGCTGCGTGACAAGGCAGCACGCTACCTCAAGACCACAGCGGTTGACTTCACCAGTCTCATACTAGCCAAAATTCCTTGATAGAATTTCTTCTTCCATGGGGGATTCGAACCAGCGCACCAAAGCATCTTGCCTTAAACCGCTTGGCTGCGATGCGACTTTTTTTTTTTTTTTTTCATTTTTGTAAACATAGCTCAAAACATTTACGTATCTATTGTAGTAATGACAATCATTGTAAAAAGTTATATTTTGTTTCTAAGCGTAACCACCATTATCTCCTTCCAAGAGCCGCCACCGATAGTAACACTGACAAACTCTTTAAATTACAGAATAAGGTTATCTGAATTGTGTGTAATGCAGAGTAGAGAGAGCATTGTATTGTGAATCTTACTCTTCCATCAATTTACCTTATAAATTATGTTAGTTAAAGGAAATAATCGGTTCTGGGAAGACTAATGGTGACCACGCTCGCTTCCGATTCAGAGGTTCGCGAGTTCAAACAACGCCGGCACCGTTGGATATTTAAGGGCACAAAAACAAATTTCTTCGGAGTAAAGGCGTATATTTCGTGTCGTAGATTTACCGGGCATTAAATAACCTCAATGCCTGAAATAACGGAACTCTGAACAAAAAAATCATAGGTCATTTCACGTGCAGATTTGAATTTCAACGCTTATAAATAACCCGAGTTTTCAAAGAACAATTTATTCGTATGAGAAATTCTTGTATCTTCAGGAATGAAATTTGTTAAAGAAAATCAAGGAACTTTCATATAAATGTAGTTCAGTACTAACGAAAGATTCATCCGAATATTTCTTTCCCACTAGGTTTAATGATACGAACACAGGACCAACTATCATTGTAATATATATAATCAATCATGGCGCTCTGAATTTTAAGATAAAATCTCCAATATTTCGCAGCCTCCCAATACCTTTACCCTTTTACAGTTTGAGATAACGTAATATGTCTGAGCTAAAGATAGTTTCTGATGTTATGTATTTTCACTCTTACAGGATTCAGAAAAACATTTGAAATTAAAAACAAACTTGAAATTGTAATAGAGTATATAAAAAGTAGTTTAGTGCTGCAAGAACATGAAACATAAATTCAGTACAAATCATGACAGAAAAAAAAATGCAGGTCAATCTTCGGCGTCGTAGCCAATTTCATGACGGAAGAGACCAATAATTCTATCATGTGGTTTCAATCATTTAACAAATTTAAAAAAATCTAAAACTATGGTCTGTAATTGGCAAGGTATCCCGCAAGATAGTTAAATTTTCCTCATTTAGATCGTAATATAATAGATTTGACCAAATTTTTATTTAGAATTTAATATTAGAGTTAATTGAGATTGTTATATTCTGATGTAATATATGTTTGTCCTGGTGAGTGGAAGAGAAGGCCACATGGCCTTAACTCCACCAGACTAAATAAAATAAATCTAAATCTAATAAAATATTATGAAATATAAAAAATGCTTAAATCCATACAAATGAAATAAAGCGTAATATTAATATATTTTCATTAAAAAATTGTTTGTATAGCTACGTACCTGTATTGCTATAACATCATAACACGTTGGGACTCAGGTTCGAAGTAAACTAACAGCACACGCGTATAATTTGTAAATGTTCGTGTTACCAACCGCTAGCTGACGTTAAAATCTAATAACTAGCGAATTTTATGATCGTACGAAAGGAAGTATTTTACCACACTAAATAGCATCCTATTACATAAACTCTGAAATTATTGTATTATTATAACTATTAATATTTCACTTCAATTTTTAAGATGTTAGTAAAATTATGATCTTATCAGTTAGTTAATACCTTGTAAATGTATTAATACGATTTCAAGAACGCACCTTAAAAAAAAAAAAGATGAAGGGACATTTATTTTTTGAGCACTTACAGGTAATTGAAAATTTTAAAATAAATCTACATCATTACATGAAGTAATTCAATTTAAAAAAATCGCCAGTTGAATAAAATGGGTAGGTATTTCTATAAATACGAGTAGGGTTCAGCCTATAAGTTTATTTAAAGAAAACAACTGACGTCAACTTTTGTAATCATGGTCTTCTTCGGAAACTTTTAACTTATTGGACACCTCTAACTAACTAAGGGTTGGCAATGTCCAGCATTGCCCACTGTGCTGCATACTAGAACCAGTTGTGGCTCCTTGGCAGCAAACTGCTAGTGGCTATCGCTTTGGGGTTCAGTGTCTTAGCCCTGCATATTTAGCGGCGTAGGTGTTTAGCCGTGATGACATGAATTAAAGTGAGTATTAGGTGTGGTCTCCCCAGAGCAGGGCGTCGTAATCCGCGCCGTCGACAAGCAGAGAGTCCGAAAGCCGACGACTCAGAATGAGCCACGCTGCTCTGGTTCGAGCACACCTTGAATGCTTAGACCATCTCAGTTGGGGTGTCTGATGAATATATTACGGTGAACAGTACGTCGCTGAAGCACATGCCCTATATTGCGCACAATTGGATTTGTATGATCTATAATCAAGCCATACATGTTGTTAACTTGTTGTTCAATTGTGTCACCAATATATGGCATCTGTGCTAGATCGTGAAGCTCTATGATCCTCGTGTATAGAGGTGCCGAAAAAATAATTTTTAGACATTTATTCTGAATGACGTGGACTTTCTTTTTGTGTCTAGCAGCGAGGATACTCCAGGCTTCACAACCATACAGCAACATGCTGCGGATAACAGCTCGATATAAGTGAAGCTTGATCCGCGATGACAGCGTGGCCGACTTGAAAAATGGATATAATATTGCTAATGCAGCATGAGCTTTTTGAGAGATTTGCCGAACATGAATTTGGAAAGTAAGCTTGGAGTCCAGATGGACCCCAAGATATTTCACAGAAGTCCCAAGGCGGAGAAGTTGAGTCCCTAGGGTCAGTCTGATAGGAGGCCGTCTGTGGGTTTTGGTGAATAAAATCGCGTGGGTTTTACTCACATTTAATTTGATGTTCCACAGACGGAACCAGGGATGTATGGAATTTAGGGCATTTTGTAGGACGTGGATACGGTAACATAGGGCTCGGAAAGAGGATTGGTAGAATATGCAGGTATCGTCTGCAAATGTAGCAGTGTGAATATAAGGGAAAGAAGGAAAATCTGCTACGTATATAGTGTAAAGAATGGGTGAAAGTACTGCTCCCTGAGGGACTCCCGTCTTTAGGGGCTTCCAGTCGGATTTATACACACTAACCGACACATAAAATTGCCGGTTAGTGAGGTATTTAGCGATAAGTTTAACAAGTGAAGCTGAAATGTTAAATTTTATTAATTTGAAAAGTAATCCATATATCCAAGTCGTATCGAAAGCTTTCTCAACGTCAAGGAATACGGCCAAAGTGCTCTTCTTGGAGTTGAAACCCGTGACAATTCGGTGCACTTTAAGCACTAAAAGCTAAACACTAACACCAGTAAATATAGGCTTAGCATAAACACTTACATAAACAGTGATTAATGCAGGCACTAAACCCGCAAACAATAAGACACTAATAACACGGGTATCACTACAAGCGTGATCACTTGCTTGCAATCTGGCTACCAGGAGCCCCACCCGATTATATGCGCACAGTAACACAACACTTTCTACTACACCAACTCTAGTTAGTTTTCTTGGCGTGAAGCTGCCGGCCGAAGCCAGCAGTTTGTTGTTTTTTCGCTTGTAGACCACTACTTCGTGTTGTTTTTAAGTTTTGAATATGCGGCGAACAAGTGATGATACTGTTGCGCAGTGCGACAGATATAGGCCTTTGACGTCACAGTACTACAGCTACTAGAGAGACGATGTACACTCGACGATGTCATAAGACAGAATGAAGTTGGACACCTCGGCTATCCCAGCATCAATAAAATTTCCGAAGGAGGCCATGACTTTTGTTACACTGGTTTACGTCACTTTTTTTTTGTCTTTCTCCAAATCAACTTGTTGGTTTATATTCGAGGTAGAGACTGTCTTACGGTCATGGGTCATGGTGATCTATTCAAAATTAGTAAAGAACTTAAACCTAAACTTAAAGGAGACCTAAAGGTAGTAAATACGCCTGAAGGCCTGCGGTACTACGCTGCAAATGTAGAAGACTTTAAACTTCTAAAATAATTTTTCAAGTCTATAGGGAGACAATATTATACGTATCAGATGAAAAGTGAGCTTCCACTACGTGTAGTACTGAAAAGACTACCACGTACCGTACCTATTGAAGAGATCAAAGAGGAAATCCTATCCTTAGGATATCCATTAACAAACATAAGACAACTCTCTAAAAAAGAAGGAGACAATTCAGTACTTCTACCAATCTTCATCCTTGAATTAGAAAATACTGACAAGGGTAAAGAAATTTACAATCTAACCCGTCTTTTGTTCGCGGTGGTCTCCGTTGAATCCTACAGACCGCGTTCTGGCCTTAAGCTGAGTACAGGCAGAAGACTGAATGGCCGCAGATTGTCTGGGTTGGAAGGATCTTTGCCGGATTTGGGAATGGTTATAACCTTGGCCCGCTTCCACACTTCAGGGAAGTAATGGAAGCTGAAACAAAGCTTCACTATTTGCAGGAAAAGTAGAAGTGCCTTAACAGGCAGGTGTTTGACTGCAAGATTTGTTATGCGATCAGGACCAGGGGCTCGTTGATTGGGAAGATTTCTGACAATATTTTTCAATTCCGAAAAATATATGTCAGGAAGGACCTGTGGAGTAGGAGCTTCAAGAAAAGTACTTACAACTTGGTGTACCTCAGCTTCATGAACTGGTGTTGTGAGCACATGTGGTTGGAATCGATCTGCGAGATTTTCTGCTATGAGTTGGGCTTTATCAGGAGGGTGATAAGCCCAGACTCCGTTAGAGCAGAGGGCAGATGGAGGAGTAGGTGATCGACTCCGTTTTATTCTTTTAATGATGCCCCACGGTTGGGTTTTTCTTGCTGAGACATCCCGAAGAGTTTTATCCCAGTCAGCATTTCTTCATTCTCGCAGTCTATTCCTAACCAGATGTTGATCTCGATTGTAGTGTTGTCGGTGTTGAAGAGAGCCAAAATCACGATAAAGTTGTAGATATCTACGCTTTTCTCGTAAGTAAGTTAGAAGTGTGGGATCTGTGTATTTTGTTTGCGATAGGTAGTCTGTTTTCGTTGTAGAAAGTGTTAAAGCTGTTTTAAGGGATGCCTCAAAATTTTGTACGGCGAGTTCTAACTGTTCAGTGGACTGGACTGATAGTGTAGGCTCTATCCATTGATGGAGCATGTTAGTATAATTCAGCCAGTCGATGTGAGAATGTTGTATATTAAAAGGTGTATTAAGTAAAAAGGACGGTGATATTTTGAATAATATTGGAGTGTGATCCGAGTCTAGTGAGTCTGTAACAGTAGTGATGTATGGTGAGATAGGGACATTCTTCGTTAGAGCGATATCCAGTATATCAGACTGGATACCATTTACAAAGTGTCTGAAGAAGGTGTGTTCCCTTGGGGCATGGATTTCTATGTTATTGAATTGGCAGAAGCGGTGAAGAGTGATACCAGATGTATTTTTGACACGACATCGCCAGAAATGATGTTTGGAATTTAAGTCCCCCGCAATTAGAAAATTGGGGGAGATAGAAGTAAGAGTAATTAGGTCGTGTCTCGTCAATAATCTGGTTGGAGATTTGTAAACTGCAGCTATAAATATTTCTTCGCGAGGTGATATAGGAAGAGTAATGCCAGAGGCTTCAATAAATTGAAGCCTGGGAATTGAGACCACTCTGTGGCCAATGGTTCGTTTTATGCAAACGGCAGTGCCACCAAGGGGACCGTTTAATCGGTCATTACGGTATATAATGTAGTACGGAATTTTGAATTTATCAGTTGCCTTTAGATGCGTTTCATTGAGCAGAAGAATGTCAATATCTCTTTCTTGTAAAAATGTTTTGAGTTCATCTAGCTGTCGTAGTACACCATTGGCATTGAATGCCATGACGTTAAGATAGCTTCCGCGTGTGAAGCTAGCCATCGTTACCGTAACATAGTTTCATCAGATTGGACACAAACTGAAAACGTTCCATGGGAGACGACAGTCCAGCCAATAATGGTTGTATGTCATGGAGCATCTTCTGAGCGTGTCCTGCAATGGGTTGTGCCTCAGTCCGGTTCTGACCTCTAGCAATGCTTGGACCAGCTGTAGGGAGTGAAAAGGTAGTAGGGGCAACAATAGAACTGAAAGAGATGGAAGAATCAGTTTCCGTGCAGTAAAAGTGCGAGGTTGGGGCACATTAGGTTTGGGAGTAGGCGGCTGCCTATTTCTAAGGAAAGCTGCTTGAGCAGCTTCGTAGGATGGACATTTCCTATACGATGCAGGATGTCCCATTTGGCCACAATTGGCACACAGCAATTTAGTTTTGTCTACAAGAGCTTCTTCTTTAACTGGACAGTTTTTGTGATTGTGCTCTTTAGCACATATCACACAACGCGGTGTAAGGGAACATCCTGAAAACGTATGGTTAAATTTCTGGCAATTATAGCATTGCTTAAGGCCAGAACGCGGTCTGTAGGATTCAACGGAGACCACCGCGAACAAAAGACGGGTTAGATTGTAAATTTCTTTACCCTTGTCAGTATTTTCTAATTCAAGGATGAAGATTGGTAGAAGTACTGAATTGTCTCCTTCTTTTTTAGAGAGTTGTCTTATGTTTGTTAATGGATATCCTAAGGATAGGATTTCCTCTTTGATCTCTTCAATAGGTACGGTACGTGGTAGTCTTTTCAGTACTACACGTAGTGGAAGCTCACTTTTCATCTGATACGTATAATATTGTCTCCCTATAGACTTGAAAAATTATTTTAGAAGTTTAAAGTCTTCTACATTTGCAGCGTAGTACCGCAGGCCTTCAGGCGTATTTACTACCTTTAGGTCTCCTTTAAGTTTAGGTTTAAGTTCTTTACTAATTTTGAATAGATCACCATGACCCATGACCGTAAGACAGTCTCTACCTCGAATATAAACCAACAAGTTGATTTGGAGAAAGACAAAAAAAAAGTGACGTAAACCAGTGTAACAAAAGTCATGGCCTCCTTCGGAAATTTTATTGATGCTGGGATAACCGAGGTGTCCCAACTTCATTCTGTCTTATGACATCGTCGAGTGTACATCGTCTCTCTAGTAGCTGTAGTACTGTGACGTCAAAGGCCTATATCTGTCGCACTGCGCAACAGTATCATCACTTGTTCGCCGCATATTCAAAACTTAAAAACAACACGAAGTAGTGGTCTACAAGCGAAAAAACAACAAACTGCTGGCTTCGGCCGGCAGCTTCACGCCAAGAAAACTAACTAGAGTTGGTAGTAGAAAGTGTTGTGTTACTGTGCGCATATAATCGGGTGGGGCTCCTGGTAGCCAGATTGCAAGCAAGTGATCACGCTTGTAGTGATACCCGTGTTATTAGTGTCTTATTGTTTGTGGGTTTAGTGCCTGCATTAATCACTGTTTATGTAAGTGTTTATGCTAAGCCTATATTTACTGGTGTTAGTGTTTAGCTTTTAGTGCTTAAAGTGCACCGAATTGTCACGGGTTTCAACTCCAAGAAGAGCACTTTGGCCGTATTCCTTGACGTTGAGAAAGCTTTCGATACGACTTGGATATATGGATTACTTTTCAAATTAATAAAATTTAACATTTCAGCTTCACTTGTTAAACTTATCGCTAAATACCTCACTAACCGGCAATTTTATGTGTCGGTTAGTGTGTATAAATCCGACTGGAAGCCCCTAAAGACGGGAGTCCCTCAGGGAGCAGTACTTTCACCCATTCTTTACACTATATACGTAGCAGATTTTCCTTCTTTCCCTTATATTCACACTGCTACATTTGCAGACGATACCTGCATATTCTACCAATCCTCTTTCCGAGTCCTATGTTACCGTATCCACGTCCTACAAAATGCCCTAAATTCCATACATCCCTGGTTCCGTCTGTGGAACATCAAATTAAATGTGAGTAAAACCCACGCGATTTTATTCACCAAAACCCACAGACGGCCTCCTATCAGACTGACCCTAGGGACTCAACTTCTCCGCCTTGGGACTTCTGTGAAATATCTTGGAGTCCATCTGGACTCCAAGCTTACTTTCCAAATTCATGTTCGGCAAATCTCTCAAAAAGCTCATGCTGCATTAGCAATATTATATCCATTTTTCAAGTCGGCCACGCTGTCATCGCGGATCAAGCTTCACTTATATCGAGCTGTTATCCGCAGCATGTTGCTGTATGGTTGTGAAGTCTGGAGTATCCTCGTGCAGACTATCCTCGCTGCTAGACACAAAAAGAAAGTCCACGTCATTCAGAATAAATGTCTAAAAATTATTTTTTCGGCACCTCTATACACGAGGATCATAGAGCTTCACGATCTAGCACAGATGCCATATATTGGTGACACAATTGAACAACAAGTTAACAACATGTATGGCTTGATTATAGATCATACAAATCCAATTGTGCGCAATATAGGGCATGTGCTTCAGCGACGTACTGTTCACCGTAATATATTCATCAGACACCCCAACTGAGATGGTCTAAGCATTCAAGGTGTGCTCGAACCAGAGCAGCGTGGCTCATTCTGAGTCGTCGGCTTTCGGACTCTCTGCTTGTCGACGGCGCGGATTACGACGCCCTGCTCTGGGGAGACCACACCTAATACTCACTTTAATTCATGTCATCACGGCTAAACACCTACTAGTTCTAGTATGCAGCACAGTGGGCAATGCTGGTCATTGCCAACCGTTGGTTGTTGGTTTATTTAGTGACGTCACGTCTGCTCCATCATCTGGATTTAATCAGTTGACATCATTTGAGGAGCTTTTTTTTTTTCATAAAACAACATTGTCCATTTCATTAAACTTTTTATGAGAAGGCAAAAAAAAATCATATTTATATCCTATTTAATAAAATTTTATCCTAATTTGTTTGCTGAAATCCTCTAACATTACAATATGATTTATTCACAGTTGTTAAAAAATTAAGAGATCTATCGTAAGCATAACCAATCGATGAATACGATTTTAAAAGTTTTGGAAATTTTCAGTTTTGTAAAAGAAATATTTTGATTAAAATGTTTTTGTCCTTAAATATATACACACACACACGCGCACGCACACACACACACACACACACACACACACACACACACACACACACACACACACACACACAGTGTTCTGCCCAAGAGCAGGTCTTTCACTTCAAACTCGGCCTTCGTTTTTGTATCCGCAAACAAACCATTTATGTTAATATTGTTTATCATCTGATGTCTTTTTCTGCCTCTAACCTTCTTGTCGTTAACCATTCCTTCTAGGGCATCTGTCAGCAGGTAGTTTCTTCTTAGTCAGTCCATCCATCCAATGACTGATTAGCTCAAATTCGAGCTTTGGAACACAATTGAACAACAAGTTAACAACATGTATCGCTTGATTATAAATCATACAAATCCAATTGTGCGCAATATAGGGCATGTGCTTCAGCGACGTACTGTTCACCGTAATATATTCAACAGACACCACAATTGAGATGGTCTAAGCATTCAAGGTGTGCTCGAACCAGAGCAGCGTGACTCATTCTGAGTCGTCGGCTTTCGGACTCTCTGCTTGTCGACGGCGTGGATTATGACGCCCTGCTCTGGGGAGACCACACCTAATACTCACTTTAATTCATGTCATCATGGCTAAACACCTACGCCGCTAAATATGCAGGGCTAAGACACTGAATCCCAAAGCGATAGTCACTAGCAGTTTGCTGCCAAGGAGCCACAACTGGTTCTAGTATGTAGCACAGTGGGCAATGCTGGACATTGCCAACCCTTAGTTAGTTAGTTTCGAGCTTTGGCCTCCCTTATCTCCTGCCTCCAATCGTTTTGCGCGGCAAGCCTCCAGTTGCGACACCTTCTTAGCCAGTGTCCAATTCAATTTCTTTTCTTCTTCTTTATGAGTTCCAGCATTGTTCTTCCTTCACTCACTTTGTCTAGCACATCTTTATTTTTTATTTTGTCTGTACATTTTATACGCTCCATCCTTCTCCACATCCACATCTCAAAAGCTTCCAGTCGCTTTTCCTCATTCCGTCCTAATGTCCAAGCCTCTGCACCATACAATGCTACACTACATAAAGCACTTCACTAGCCTCTTCCGTAATTATTTTGCCAGATCCGCAGAAAATGCTTCTCTTCTTGTTAAAAGCTTATTTGGCCATTGTTATCCTCTGCTTTACTTCTTGACAGCAGTTCATGTTACTACTGATACTACAACCCAAGTATTTGAAGCTCTCCACTTGCTCAATGGCCTCATTTTTAATCCTCATATTTATCTTCCTTGGTTTCCTTCCTATAATCATGACCTTCGTCTTATTTATATTTATCTTCATCCCATAATCCTCGCACTTGTCATTTAGCTCCATCAGCATGTTCCTCAGTGTCATTGCATCTTCTGCTAGCAAAGCCACTTTAAATATATAGATACGTTTTAATGTCTGGGGTCATAACGAGTATACTTAGATTGCTATGAAGTGAATATGTTGAAATGAGCCATAGTAATGAAATTCCAGTCTTGACGAGTTGGAAAAACAAGAAGAAACATCAGTGGAATTTGTTGGACTTCGCGAATACGAACCTTAATATTACTGTGTTAATCTTATGAAGGATGATCCAACACGGATTGTTTAAATTTCCATTTTACATTCGCATGAGAGTCTTTTTACGACATTATGAGAGTTTACAACAGGTACAGTATGTTAGCGAATTCCGAACGATCTACTGAGGTTGTTCTCATCAAGGTATGTTTGAATTTTTTTACATATCATAATTGAACCAATCTGTTAGACATCGAAAATCACACACACACACACACAAACACGTGTGTGTGTGTGTGTTACCGCTCTAGCGGCCGCAATGTTTCTAACCAAACTTGGCATATAGCAGCCAATTAAAAAAGTAAGATCGAGTTCATTAACCATCAAAATCGGACCATTCGAAGTAGGAGTTCACCTAAAATGAAAATTCAAAAAATAGCTCTAGCGCTCACAATTTCTGATTTTACAAAACTAAACTCAGTATATGTCATTCAAATAAAACCATTAAAGTATTATCAATAAATCAGCGAAATTTGAAACACCAGGTTAAAATTAAATCTTTATCTATCTTCAATGCCCTCCGACACATTTAAATAACTGGCAGGAGAAATTGTTGTTTCTCGTATATAAGGTTATATTCGTAACCCAGAAAAATCTAACAAACAATTTGACATGCTGAGGAATTCACTTACTTTATGGACTTCCTGCGTGACGGACTTTTTAAAATAATTATTTTATTATCATTATTATTACTGTACATAAAAAAGAATGTTAAAAACTATCATTTTGATTTTGAAATTGTAGAAATTCTAAAATTCATTCATCAAATCAGTGTCTTTCTTCCAAGAATGACGCAAAGAGCATTTTTTTAAATCAGAGTAAAAATTTGCTCAAGTTAAATCCTGTCTATCTTTTTTACAGGAGTGTTTTGATAATTGTTATTTTTTTATATGGTTTTTCTTGAACATGAACTATGTTCGATTTTTTTTTCCGTTTATACTAGTTTTCCTTCTCGTCTTACCTTTTTTTAACCCATTTATTTACTTTCTTTTAATTCTCACATAGACACAAGAACAGACACACACACCCAGACCCAAGGTGGAGATTTAAAATCCCCTACCCCGCCAGGAATCGAACCCGGGTCGCCGGAGTGGAAGGTAGGGACTCCACCGACTAAGCCACGGCCTAAATAATATGTATGCATATTTTAATTGAAAAAGCCAAATGTACTTGACACAAAATGTAAATAAATTTAATTGTATCTTATTCTTTGTTTTCAACCAATGATAGCATGTTTTATGGCCTTAACAGTTGTGGATTCCATAAATAGCTAAGCTTTTCCTAGAAATCGATGTTTACGTCTTAAAGTACATTGGTATTTACATTTCCTACTATAAACAATATTAATATCCTTAACAACCGCGTACGTTTATACGACCTGGAAGTGGAATCAACACTGTTATGTTTCCAATCCACTTTCTAGACTTGTGGAATCAACTGTGAAGATTCTATCGTAACTTACATTCTGTACCCTAATACATTTATTCAGTGAATATTATAAAAATATGACTGTTTCTCTATTTTTGAGATTGAAATTAAATTAATTTTTGATAAATGTCTGCTATTCTTAAGATTATTTTATTTACTTACCAGACATTTTATACATTTCAATAATTTTGTTTTTATAAGAAATATGTCTACTTTTCACCCATTGTCATAGGAACGTAACAATAGATTTATCCTGACTTACTTGTAAAAGAATCATCGAGCAATAAATAGCCTACATTTTATAGGTTAAAGAGCTGAAAAGATAATTTCGATTCATTTTATATACTCGTATATATCACACACACTTTCATCATGTTTTTAACTACATTCTACCACAGCAATTTAACTGTTTTATTATTTTTGTTAATTATGGTATAATATCATCTGGGCTACAATCCCCACACAAATCAACACTTTTTCTTGGCCAAATTGGATTATTGGATATCCCTTGAACTTCGTGCATATGGTTTTAGCGGATTCCGAAGGAATTGAGATTGTATCCATGAATTTTTTTTTTTACAAAATCGATTCTACTTACAAGGCACCGAAAATCATCATCATCCGGTATCATGGCAGCTGCCGCCGTCTTCCGGAAACCAAACGCCATTCCTCTCTGACCATCAATTGATCTTTCTACAATCCTCTGATATTCATAGCTGCTTGTACACCTTCTATCCAAGTTTTCTTCGGTCTTCCTCCTTTCCATTGGGATCCATTCCATAACAATTTTTGGCAATCTTTGCTCTGGCATTCTTTTGACATGACCATACCACTGCAATATTTTCTTTTCTACAATGTCTATGATGTCCGGCTCCTCTTGTACACCCATAATTTCCCTTATTTCGTATTCTATCCATTCTAGATTTTCCAGCTGATCTTCTTAAAACATCCATTTATGTACTTAAAATTGAGGGCGAAAAATAGTATGTATAATATGCAGTAATACATCAACGCTCTAACTCACTGGCTCTATTGAACCCTAGGTTCATGGACGCGCGGAAATCCCTATCCTGAACTAATGTTTTGCAATCATTCCCCATATAATCTACTTCCCTCAAATCATGGTTAATGTTATTCTCCCACCTCATTCTTGGTGTACAACTGGACATTATCCTTCTGGTTTCTCCACAAGAAGCTTCCATGCACCTCTTTCATTCCCAATTCGTGCCATATGTCCTGCTCATCACAGTCTACGAGACTTAACTGGTCCAATGAACTTGCACAGGAAGAGGGAGCAGGAGGCAAGAATCAGGGCCGACAACTTGAGAAAAATCAGTTTGTAATAGCTGAAGATGGGGCCAACAGGCTTTGAAACAATGTCCAACAGAAACAACCATAAGAAGTAAGAATATACAGACCAAGCTTAATTATTAATAATTCCCTTCTCGCAAATTATACGTAATATTATTCTCTCACCTCACTCTTAGCTGACCTACTGGAAGATTTCCTTCTTATTTTCATATAAAGAGTTTCCGTGCCACCATTCATTTAATAAATTAAATGCACAAAATTGTTTGGGGGAGTCGAAATATTTGTTTTTGTTCTTCTGTGATTGATAAGTGAAAATAAAATAATAGAACACTGTCTTGGTGTAGATTGAGAACACAAGCATAATTAAGAAGAAAATGTACATAAAGTGGGCAATTGCAGGTTGTAGAAATATTTTGTGTTGGAATAGATATAATAGACTGACACATTAACATTATTAAAACGAACAAGGCAGTTGAAATTGCTTTATAACATTCTTCACATATAGTGTAGAGGCGTAGCTATTAGTAAACAAAAGTTTGGTTGTAAATATCTTTATTATAGCCAGAAATGTAACATGACAACCAGTGGTATTGGATAAAAAAAATATAAATTGTCATCACAATAGTTAAATTAACTGTTAATAATGTAATGGTAACCATGGAAAGTAATTCAATGATCTTCAAGTTGACAAAATTAGATATTGCAAACAACCTTTTAAGGAATTTACAAGAAGAAATGTTTAAGAAAATGGAACACAACTCGTGCTTAAAAAATTGAAGGACAACATACGTATGTAATTTTATAATTTTCAATGTTTATTTATTTTATTAGGTTCCAAACACATTATGTTAATATATATATTTTAATTAATGTTTCCCTACTTATTAAGTTGTATGGCATGAGTAGGGTAATCATACATTTAAAATTAATTTCCATGTTAGGAGTCTGGCCATAATAGAACTAAACTATGCATGGGGCGACAGGTCTAGAAGGCCCTTGGTCTACCAGCCGGCTGCTGGTCTCATATCCACATGCGCTAATCATCCAGCCAGTGTAGGGGTGACATGTGGTCAGCATGTCGGGTCCCCCACCCATCACAGCTGGTTTCCTCACTGGATCTACCCTAATTCCTCATGATGCTGGATGAGCATCGGTCCCATATTGGCCGAAATTACATGAGAGAATGTCTTCCCCCACAGAGACTCGAACCAGCGCAAGTTTCGTAGTTCAGCGCCAAGGTATCCCTCTTTAACCACTTGCCAACGGAGCAGGACCATAATAGAACTAGAGATTCAATAAATTACTGTATTTACTCTCAGTTGTCTTGGAAGCATAGGGCCTTTCTGAAAACATCACACCGGATTTTTTTTGCATTCCTAATTTGATTCCAACTTTTACCTCATTGTTCAATGTTTTCTGTTACTTGGTGCTGCGCCATGTAATTTTTGATCTTGAGGTTCAACAGACTTCAAGGTCTAATCCTTGATGCTGATGAATTCTCAGTGAAGGATAGATAATATTTGAAGAGAAAAATTATACGTTCTGACTGGGGTTTGAGCCCAGGACCTTTGGCTTTATAGACCAATGCTCTACCACTGAGCTACCTGAGAAGCGCCCATCTATGAAGCCTTACTGCTGGTGGTAGAGCATTGGCCTAGAAAGCCGAAGGTCCTGGGTTCCAGCCCTGGTTTGGGCGTGTTATTTTTCTTTTCAAATATAATTTATCCTTCAGTGAGAAGTGTTAAATTAACAACATGCTATGTTTACGTCGATTTTGGGCTGCCCAAAATCGATTAAAAAAATTAAATATCTATAAAAATGTCCGACCATTGCGAGGGGGACAAACAGAAATACCAGTGTCATTGCGGTGAAGTTACATCTTCACGCGGCGACTTAAGATGCATATGATATCATGCAATGTGATTCCTGAATGACAAACGAACCAACTTCTACATGATAGGTTTATGTCGGTTTTGCAGCGCAAAAACAGAGTTCAAAAATTAGATTAATAATCCAGGCTATTTGGCTGCAATAAAATTATTATAAAAATTAGATTAAAAACTACATGGTAGTTTATGTCGGTTTTGCAACGCAAAAACAGAGTTCAAAAATTAGATTAAAAACTAGATTAATAATCCTGGCTATTTGGCTGCAATAAAATTATTATGAAAATTAGATTAAAAACTACATGGTAGTTTATGTTGGTTTTGCAACGCAAAAACAGAGTTCAAAAAAGAGATTAAAAACTAGATTAATAATCCTGGCTATTTGGCTGCAATAAAATTATTATAAAAATTAGATTAAAAACTACATGGTAGGTTTATGTCGGTTTTGCGCCGCGAAAACAGAGTTCAAAAATTAGATTAAAAACTAGATTAATAATCCTGGCTATTTGGCTGCAATAAAATTATTATAAAAATTAGATTAAAAACTACATGGTAGGTTTATGTCGGTTTTGCGCCGCGAAAACAGAGTTCAAAAATTAGATTAAAAACTAGATTAATAATCCTGGCTATTTGGCTGCAATAAAATTATTATAAAAATTAGATTAAAAACTACATGGTAGGTTTATGTCGGTTTTGTAACGCAAAAACAGAGTTCAAAAATTAGATTAATAATCCTGGCTATTTGGCTGCAATAAAATTATTATAAAAATTAGATTAAAAACTACATGGTAGGTTTATGTCGGTTTTGCAACGCAAAAACAAAGTTCAAAAATTAATTTAAAATCTACCTAATAAAGGAGGAACCAACTCCAATAGATGCGACCATGGAATGTGATTCCTAAATGACAAACAAACTAACTTTTACATGGTACGTTTATGTCGGTTTTGCAACGCGAAAACCGAGTTCAAAAATTAATTGGATATCACCTGATAGAGGTAAAATCCACTTCAAAAATCAGTACATTGCGGTCGGGTTATGAATTATTTATAACATTTTCCCATGATACTAAAAGCTGCTATATTCGTTGAAAAAAAATAGTATTAAATTTTGTGATGAAAAATTAAAGCGTGGCAATCATCTCATAAATGTAGGATATTTTAATATTTTAATAAGGAAATAATTTTAAAAATTAAGTACCGTTTATTATTTATAATTCATATGTAACTATTTTATCAACTTTAACGATAACTCTGCCATCTCTTCGGTAGATCTCAATTAATTTATGGGAGATCTCGGTTCAGAGTGACATCTGACGTTGAAATTTGATTAATAGTGTACAGCGCACAACAATATTTTAAATTAACTATTGGATGCGCTTGTTTGATTTCAACTTTTTTCATACTATGATGAATTTTATATATTGTGTATGTTATTAAAATGAGAGTGTAAAATCGATAATTAGGCCTATAGTTCACAAATATTTTACGAATAAACGTAAGTAGCGTGTGATTACTCACTTTAATACAAGAGGTAAAGGAAATTCTTGACTATGTTTTTAACCGTTTAGGTAATTTTTCCTATTCTATTGTTTGAGTCCAATTTCTTAATTTCATAATATATCATTAATCAATGCCCACTCGGGCGAACCTTTTACTTATTATTCTTATAATTATCATTTGGTCAATACTTACTGATTTTTAGGAGTACGTATCATTACATGTATATAATTATACGATATTTAATTGCCGATTATATTACCTGATTATATATAAAATTTCCCGACCAAAAAAAATCACCTGTACTCTAATTATGTTTTATATTTATATTAAGATATTACTATGGTGGATGGATAAATGTATTTCAGTTAAATTTTGCACAGAGGCCATTTTATCCAGTCTTGCGGTTATACCACGAGCCTGAAAAATAAGACTCGGGACTTTTCCTCTCGAAGGACTAGTCCCTTGGATACTTCCATCCTAAACAAATCCATCGATCCCGGCCGGGTTTGAAACCCCGACCCTTGGGACTAGAATTTATTATTACATAGGCATATTAATGTATTTTTTATGTGTACTTATTTGACGCTTGTAATATATGTAAGACAGGGCTGACAACCCGGCTCAAATCCAGTGCCGATTGTATAGAAAAGTAGCAACTTTAATCTTCTACTACCCCAAGGATCTCCGGTTTATACAGGGTCACATTACATCAACACAAATTAAGGAGCACTACACATTTTATAAACTTTATATAATATATATATTTTAGAATTTGCCAATTGGCCTCCTGCGACTGCAGGGTGGCTTACGTTACATCCCCGGGTTAGCCAATCCCTTGGGACTATCACTTCAACTTTTTAAAGGATCGCTTCCATCTTTGTCTGTCTTGAGCTATTCTAGTCCACAATATTCCTAGATAATACACTTAAACACTTCACTCCAACGCTTTTTCTGTCTTCCAACTTTCCTTTTCCCTAGTCTGGGTTCCAATATAGTCACTGCATACGTCCACTTTTTAGGATCCATTCGGAGCACATGACCCCCCCCCCATTTCCATTTCAGCCCCATTGCTGATGGTGCTACGTCTTTTAGATTCGTTATCATGCGAATGTCCTCATTCCTTAAGCGGTCCCTTCTTCTGATGTATATAATAACTTCCGCTCCAAAATAAATATTACATTTTACTTATTTATTTATAAAAACTTAAACTCCATGACACGACAGAGGTGCACGGTCATCCAGCCAATGTAAGCATGACATGTGGACAGCATGCCAGGGCCCTAGCCGTTATAGCTGGTTTTCTTAACCTGGGGCCACTACTTATTGTAAGGTATTCTAGTTCCTCACGATGCTGGGTGGCACCAATCCTATACAGGTACTGGCCAAAATTCCAAGAGAAAATATCTTCCCCCACAGAGACTCGAACCAGCGCAAGTTTCGCAGCTCTGCACCATGACATCTTGCCTTAACCACTTGCCTACGGCGCGGGACCATAATATAACTAGAGATTCAATAAATTGCGAAAAGAAATTAAATTAAATATTACACAAGAGTTAATTTGAACCAAATACAGTATATGAGATTCACGCGGTGGTAGCAGTAGTAGTATTTCCTCGCAGTTGTCTTGGAAGCATAGGGCCTTTCTCAAAGCATGACACCGGACTCTGTTTTTTGCATTCCTGACTTGATCCAACTTTTACCTCATTGTTCAATTTTTGTTATTACTCAATACTGGGCCATGTAATTTCTGATCTTCCTCTTTTTCTAGGCAATTCATGTGGATTTCATTCCAGAGATCTCTTTGGGATGCTGTCTAGTTTTGTTCTGAGAATGTGTCCAATATATTTCCATTTGGTATATTGAATATCTGGCGCAGAGCTACGGGACTTGCACTGGTTCGAGTCCCCATGGGGAAGAAATTTTCTTATGGAATTTCGGCCAGTATGGGACCGGTGCCCACCCAGCATCGTGAGGCATTTGGGTAGCTAAAATAAGTAGCAACTCCAAATTGATAAGACCAGCTATAACGGCTGTGGGACCGACATGCTGACCACATGTCACCTCCTACACTGGCTAGATGATTGTCTACATATTTTATTAACAAATGTGGACGTGAGGCCAGCAGCCGGCAGGTAGGCCAAGGGCCTTCTAGGACTGTCGCGCTTGGAGTTTTTTTTATATTGAATCTCCCTCCAGATGTCATCACCTGATGTTACGTTCCATAATTTATCATTTGATATAGTTTTTGGCCTCTAGATTCTCAAAACTTTTATATAATGTAATTGTTCCTTCCCAAGTCTCACACCCACATAGCACATTGCTATTGAATGATTTTAATTTACTTCCAGTTGATATTTGTTTAGATCTTCGTATGGGTGACAATAATATTGTCAGAATAGAGCTTTTGATTTTCTAATTATAGCCTTAATATCTTCCTCTGATCCTCTTTTTTTTATATAATGCTTCCTAAAAACTGGAATTTGGCTACCTCCTCCATTTCTGTATCATTGAGCTGTAATCGCATTTCAGTTGCATCATTTCCTCTCATTTTTTGTTTATTCAGTCACAGATTATCTGTGCTTGCTGCCTTCTCCAGATTTCTTAATTTTCTTTCGATCAGAGAATCTGTGTGCCAATATACAAACATCGTCGGCATATTCTAGATCTTCGAGCCTACCATTCAGATCCCATTGAATCCCTCTACATCTTCAATTACATGCATTTGCCATTATATAGTCTAAGAGCAATATACAGCAAACAACATTGTCTTACTCCATTTTGACAGGAAAAATGTTTGGATAGTTTGTCCTGATGTGATATATAACAAACATAGTTTTCATACGTACTTCGTATTGCAGTCTAATAGTCAAATATTATACATTACGTGGTTTTTATATTTAGGCCTACAATTTCTATTGTGTGTAAATTAATTAAAAATAATTTACCTGGTTATAGGGTAGTAGATGACAATAAATTTCAGATAGTGTTAGCAGATGATTATGTTACAATAAAAGCAAAAACTTAAAATAAAATGTATTATATTACTGGATTAACCAGCTTCATGGGATAGTGGTCAGCGGTACATGGGGTTCAGGGTGCGGTTCCTGATCAGACCAGTAATTATTCTTAAATGGAATTATTACTGTGGCCTCCCATGGTCTGGATTTAATCATATGAAAATAAATTGTTAACAGTTTTATGAACAAATGACATTCACCTTCATGAGAAGAAGCATAACTAACTTCAATGTACTAGGTTTATGTCGATTTTGGTGGCAACAAAATTAATTTCAGGTTGAAAATATCAATAACTAACTTCTACGTACTAGGTTTATGTCGATTTTGGTGGCAACAAAATTAATTTCAGGTTGAAAATATCAATAACTAACTTCTACGTACTAGGTTTATATCGATTTTGGTGGCACCAAAATTAATTTCAGGTTGAAAATATCAATAACTAACCTCTACGTACTAGGTTTATATCGATTTTGGTGGCACCAAAATTAATTTCAGGTTGAAAATATCAATAACTAACTTCTACGTACTAGGTTTATGTCGATTTTGGTGGCAACAAAATTAATTTCAGGTTGAAAATATCAATAACTAACTTCTACGTACTAGGTTTATATCGATTTTGGTGGCACCAAAATTAATTTCAGGTTGAAAATATCAATAACTAACTTCTACGTACTAGGTTTATGTCGATTTTGATGGCACCAAAATTAATTTCAGGTTGAAAATATCAATAACTAACTTCTACGTACTAGGTTTATATCGATTTTGGGCTTGCCAAAATCGAGTTCACAAATTTATTTCAGGTTGAAAGGAGTCAACCGCAGGTCACAGGAAACACGGACGACGGCTCTCTGGTTCAGTGACATTGCCCTCATGTTATAAATAATTCATAAAATTTTGACATGCCAATAGTTGCCACATTCGTTGAAAAAAATTAGTGAAATAGATTCCAATTGGTTGTGTTTCTTCCCATTCTTTAATGATCTTATTAATATACAGATTGAATAATGAGGGGGGAAATCCACATAATACTATACCTGATAGCTTAGTTACACAATCTATTAATGTTATTAAAGGTAAAAAAAAAATCATCATAGTATGAAATAAAATGTTTGGATGGAAGACTTTTACTTATTTGTTGAAACTTATGCACTCGTCTTATGACTCGAGCGTATACATTTCAACTCATACATAAAAACAATGTTCTCCAAATTTGTATCGTAATATGATATTTTTAATTTGCCGGTTATCGGTACATAATATAAACCGGCAACAATGAGCAGAACGCGTTCTGTGAGACCCGTACCACTGTTGTCGCATTCAAATGAAACATCAGTGGACTTAATGCAGCTTTCTTCTTAAACAAAAAAAGAAGAACGCTGGGGGACCGGTCGCTTTATTATGTACCACAAAACTATGTTATTATAAAACTTAAATATTCATATGTATCTAATTGTCTGTCTAACTGAATTTCCCTTTAAGTTACCATAAAAACGGAAACATAATGCAGGTCAACTACTAAAGGAGAAATTTTTACGATTAGCAATGAGGTCTCCCCTCCATGGTATCTTTACCTTGTCGTGGTGGAGTGGCTTGCAAGCTTAAATGATCCCGAGAGCTATGCCGGCGGTAGCATTGCTGACGATAGGGTTGCCCATGCCGGACTGGTCGAAGGTGATAAGCCAGACGAAAAAAGTACCTTGGTCGAAAGAGTGACGATCTTTCACCGTAAAAATACAACCGTCAAGAAATGCGGACATGGGTTCAACTGGGGTAAAATTTTCCGGAGATCAAATAGTCCCCCATTCGGGGACTACTTCAGGGAACCCATGCCACAGGCTCAAACACAGGAACATGGAATGTTAGGACTTTATACAATAGCGGGGCACTAGAGATATTAACGCGGGAATTGGATAAATCACCCTTGGATATAGTCGCTTTACAGGAAGTTAGGTGGCCAGGAGAAGGTAGTCAGGAATCAGGAAGCTTTGCATTATACTACGGGGGTGCAGAAAGACCTGCATTTGGAACGGGTTTTTTAGTCAGGAGGAGGATCCTATCCGCTATCCGAGATATTAAGTTTGTTAGTGATAGGATATCATACATAATTCTAAAGGGTAAACAACATGATTTTATAATTGTAAATGTACATGCCCCCACAGAAGATGAAGATGACGAGATCAAGGATGAGTTCTATGAAGAATTAGAATGCTTATTTGATAGCCTTTCACGATATCATATGAAAATTGTCTTAGGAGATTTTAATGCAAAAGTGGGGCGGGAAGATATATTCAAACCAACAATAGGCAAATTCAATCTTCATGAAGATAGTAACGACAACGGGGTTAGATTAGTCACATTTGCCACATCGAAGAATCTCATTGTTAAGAGCACAATCCTTCAGCATAAGGATGTTCATAAATACACCTGGACGTCCCCAGATGGAGAAACTCGGAACCAGATAGATAATGTATTAGTGGACAAACACTGGCACAGAAGCATCATCGATGTTAGATCAGTTAGAGGGACAGACTGCAATTCAGATCATCATCTGGTCAGAGTGAAAATCAGACAACGGCTATCGCTAGTGAGAGGAACAAACGCTAAAGATGATTCTGTAAAATTTGAATTAAAAAACTTGAAAAATGATGAAATGCGGCAAGAATACCAAATCAAAATTGCTAATAGATTTGAAGTACTGGAATCTTCAGATGCCAATGTGGCAAACGAAGAAGAAACTGATATAAATAAAGAATGGGAGGCTATAAGAGATACTATTAAATTGTCAGCATCAGAAAGCATTAGTTGTTTAAAAAAGAGGCAAAAAAAGAAATGGTTTGAAGAGGAATGTGCCGACATTGTAAAGAAAAGAAAGCTAGCAAAAATGAAATGGTTACACGAGCCAAATGAGGTAAATTTAGAGCAATTAGGTAGTATTAGACGGGAAACCACCAAGTTACTAAAGAGTAAAAAGAGGGAATATTTGGGAGAGAAGATTAATGATCTTGAAATGAACGCAAAAAATAGGAACATTAGAGAATTATATCAGGGAATTAGTATAGAGAAGAAAGGGTTTCAGGATAGAACAAACATAATTCGGGATGAAAATGGGAATATGATTGCAGATTCCAGGAGTATATTAAATAGATGAAAAAGTTACTTTAATCAGCTATTAAATGTACATACAGAACAGGACATTGAGGAGGATAATTTACAGACAGCAGAAATGCTAGTCGCAGAACCAAATGCATTAGAGGTTGAAATGGCGATAGAAAAATTGAAGATGTATAAAGCATCAGGTTCAGATGAGATCCCAGCAGAACTGATAAAATCAGGGGGAGAAAAACTGATGGACAAGATATGCTGGTTGCTTAGTATGATTTGGGAAAAAGAAGCTCTTCCAGATGAATGGAAGGAATCAATTATCGTACCAATTTATAAGAAAGGAGATAAAACTGATTGCAACAACTACAGGGGCATCTCATTACTTTCAACTTCGTACAAAATTCTTACAAATATATTAGTAAGTAGACTTACGCTCTATATTGATGACATTCTAGGAGATCATCAATGTGCATTTAGAAGTAACAGGTCTACAACAGATCAGATTTTTAGTATAAGACAGATTTTAGAAAAGAAATGGGAATATAATGGTACTATACATCAACTATATGTAGACTTCAAAAAGCATATGATTCAATTAAGAGGGAGAGTTATATAGTATCCTGTTGGAGTTCGGAATTCCTAAAAAGTTAGTTAGATTTATAAGAATGTGTCTAAATGGCACAAAGAGTAGGGTGCGTGTAGGCAAACAGTTTTCAGACACTTTCGAAATCCAGAATGGGTTGAAGCAAGGAGATGCACTATCTCCTCTACTATTTAAATTTTGTACTAGAGCATGCCATTAAATCTTTAGAGAATGAGGAAGGCTTACAACTGAATGGTATTAATAAGCTGTTAGTTTATGCAGATGATGTAGTATTATTGGCCGATAGTGAGGAGATACTAAAGGACAACACACACACACACACACACACACACACACACACACACACACTATTGAATAACACTAAGAAATTAGAACTGGATGTAAATACCAATAAAACTAAATATATGGTCACACGTAGAAATTCATTATATAATGGAAATGGACAGCTAATGACAAATGAGGGAAATTTTGAGTAAGTGGCTGAATTAAAATACCTAGGAACAATAATCACAAATAGGAATGAGATGCACAAAGAAATTAAAAATAGGCTCAATTCTGGAAATGCGTGCTATTATGCATTGCAGAGACTCGTTGTCCCAACTCCTTTCAAAAAACGTTAAACTGAAAATATACAAAACTATTATTCTACCAGTTATATTATATGGGTGCGAAACATGGACTCTTACTTTAAGGGAGGAAAGGAGATTACAAGTATTTGAGGATAAAGTACTTAGGAAAATTTTTGGACCAAAGAGAGATGAACAGACATGTGAATGGAGAAGACTACATAACAATGAACTACATGGTCTTTATAGGAAGCCAGATATAATAAGAACAGTTAAGTCTCGGAGATTGCGATGGGCAGGACATGTTGCGCGTATGGGGAATGAAAGACGTGCATGGAAGCTTCTTGTAGGAATGCCAGAGGGAAAACGTCCAGTTGGTAGACCAAGAATGAGGTGGGAGAATAACATTATCTAAGATTTGAGGGAAGTAGATTATACAGGGAATGATTGGAAAGCATTAGCTCAGGATAGGGATGTATGGAGGGCTTATGTCCGCGCGGCCATGCACCTACGGGTTCGATAGTGCCAGTGAGTACGTAAGTAAGCAAGCAATGAGGTCTCGAGTTAGCGTGCTGCCTTGTCATGAAGAGGGTTTGATTCCTGATTAGGACAAGCTTCCTGGGTGAGGTTTTTTCCTCACCTATAAGACAAATGTGAGGAAGCTTGAGGCCCAAACAATCTCCGAATATCATTTGGCCATTATCACCATCATTCTTCTCACCCCACCACTGCCTACCTGCTAAAAGAATGTTTTTCTCCTCGTTCTACTACTCTTAAAATCGCCCATATTAATGCTCAAAGCATTCTGCCTCACATTCATGAAATTCGACATTTATTTTCCGAGATTTCTCTGCATGCGATCTTAATATCTGAGTCCTGGCTTAAACCTTCCCTTCACTGCTCACTTGTTGATATTGACGGGTACACCCTCTGTCGCAATGATAGACTAGGGAAAAGAGGTGGGGGAGTTGCGATGTATATCAAATCGAGCCCAAAGTCATTCTTCACTCCTCCCCTGATTACAATGCACGACCAGAATTCCTCTTCATTGAAATTTCAGCTAGTTTACAGAGATGTCTCCTGTGTGTGGTGTACAAACCTCCGAAAGTAGAGTATCTTAGTGACATAGAAACACCTTTATTAAGTTTACTGCCGCATTATCAGCATGTTATAGTAATGGGCGACTTTAACTCTAACTTACTTTCTTCCTCATCTTCATCATCAGAACTACTGGCATTATTTCACGCATGCAATATGTATGTCTTGCCTTTACAACCAACTCATCACTCATCGACGACTGATACGCTATCGACATGCCGTGGCATATTTGGACCCTATGCACAATTGACGAAAAATTGCTTAAATTTAACAATATGATATTAGAACTTTACGACAAACATGCCCCCTTGAAGACTAGACGAATTACTAAATCCCCAGCTCCCTGGATGTCCCACGAAATTCGACTACTGATGGCGGAGAGGGATGCTGCTTTTCGAAAATATAGACGGGACAAAAGTGACGCTAACTTAAGACAATATAAGACATTAAGAAACAAAACGAATCAAAACATTAGGAACGCTAAGTTGCGGTATGCTCATAGTCTCATTGATCCAAACACAAATGCAAGTGATATGTGGAAACGTATTAGATCAATGGGTCTACGGCAGCCGACAACCAAAGGAGAGAGCATTAACATATCACTGGACGATCTAAACCAACATTTCACATCATATGCCACACTTAACATAAACACTATGACCAAACAACAAACTATAGATGAGCTCCTATCCACACCTACTCCTTCCCGAGAAAAATTCTTTTCCTATATAATGCCAATCGACGTTAAACTATCCCTGGACCGCATTAGAACTAAAACACAAGGTATAGACAATATAAGTATCGACTTTTTAAAGAAAATACTCCATGTCATACTCCCAACTGTAACCCATATATTTAATGCCTCAATTATGACCTCAACTTACCCCGAACTCTGGAAAAAAGCTATAGTCAGACCAATCCCTAAAATTAAATCACCTGTAACACCAAACGACTTTAGACCAATCAGCATCCTCCCAGTCCTATCTAAGGCCTTGGAGCGCATTGTTCATGGACAATTAACTGATTACCTTAACACTCATAACATACTCGACCCATACCAATCAGGTTTTAGGACAGGCCATAGTACGGCAACCGCACTTCTTAAAGTTACCGAAGATGCGCGTGAAGCAATGGACAGTGGCCACATGACAATATTTACACTCTTGGACTTCAGCAAAGCTTTCGACACAGTTGACACTGACATATTAATAGCAAAATTACGCGCTCTGAATCTTTCGGACAATGCTGTTAACTGGCTTGGATCCTATCTTCATGGTCGCCAGCAATGTGTATCCAATGCAGAACTTTCCTCATCCCGGCTATCACTGAAGGGTGGCGTCCAACAAGGTTCAGTGTTAGGATCACTCCTGTTCTCTATCTATGTTAACGATATATCCACTAGACTTACCTATTGTCGATATCACCTATACGCTGACGATTTGCAAATTTACATTCACTCCCATCCTGACGATGTACATGACACACTAGACAAAATTAAATAGTGACCTAGACTCAATTTCCCAATGGTCGAAGAAAAACATGGACTTAATCTAAATACTGACAAGACACAGTGCATAATTATAGGACATCGGCGAATCCAAAGCATTATAAATTACGAAAATATCCCTACCATTCTCCTAAATGACAAAAATATCCCCTACAGCTCAGTAGTAAAAAATCTGGGTATCTATATGGACCAACACCTAGACTGGAAAATCCAGGTGAATAATACCTGCAAGAAAGTGTTCTCAATTCTTCACTCCCTAAATAGTTTTAAAAACTTCCTTCCTACAAAATTAAAACAAATACTTGTACAGACTCTTATAATGCCACACTTCGACTACTGCGACATATTACTGACTAATCTGACAACTGATCTATCTGACAGACTACAGCGTGCTCATAATGCGTGCATTCGATTTATATTCAATCTCCGTCGTTATCATAGAGAACCGAATAGAGCGGCCTCTCTGTGTTAAATTTTGGACGCAATTTCATACCGCTGCGCCATCTGAAGATGACCACGGTACTACTTGAGCATGGCCACGGTGGCTCAATCGCAATAAAAGTACCCTATCCTTACCCATTCTTTTAAAAATAAAATTTAAAGCTAAACACAAGCAATGCTACTTTGTGGACAATTTTAGCATGTTTTATTCTTATTCTCTTCGAAAGAAAATTACAAGAACTTTGCCAACTTTTCAGATGTCTTTAACTATAAATTATTTTAATTTTTTTTTAAATTCATCAATTAGTAAGTTGACTAAAATGATTTACACAATTTCATAAGTATTTATTAAAAACCATTCCACTTTTAGATGAACATAATGAATATGGGAAATTGCTATTTATTAGAAAATAATTGGAAATGTTAGACCTATACAACAAAAATATTGGCAAAATTTTTGTAATAATTTTTTAAGTAAAAATAAAAAATGCAAAATTGTTTACAAAGTAACATTTCTTGTGTTATTTCCATTAAGAAATATCAAACAGGATCTGGATAATGGATATGCTAAAGCAGCACCATTTGACGAGCCTGGTCTAATGAGTCTAATATGCTATTTGTTTTTGTTTTTTAAGAACTGAAACCATAAAGTAATTTAAGCACAAGTTTTTAAATGTTCTTAAAATGAAAATTCAAAAATACCTTGGGTTTATAAGAATGTAGCAAAAAGAAATTCTATGCATCATTTCTCTATTCTGAACTACTCATATGTGAATGCACGCACATCAACTCTATTTAGTAACCAGACTTGTCTTGATTAGTTTGCTTTTAAAAATGAAATAACATGATTCATTTATTGCCTTATATTAAAATTAATATTTTAAAAAAATTATACATTTTATAGTTACTGCAGTATGTACATTATTCAAGATGAATAGAATTTTATCAATGAAACTTCAGTCACATACGTAGTTAAAGATTCAATATTTCAACAATAAACCTAATTATTTTATATGTAATTTTATAAGAAGATTATTTCACATTTATTTACTAGCTTCCTATTACCCCAAGCCCTATAATGGGATCACCTACCTTTACATTTTGATTACAAAATCTAATAGTTCATTAGAGAAGAAATATGTATATTCTCCAAGGTGCAACAAGCCCTTGGCCTACCAGCTAGCTGCTGGCCCAATATCCACCTGCAAGAAGAATCCAAATTGTATGACATTTTAGGCTTACATACCTATTTAAGCCTAACACAAATGCCTACCTTCATTACTACCAGGAAATTGCTGAATAGTTGAATGTTAGGCCAAATTATTGTTGTTAAAATTGACGGAACAGTTTTGTTCTCTAAGTAATTAGCTAATTACCAACACTTCATATTAAGATTTTTTTGCACATGTTAAATAAATGTTATAAAAGACATAGAAAGTTCTCAACGAGGTAGAAGTAAGGATGAATTAAAATTTACATGACACAATATTAACATAATTTTAAAATTTGTAATTTAAAATATGCTCTATAATAGTTCAAAAATTTGTTTTTAATAGAACACAACCACTTTTCTGCATAGTCTATAATGTACTGGTACGTTCTTGCAATAAACTTGTAGATATTCTTGAAGTGCAACTTCATTACACCTACTGTAGAGCCTGGAAAAAAAAATATATATATATACATACACATATATATGTATATGTATACATACATATACAGTGAGTTTCACTTGACCTGCAGTCGTTAGTGGGAAAAGTGACTGCAAGCATTGAGTCATCAACTCACGCTGTCCATGCAATGTCTATGCTAGTGGCCGCAAATCGAGTGAAACTCACTGTATATATAATATGTGTCAATGTCCTTCACAATGAAGGTATTCCCAACCCTTATATATATTGACGATCTAGGATCATACTATTCTAAGTAAGTGTTTTATTTAGAATTCTAGTTATGTCAATGTCCCGTATCTATGGGCATTGAAAAAAAATAAAAACCAAGAATTTCATACTCTAATTTTCCAAAGGTGTTACTAACCAAAATATTGAATTCCTGATTTATTATCAAATGGCTTTGGAAATGTAACATTCACAACAAGAATTGTAAAAAGATGGACTTCACACAATATGACCCTGAACCATTGTATATGTATTATGTACATGTATACACTAACATATTTTTAAGTTCTTTCTTGTAATATTTCACAAGCAGTCAAAACTTGCATTGAAAATTGAAATTACAATACCTGAAAATACTTTACTTAAAAGGACAGAATACTAATACCATAAATAAACTAATAATAATGATTACACTGTCTTCATTATTACCATTCAGTGTTTATTTACTTTCTTTTTTAAGTATAAGTCTTCAATATTGGAATGTTTCTCCTCTGGTTGGCAACGAGCATTCTAATATGCTGTGTATATTGGCAGTTTGTATGATTTGTAATTATATCCAGTTTTATCTGTTGGCACATGTGTACGGATCTACTTAGACTTAGATTTTTTTTTTGGCTCAACTTTAGATTATTTTACCCTTCAGTTTCCATAGTATATTCTTTTAATGCTGTTGCTCTACGTACTTCTTCTGCCTTAACTAACATTTGATAATATTTTAAACACTCGCAACAATACTTATAACTTTTTTTTACAATTATTAAATATTTATCTATGTATGCAATGATTTCTTCAAAGTTATGCAGATTTGTTGTGCATATGCACAAACGCTTAAATGAACTTCTACTAAATGGTGGAGATATCTGTGAAATTGGAATAAAATCAATATTCAAAAATGGATGTTCACTCATTTCATTTTGTTAGGTTCCGATGCTAAAAAGTTAGTGAACATTTAATTAAATAATATTCATGTAAATTGTTTAGTTAGGTTAGGAAGGGGAATTTATTGCAAAGGTTGGTCATATCGATTTCACATCTATGTGGTTCCATCTAGCAATACAACTCTATAAACTTTTTATAAATGTTTGCACATGTGCACTGTTATTCTGCAGGACTTAAAAATTATTAGGAAAGGTAAACAGAAGTTTTTTTCATTTTTTTGTCACATAATGGAAACTTTATCCCTAAATTTCTGTTATCTTTTAAGATTAATTTTTACACTTATGGGTGTTCTGAATAATGCTATCTCACTTTCATAACTGAATCTAATAAGAAACACTAAACAAAAATAATGAAACTTCAAAGTTAGTAAAATGAAGGTAGCAGCATTAGATCCACTCTGAATACCTCAAATTTACTTACCTAAAATTTTATACATGTGTAGACTTCCCAATCACTGTCATACGAAAATACACATATAGGATTTGATCTTTACAGCCTCGTTTATTCTATGAAAGAAATAATGATGAATAAGTACACACATTACAGGTTAAGAAATAAAAATAAATTAGGTAGGCCTATAAACAATTTTTTAAGGGGTATTTTAATGTCATGATGCAAACAAAATATACGGCGTGCCAATTTACATAATTCACAGTTAGGCCTATTATTTGAAAACACTATTTTCTGAAGTGAAAATTTATACTATATGTAATCATTCACCTACCTTCCATTAGCTGTATTTTCCAGCTTCACTTTATTCTTCGGATTGTAGATAATTAATTAATTTAACAATTAACTTCGATGCATCAATAATATTATATTATATTCAACCTCAAAACTTCTCTTCGTACAGTACATAACAATTCCACCGTTGATTTATTTAAATTTAATTCGAGTTTACATTTTACAACTCGATTTATTTGTACGTCATACGTCAACAATCGATAAAATAGTGACGGTGGCGCGTTCTTAAGATGACCACGGTACTACGTGGAAAAAAAAACTAAAAAATATTGCGTCCAAATCTCCCTATAATGATTCAATGGCCTGGTCGTTATGACCACGTGTCTCCTTCATTTCAGGCCTTATCATGGCTACGCCTAAATGACAGAAGAACTTTACATTCACATACCTTACTATTCCAAATTCTGCACACATATTTACCAACTTATTTAACAACACGTTTTCAACATTTATCGGCTCATCACAATTTAGGAACAAGATCACAAGACTCTTCTTTACTTTTGATACACAACACAGGACCTGTCTGTACTCTGAATCTTACACAATATCTATGGCTAGAGCATGGAACTCACTTCCCAGTCATGTCAGGGACTGTCAATCGCTTTCATTATTTAAATCCAAATTAACTGATATCTTAAGTTCGACACAATGAAAACATTAACTTACATAACAACTATATAGAGCATTCTATTAATAATCATGTAGGAAGCTACTTACTTTATTTTATATCATTTTAATTTTATTATATTCTATGTTTTTGTTAGCATTAGCTAGTATTAGATCCATCATCATTGTATTTTGTTTAGTCTGTATTTTAATATCTTAAAATTGTAATATGTACGTAATTTTTGTATAATTTTACTATTTGCTGGTTGAGTGAAAGAGAAGGCCTTATGGCCTTAACTCTGCCAGCTAAAATAAATCATTATTATTATTATTATTATCATTAGCACACAAGGTGTGGAAAGCAACGGAAAGCTACCACACCTATAATTCCCTAGTAAAGCTGCAGAGAATAGCATGAAAATCCTATTAATTTTAGTGAAAGACCTGCCCTTGGGCAGAACACTGTAAATAAATATTCATTACAAAAATTTTAAATACAACAAATTACATTTAAACCATAAAACAAAATAAAATGCAAGTCATTGAACAATATCCTAAATACACCTTCTTCTTCTTTAGTAGGCGACTACAACCTCATTGAAGTTTTGGCCTCCTCAACAATTTTTCTCCACCTGGATCTATCCTGCCTGGATACAGACTGGCCAATTTCCAATTTTCATTTCCAATATATCTTTTATAACATCATCCTGCCATCTGTTTTTTGGGCGTCCAGCTGTTCTGGTGCACATTGGTTTCCATTTGTATATTCTTCTTACAAGCTTGTCTTCCTGCATTCTATTTATATGTCCAAACCTTTTGGTCTTTGAGCTTTAATGTGGTTTATTATATTTTTATTTCATATTAGATTATTTAATTCAGAGTTCATTCGTATACGCCATGTGCCATCGCTTTCTCTAATTGGTTCAAAAATTCTCCGTAAGATTTTCCTTTCAAAGATAAATAGTTTTTGTTTTATCAGACTCCTTCAGACACATGTTTCACAGCCATAAGTTACAATCGGTCTTATTACTGTATTATACAGTTTAACTTTAGTTAATCTGGAGACAGGTTTACTTTTGGATAGTATTCTATTTGCATAGTAAGCTTTATTGCCCAAAGAAATTTTTTCACCAATTTCTTCCTCTATAGTTTTTTCCATTTACTGTTGAACCAAGATATTTATATGATTTTATTTCTCCTATATTTGTATCATTGATGTTCAGATTACTTATTTTTTCATTTCTTGTTGTACATTTTAAGTATTTTTTTTGGAATTATTTATTATTAATCCATATTCAACTGATTTTTCTTTTAACAACTGGAAAGTTTCTATAGTGTTGGTATGTTCCTTGCTGTTATCAATATGCCTAAATACATGTCAACATGCACAAATCTAGAAAAGTATGACAAGTACCTTTTTTAGTAATTATGTGCATGTATGCAGGAATACTAATATATATAAAAAAAAGGAAAATTTCTGATAGTTGATAGAGGAAGTGAACGTAGGATTTTTTAATTTGGTACTGTCTAAACCAATTTGCTCAGTATCATATATACCAGTACTTACTTAATGTCTGATTCTCGTATAAGATCCAAACAATGAAATTAAATACCACTTCTTAAAATTTGCTGTTATAATATGCTTAATTTGATAATAAAGAAGTGTTAATTATACTTTACTTTGATCACACCTTGCTATAAAAATGTATATTTTATAAATAATATTGCTATCAACATTGCTTATTGTTATGAATGTCAAATAAAGACACTGCCTTACTTATTTATTTATAGTCTATGGCACAAGGGATGTTTTTAAAATAATTTGTATAAATGTATTTTTTACCCACAATAAATCATTAAAAGTGAAGGAAGACATTGAAAACAAAGTAAATAAATTTAATTACATATGTGGCACCATAAGACGAAGTCTCAAAGGAACTAGAAAGGAGACACTTTAAAAATTTTATAAAACAATGGCAGTTCCAACACTACCATAAGGATTGGAACACTGGGTCTTAACCAAAAACCAGGAACGAAGAATATAAACATCAGAAATGATATACAATAAGTAAGTAAAGTGATCCCACAACAGGCCCGGAGGCCCTTGGGGTAGTAGGAGGTTAAGGCTCCCACTTTTTCTAGACAATCGGCACTTTATGTCAGCCGGGTTGTCAGCCCTGCGTGACGGCCGCCTTTACCCCCAGAACAAGCGTCTGGTACTCATTTATATTAGAGGCTGAGTCGACCCCAGGGCCATAGTGCCGCCAGAGGGTTTGGGTCAGTTTAAAAATCCTGACCCCAGCGGGACTTGAACCCTCGACCCTCCGGCTTGTAGCTCAGTGCCTTACCCACTACGCTATGGCGTGCCCCAATGATATATACAATAACAGATCAAAAACAAAATGAAAATATATGAAGTGAACTAAATAAATTCAAAGTATTAGATAGAATTGCACAATACAGAGATGAATGGATAACAATAGAATTCCAAAACAGATTCTTCATTACAAACCACTAGGACGAAGAAATGTAGGCAGACCCAGTAAAAGATGGACAGACCAATTCTAGCATGAGATCGGAACAGACCTTAAGGACTAGTCCTTGATGCTGCTGATGATGATGAATAAATCATTAACAAATACAGTTTCATAATGGTAGCATAGGGCCTAATACACCATTTACAAGCATATTTTACAGAAAAACATAAAAAAAAAACACTTTTATATAATTATTTGAGTACAGGATGAAATTTTTAGACTCAGAGATCCATCCACAGTAATTCTGCCCAAAGGCAGGTCCTTCACTGCAATCATAGCATTTTCATGCTATGCTTGCAGCTTTACTAGGGAATTGTAGATGTGGTAGCTTTCCGTTGCTTTCCACACCGGTGAAGGATGATGATTATGATGATGGCCATATGATTTCGCGGACCGTTTGGGCCTTAAAGATTTCCTGACATTTGTCTTACAGGTGAGGAAGAACCCCAATAACAACCCCACCCAAAAAAACTGCCCCGACCGGGGATCGAACCTGGGCCCGCTGCATAACAAGGCAGCATGCTACCTCGAGACCACAGCGGTGGACTACGCAGACATTTTAGATACAAATTTCATGGAATAAAAATATAGCCTAATGAAAATGCCTTCTATATTTGAGGTTACTAACAATGTAGGGCCTACAGTTTTCTTGAAAAATTGTGTTTTTTGTATTATATGTGAGTTGGCCTGAATTTATCACAAAACATGTATGTAAGTACAGTATATACCCCATACATCCATCGTAGAGAAATGGATGCTTCTCTAGATGGAGTTTCTTGACTAAGCCAATTTAGTGAAATTTATTTTCTAATATTTCAATTATTAAACCTAACATTATAAATTTAATTAAATTGTTCATCATTGCTTTATCAAATATTCTGCTAAGGTTTCTGGTGGTTTCCTTAGCGTAAATGTAAATGCCAGAGTAGTCCTAGTTTCATCAGTAGACCCAAAGTTTGCCTGTAGCTGGGCAAAAAGAAGGAAAATTTGAAGATTTTATTTCCACTGTGGAGTCATAACTGCAGCCTATTCATCATATAACCGTGCATACTTCAAAGGGCCGACCTCTAGCAACATTATATACTTCCTATGCTTGAAAATTTATAATTCCCACATCACGCAAAATATTCTAAGTTCCTACTACTCCACCAGAAATGTAAGACCCCCTCCCCTCCAATTCAGCTTCGTCACCTGCCATTCATATCTGAGGCCTCGGCAAAGTCCATTTACCATACAAAAATTTGCTAAGTCCCCCACCATTCCTTCGGGAATAAGGCACTCCTCAATACAGGCTCTTTGCCCATCCACAAATATCCAAAGCATATACTGTGCATATGTCCACCGCTGTGGTCTCAAGGTAGCGTGCTGTCTTGTCACGCAGCGGGCCCGGGTTCGATCCCTGGTCGGGGCAGTTTTTCTGGGTGAGGTTTTTATTGGGGTTTTTCCTCACCTATAAGACAAATGTCAGGAAAACTTTAACGCCCAAACGGTCCCCGAAATCATATGGCCATCATCATCATCCTTATCATCGTCATCATCATCATCCTTCACCGGTGTGGAAAGCAACGGGAAGCTACCACACCTACAATTCCCTAGTAAAGCTGCAAGCATAGCATGAAAATGCTATGATTGCAGTGAAGGACCTGCCTTCGGGCAGAATTACTATGGATGGATGGATACTGTGCATATTAGCTGATGGATAACATGCGACATTTTACATTTTCAATCAAATGACATGCTCAACATTATTGATTTAATTACAAAACACATAAAAATATCATAAAAATAATAAAAGTGCAAAAAAAAACACTCAATATACAAAATAAATAAAAATATTTAAAATCAACCAATTCTCATTGCCTTATGGATGGGTCCACCAACCATCTCCAAGACAATGCTTGAAATGACTTAATCTCTATATTACATTTATAAGTTGCTCTCACCGTCAACATACATTATTAATAAAATATAACTAATTACAATAAAATATATTCGGTTCTCGACAGTATTATACATATAAAAACACCTAAATAAGTTTAGTGGAGCTAATACATGGAGCCAAGAATGGCTGCCAGTCTCATTTTGTGGTGTTAATAATTGCATACAATTTAGGTACATTAAATAAATTAGTATTACTTCAACGGTACATATAATACATTTTTCTGGTGCTAATGGGCCACCTTCATGCCCATGCCATGAAGCTGGTATGTATCACAGTAGCCAGATTTTGTGTTGTTCTACATTTGAGTCATGGACACTAAAATGTCTCTAGCAGAAAAACTTCAGTAAACTTTAGTGGGTTATTGCTGGACTAAATCATGGATAATGCCATTAAACATTTTACTATAGCATAAACATAAATACATGTATAAATAAATAATTTAAAAATAATTACATATGTTGGCAACAAACGATGACTATCCATATGTTCAGCAGCTAAATTCCAAATTCCGAGCAATGTTCCAGTTGTACTGTAAAAAAACTTGTATAAGGTATTACTCAAGAATTAAATTAATGTTTTTATTACCTCACCTCATATACTCTTTCTTCTAGACTGCAGTTTTGGAGCTTATCTACATCATCAGTAGCCTCTGTTCGACCGGTGTTATGTCATTTCTTGGCAGTTTTCTTCTTCCTTCTATCGGTGGACCGACGAACCTCTGGATAAGGTCAAAATTTGCGGGAGTTTCAAAATTCATGAGTTTTTCTTCCTTGTTTTTTTGGATGTGGAATTTTTTTCCCAGACCGTGAGTTCTTTCTGTTTGTCTGTGTGTTTGATTAGGCTAGCTTTCGTGTTGATTAAATGCTTTTCAGACCAAGCATGGGCTGCTACAGCTGACTTGTCCACTTCACCGGTTTTTACATTTCTAAGATGTTCTTTCAATCTAGTTTTTAATTTTTTTTTTGTTTTTCCTATATAGATTTTGTCACTATCCTTACATTTGATCTGATATATTCCTGATTTGTGTTCTTCTTCAATTTTTTCATTTTTGTTGGTTTTAATTATCTTGTTTAGGCAGTATTCATTCTTTACAGCCAATCGAATGTTAAACTTTTTAAAAATTTTCTGGAACTTCTGTTTTAAAGGATGGTAAGTGAATTTTTTAGGCTCAACTGCACTTCTACTAGCGCTTGATTTTTCAGTTATATTTTTGTACACTATAGCTCTTCTTCTGTATTTACTAACATTATTTAACATTTTAAACTTTTTAAAACAATTTCTACAACATTATTAGATAATTCTGAACTATTTATTTAAATATGCAAATCACAATATTATGACACTGTTAGACAACATTGCTATTTTCTCCACAGAGTATATTACGATTTTTCTATCGCTGCTTTGGCTTATCACTGGTTGTATCAGCGTTAGGGAGTGATTAAGTAAGTGTACACTCATTTTTAATAAATGTTTGGTAATTTTAATATTATTAATGTATTTCTTTAACATAGATTTGGGGATTTATTGCAAATATTGGTCATTTAAATTTCATAGCGACAGATAGTAATCGAGGATGATAATCGATATGTGGTTGGATTGTGCATTATTACTGATCTATAAACTCTGGTGCATGCACACTGTTGTTCTATAGCACTTTGAAAATATTTCACGCTAGTTTAAGTGCAGTTTTTCCAATTTTTTTAATCTTATGTTCTCTTCAGTTTGTTTTCTTAGTGTGCTTTCATTAATTTTTGCCTTTTGAACTTGTTTATTTTCTTGTGTACCATGTTTTCCCCATAACCATTTTCTATTGCTACTTCTTTAATTATGTATTTTTCTTCTTCTTCATATTTTTCTCTGTTCAGGGGTACATTCACCAATCTGTGTGTTAAACTATTGAATACAGCTTCTTTGTGAGCGAAATGGTTGAATCCTGATGCCTTAATGTAGTTATCTTTATGTATGTTCTTTCTATATATTTTCGTTTCTTGTTAGGTTTAGATCTAAAAATGAAATTTGTCCCTCAGTTTCACTTTCCATAGTAAATTGGAAAAAGTCCAGTATTTGGCGGACACGAATTCTTCTAAGTTCCACAGAATCGCAGTGTGTATGCGCGAGTTGCTGTAATGGTTAATGTAGCCTCTGGTAGATTGCTCTGCAATCGGCATTACCAACTTTGGGAATAAATTCCCAAATGCTAAAAAAAATGGACGTAAACCAACTTGCCATTTCTTCACCAAAGAAAACAATTTACATGCATATTATTTAATCCCAAATGCTAAAAAAAATGGATGTAAACCAACTTCCCATTTCCTAACCTAACAAAAACAATTTACATGCGTATTATTTAATAAACTATAAACTAATTTTGGCTCAAATGCACTTCTACTAGCGCTTGATTTTTCTGTTATATTGTTATAAACTATAGCTCTTCTTCTGTATTTACTAACATTATTTAATATTTTAAAAATTTTCAAACCATTTTTATAACATTATTAGACAATTTTGAAGTATTTATTTAAATATGCAAATCACAATATTATGAAACCGTTAGACAATATGTGATGCCAACTACTATTTTCTCCACAGAGTATATTACTTAGTCTATAATTTTTCTATCGCTGTTTTGTGTTATCGCTGGTTGGATCAGCATTAGGGAGTGATAAGTGTACACCCATTTTTAATAAACGTTTGGTAATTTTAATATTATTGATATATTTTTTTAACATAGATTTGGGGATTTATTGCAAATTTAAATTTCATAGCGGGGGATGATAATCGATGTATATTTCACGCTAGTTTAAGTGCAGTTCTTCCCTAATTTTACATATACTAACACTAAATATGGCTTGAAATTATTTTCAAATGTTGGTAACTCCGATTTGAGAGCCACCTAGCGGATGTTACATGAAGCATTTCCGCGTCTCTAGAATCCGATGCACAAATTTCGCGTAATTTATTAATATTTAAAAATCGTAAGAAATGTTTATAAAATGGTTCCAAAATGTTTAAAATAATACGAAACGTGTTTACGGCATCAGTGGCATAAGATTGCAAGTGTAGAATTGTGTCCGCCAAATAATGGACCTCAGCCCATCCATTTCTTAAAACGTTTTGGAGTTAATTATGAAAAAGTACAGCAATATAAGAATGTCGTATGGAAAAATAACAGGACGAAGTATTCTAAAGTTGAGCCTAAAATAAAAATTAAAAATACTTACTTGTAAGTCGCAAGGTTGTCAAGTACAATAATTGTAAATTATAACGATTATCATCGGTACGGCTGGTCACAAGCACATCTATAAATAAACACTTTCATTTAAAAAAATCCACGTATTTTCCATAATTTCCACTAGAATTAAAATTTAAAATACAAGATTGAAAACATACAAAACCAGCAAGATAGAAAATCACTTTCTCCTGGTGCACTGTGCAAATGAGCGCTCACGCTTAATGTAACTTCCACCAGATGGCAGGGCATATCTATGAAATATTTTATGCACATTAGTGCGCATTTATTACTATTTACTTACTTAGTCACTGGCACTATCGAACCCGTAGGTTCATGGCCGCGCGGACATAAGCTCTCCATACATCCCTATCCTCAGCCAATGCTTTCCAATCATTCCCTGTATAATCTACTTCCCTCTAATCATAGTTAATGTTGTTCTCCCACCTCATTCTTGGTCTACCAACTGGGCGTTTTCCTTCTGGCTTTCCTACAAGAAGTTTCCATGCACGTCTTTCATTCCCCATACGCGCAACATGTCCTGCCCATCGCAGTCTACGAGACTTAACTGTTCTTATTATATCTGGCTTTCTATAAAGACCATGTAGTTCATTGTTATATAGTATTTATTACTATTATTATTATTATATTATATTGGTAGACCAGAATGAGGTGGGAGAATAACATTAGCTATGATTTGAGGGAAGTAGATGATACAGGAAATGATTGAAAAGCATTGGCTGAGGATAGGGAATTATGGAGAGCTTATGCCCGCGCGGCCATGAACCTACGGGTTCGTTAGTGCCAGTAAGTAAGTATATTATGAAATCTTCGCCACATTGTGACTAGATCGGCTGTGCACGGGTTTCACCACCTAATCCAGAGATAACCCACTGATCTGTGCAGCAAAGGTTTATCCACCCCAGGCCAACGCAAATGGAAGAGAGTGATGCCAGGCCTAGTTTTTTCTGCCAACGCTTGGAGGCGCTTCAGTCGCTATGTCGAAAAGCAAATTCGTCTACAGTGACAGGGCAGCCAACAGACTCCCTGAATTTAATTTTTTTTTTTATTATTTGAAATGAGCTGACCTACTCTTAATTTAAGTAGAAACATTATCTTGATAAAACGTTTGTTTAAACTATTCCATGTAATATTAGCTTTGAATAATTTTTATACCTAGTTTATTTTATTTATATCATAATAAACTGTATATTTTATTCTATTATGTTGGCTGCGTATTTTAAAATGTAGGAGCATCGTGCATCAATTTTTGATTGTTTAATTAGAAGGAATTAATTTTCTGTTAAAAGAATATTTTCTAGTAAGTATTATTTGTACGTAAATACATTAAAATATATGAACTGGCTCATGTTTCCATTAGGTCACGGAATTTTTTAAATTCCTTAAATTACTTTTACGGAATTATTAGGTTAAGGTTTTGTTTTTATTTACATTTCCTACTTTTATAAAAAAATTCTAATGCTTGTTAAAATTCTTAATATTTTTCCTGCGCATAATACAAGATTCTTATGCGACTGTTCCATTACATACGTGATCTAGTGGAACATCTTCCTGTGTATGATTGTTAGCCTATATAGTGCATACAGAAATTTTAGGGGGCAAACATGCTTTTGTATAATGTTAGAAATAATACGATTTTAAGTAACTTATTTTTCTTAGTGATAGGTACATTGATGCCATATCTTTGACGTAATTATATTGAATTATTATTCTTCATCTAGCCACCTGTCATTGTTTTGGGATCAAGTTTTGGATAAGATTCTCTATCTATCTTGGTTATTCCATGTCTACTCTTCCATAATTTCCATCCATTGAATTACCCTTTTCTAGACATTCTCCTTAACTTGTTCTTCAGACCTTGTCTATATCTTGGTCAACCTCTGAAAGACGATGTTAATAGAGCGAGTAAAGTTACATAAGACATAGCAAGCCATACTAGATAACTGTCTGCTATCGAAGGATAACCATATATTGAATTTATATATATTGTAACTTGAACCCCAGAATGTGTACTTGAGACTGAAAACATATTACATTAATTAAAACTTAAAAAAACAATGAAGGAATATTTAATTATAACTACGGTACTTGTTTTATAATTTTTTAATTTCAGCAAAAGAACTGATATTTTTAGATAGGAGAATGTTTATTTTCTACCAGTTCTTTTATAGCTTATTTTATGGTTGTTCTGTTGAAATAATACGTAGGATTTCTGTATTTTTTCATGTTCATATAACTGTAGTACGTTTATAAAGATTAAAAAACTATGTAGTGTCCATTACAGTACGTACTTTGTATAACTTTTTTTTTTCTTTCTATTCAGATCTGCAAATGTCCAGTAATGCTGCTCTTAAGCTCCATCTGGAAAGGGGTCATTGATAATTGAATTCACCACCAATACAGTAAAATGAATGGTTTATTGTGATTTAATGCATTGTTTGATTGAGATGATCATATGTTAAGAACAGTAAGATACCTGTAATTTTTAATTACCTTTTTTGTAAGGGACCAAATTTTGTTGGTAAATATGTAGGGAAAGAAATCAAAAAATCTCAATGCATTAATTCTTCATAATTACTTAAATTCTCTTATTGTTTAGTATTATTATTATTATTTTGTTCATATGTCTAAAATAAATAAATGATTATTAAATGATATCTCTATTTTTATTTGAACCTTTCCTTGATAATCAAGGTCACTTTCGGCGTTTGTAATTCCACATTTTAAATAATGCCTGGAATAATATTAATCAATCAGATTTTACAGCTCACGTCATATTATTGGTTACTTACAAGCATTTTAAAATAATATATTTCATAATTCACATACTTATATAAACATACGCTTATTAAATAGACCTATGGTACGCTGGTATTTTACATATATTATGTCGAAGAATAGTTGGGATGAATTATTTTTAAATATTGTAATATGTATTATAAACGACATAACGAAGTTAAGTAACAGCTGAACTGTAGAATATGGTTACTATGCTACATGTTGCATTCTTTTGACGCTTTTGCACTAAGTAACCTCTAACCTTAACATAAAAACTCTGGCATATTCTATTTCATCATAAAATATCCAGCATTTAAATTACAGATTAAATTAACCACTTTTATTGCATTTAGAAAATTTCTTCAGTTTAACTGTTAAAAAAGCAGAGAAGAGAAATGCACCTCTTCTATGCAAATATATGTTTATTCATGTAATAATGTTAACAATTTCATAAAATTGCAATGGACAGAACATGTAACATTGATGGGAAAAGTAAGAGGGACAAGGAAATTTCTTGTAGGAAAAGTGAGGGTAAGCATAAAATAGGTAGCCCAAGAATGAGATCCTGGAGATATAATATTAAACCATGATTTGAGGAAAGTGATTGAACAATTAACTCAGAATATAGATGTATGTCTGTACGGTCATGAAGATCTTGGTTTGATAGTGCCAATGGATTAGTTAACTTCATGTTTTTTTATTTATTTTACCTGATGGAGTTAAGACTGTAAGGTCTTCTCTTCCACTTCACCAGGGTTAAATTATGTATACAATAAGAATTATAATTATAGACTACACAATATAAAGTTGACAAGGGAAAGAAAAAAAAATAGTAATAATAATAGTAACAAAATTGGTCTAGATTAAGTAAATGGCTTGGTAAACAAAGTTTAGAATATAAAGTAACAATAAAAGTATACATGGAACACTGTTATACATTATATTTCAAAGGAAATATAAAGTGAGTTGCTTTTTAAACTGTTTTTGAGTTGTGCAGTCCTTGATATACGAGGGGAGGGAATTCCAGAGTTGAGTGGCTGAAACAAGGAAGGATGAAGAATAGTGAGATGTTTGATGTAGAGGAACAGCTAAAGTTAAATTTTCTCTTAATTGTGTATTCAAGTTATGTTGGGAGGATAGCGAATGAAAGCGAGTAGAAATATAAAGGAGTGATGAGGTGGACAAAATGTTGTATAAGAAGCTGAGGCAATGTATCTTTCGCCTGTCTTCCAATCGGAGCCAAGACAACATTTCAAATACTGGAGTTATGTGGTCTGATTTACGTAGGTTACATACATAATGTGCACAAGCATTATGAACTCGTTGCAGCCTTTGTCTGAATGTGATACTCATGTCAGTTAAGAGTAAGTTACAATATTCAAAATGCGGCATAATCAAAGTTGAGACAATGTTTTAGGGAATGGAAGATTGAATATATTTTTTACAAGTTTCTCTTAATGAAGATGCCAACTAAGATTTTGGTCGAAATACACACCAAGATTTTTCACGGAGGGTAAATGGAATTTGAGTTTGATTCATATTTACAGAAATTATCAATGAACAATCAATTTTGTTTAATAGACTTTGATGGCCAGTTACAATTGCTAGTGACTTCTCGGGATTTATAATGAGGTCTGTTTGTTTTGTCCACGTTGCTATGGAGTCAAGGTCTTCATTAAGTTGTTCAATTATGTCGTTAATCATTTCTGGTCTAGTATGTATGTAAAGGTGTAAGTCATCAGCGTAGATATGATATTTGTAATGTTTAATGCAGTCACTTATGTCATTGATGTATATAGAAAATAAAATTGGAGCTAATACTGATCCTTGTGGTACTCTGCACTCCACTGATCTCCGTGAAAAAAAAGATCACTTACAATAACTTATTGTTGGCAGCCAGTAAGGTAGGAGTGGAACCACTGAATCTAATTTTCAGAAAAATTTAGTAACTTAAATTTTGATAGTAAAATGTTTGTATTAACTGTGTCAAAAGCTCTGAAAAAGTTGATTAGAGTTAGGATTGTCAATTTACTCTGATCCATAGCCTCACATAATTATGTCCTCAGTAATGTTAAGTAATGCGGATGCCGTGCTGTAACCAGCCCAAAATACCGATTGATAAATGTCAAGAAGTTTGTGTTAATTTAAATAGTTGGTTAGTTGTTTATTTATAATCTGTTCAAGTGCTTTTGATAAGGTAGGTAGGATGCTGATAGGTCTATAATGTTGAGGGGAGTTTATTTTGGTGATGGGACGTACATGTGCTTTCTTCCATATGTTAGGGTATGTTGCAGTCATGATAGAGGCATTAAATATGTGAGTTAAAGTTGGTAAGTTAATGTCCAAGATTTTGTTAATAAGAGTAATATTGATATGGTCTTCACCTATGGCTTTAGATTTAATTTCATGCAATGCTTTCTTTACGCCATCAGTATTTATGTAAGAAAAGAAAAACTTATCTCGTGTGGGATCAAGTTCAGTCGATCTATTCTCAGAGCAGTCTATCGTAATAGTGTTACCTGTCTTAATGTTTGTAAAATATTCGTTCAGATGTTCAATAGAGACACTAGTCCTGCTGTCATTTGTCTGTTGAAATTCTTTTCCAAGGCCCATTGTCTCCAGATTTTTCCACATTTCTGAGGATGTAATATCGGGTTCAATTAGTCTATATGTATGTCTTAGTTTAGCATTTCTTATTAATTGATTGGTTTTGTTCTGTAGTCATTTGTATACATTTAGATTAAGGTCAAATTTGTTGCATAAGTAAGTACAGTGGGCTAAGTCTCTATCAGTAATTGGGTTTCTTATTTTGGATGTCATCCAGGGTGCAGGAGGTTGTCTAATTGTCTTTGTTTTGAGAGGTGCATGGCGGTCATATAACTTCAATTATTGATTATTGGAAAAGTATTCCATTTAGCTCATAAATGTGAACTAATAAATTTGTTCATGGAGTAGTTAAAATTGGGAAAACATCCTTGAAGCAGTCATAGTTCATGCCTTGAATATAGGTGAAGAACAATGTGACTGAAGTTTCCATTAAATGCAGTGAAAAATGTTTCTAAGTCCAAGGTAGACACCACATGCATGCACCAACAAACACGAAGCAGTTTACTCTATGGAATATCGCGATGCAGCCAACATATACATGCTATTTAATGAACCTAACACAATATAAATAACCTGTGAAAGAATGTAATCCCCAAAAATAAATAGGTAGTAAGTTCTGAAATTGTGAAGTACATACTCCATGTTGGCTACACTGGAACATGTGTTGTATAGAATATTCGTTAAAATCAATATGGTTGCCATGTCATGTTACGTATATAGTTAAATATCATACAAAAAAATATTGAAATAATCGTTTAAAAAAATGTAAAATTTATTATAAATGGTGCGAACTAATTTGAAAATCAAACCCTGTTGGTGCATGTGCATGGTGTCTGCCTGGGACTTTCATAAAATTCTCACTGTGCTTAATGGAAACTTATCCGAACAATGTAGAGGCATAAAAACAAGTAAAGAAATGGTTTTAATATTTAAAAATAATAATTCAATTATGAAGTCATTTATGCAGGACTAGCATTGAGAGTTCTATGTAAGATGATTTATGAATCAAAACTATCTATTTTAACAAGGGAAGAGAAAGTTAAAACATTTTTAGTGAAAACCCTAAACTTAAATGAGGATGTACATTGTTTATCAGTGAAAGGCAGTGTATGTCACAAACATAATTATCCATCTCTTTCTAACAGTTATTGTGAAAGGAAAAATATATCTTGCTGATGACAAGATGTTCATATTATGGGTGACGAGAAAAATATGTGACATCACGTTTCCAAAGGCAATGCTGTGATGACTCCTTTTCCAGTGCAAATTTTCATCAAACTCACAGAACTTAGATTAATGTTGATACTTTTATCATAAGTAATGCCAAGAGTGATTTCAAATTTATCTGGAGGATTTGGAAATCAAGAGTGGCAAGTGTTAGGACTATTTAACAAATCAAAATTAAGCTGTTTACTCACAAATCATTATTTAAATATAGTTATTTTAAAATATTTATATATTTAATGTAAATGGCGATGTTTTAAAAACAAATGAGAAATGTTTGGTTATGTTCCATTTGTTCATCCACTGCAACTTGATAATATTTTTTATTGCCAAATAGGATCAGAATATTGTAAGAATGCACCTAGTGGAGAAAAAATGAAACAGATCAAACTGTATATTTATAACCATCATTATAGGTTATTAATTATTTTAGGAAACAACTCAATCAAATCATTATTTAAAAACACAATTATCAAATGTGCAGTTACGAAGAAATCTGTTCATTATTTGCTATATTCAACATATTTGTTGAAGAGTCAGTCACTGCAAAATAATGCTCTGACCTGTTCAGAATATTAAAAGGAGGTGCTTTCTTTATTTTTGTAAACAGAATTTGATAAATAGTGAGGTTAAATAGATATATTACTCTTATTAACAGGAGGAGACTGTATGCGTGATTAAAGAAGAACCTGACATAGAAATGATTGATATTAAAGAAGAGATTGAAGAAATTCCAGATACCTGCATTAAACCAGAGGTAGGCAACTTCATCTACTGCTCTATGGCAAACTCACCTGTTCTCTAGAAATAACTTCATTACAGTCATAACAGTTTTTTTTATTCAATGCACCAGGTTGTCATTTCGACATTTCTGGTTTCTCTACTGGCATTGGCGTAATTGTAACCCACTTCTAAAGTTGGGGCGCCTGGAAGGCAGTGTTACATTACCCCGATGATATGATGGATGATAAATGATAATGAAGTGCCAGGAGAGTTCTTAATCTAAATTCCAGACCATTGGCAACCATAGGAATAATTCCCTTTAAGGAATTGAACCTGGGACCTCATGAACAATTGTCAAAAATGCTGACCACTAACCCATGAGGCTGGTGTCTGTAATATTTACAATTAACTAAGTGTCACCAAGTATTTGTGATTATGTATAATATTTTTGCCTTGTTTCATTTTTGTACTTTTGTATGTCGTTGTGAGACAATCTGTGTGTCCTACAATTACATACATTTCTTGACAGTTTCAAGTTTTCTTTTGTACAATTACCATATTTATGCACATAATTCATACATCTGGATATTTTGCATTTTTTGCAAAAATATTTCCTCGTTTATTTCAAGCAAATTCAACAATACAATTTAGTTGGAATTCCCTTTAATATGTTTTAAAGTTAATTATTAATGGGTTGGTTATTTTGCTCACCTCGTATTTCTTGATTTTTATGCAGACCTCAATGCTTTAACAATGTTGCACAAAACCAGGTCTGCATAAAAATCAAGAAAGATGAGGTGAGTCAAAATAACCAACTCATTGATAATTAAAAGAAACCTCATTGGTGTTATTTCCCACATAAAGTGATCCCACAACAGGTCCGGAGACCCTTGGGGTAGTAGGAGGTTAAGGCTCCCACTTTTTCTAGACAATCGGCACTTTATGTCAGCCGGGTTGTCAGTCCTGCATGATGCCGCCGCCTTTATCCCCAGAACAAGCCTCTGGTACTCATTTCCGTTAGAGGCTGAGTCGACCCCAGGGTCATAGTGCCGCCAGAGGGTTTGGGTCAGTTTAAAAATCCCGACCCCAACGGGACTTGAACCCTCGACCCTCCGGCTTGTAGCTCAGTGCCTTAATCACTACACTACGGTGTGCCCCCCACCCACATATATTAAATAATGTTTTAAAGTATTATAGCAAGCAATGCATCCTGTAAAAAAAATTATCAGGTGTATATAAATTGAAGCGTGGCACATGTGACAATGTAATATATATATAGGACAAACTGGCAGAACTTTTATTTCTTCTATAAAGGAACATATGAGAGCAATATAACAGAAATTTAGATAATTCAAAATATGCTAACCACCTACTCCAATATGATCATTGTTTTCATCCAAATTTTAAAATTTTTCATGTTTGTGACAAAGGAAAGAAGTTGGACATTTTAGAAATTGTAGATATAAATAAATTGAAAAGTGGTAATAAACTGTTAAATCCCCAACTAGATTTGAATGAATCACCACTTTTAAATTTATAATAGGGATTGTAAAAACATTTCTTCCACTTACTTGTGTTTTGCACTCTTCTAACTTTACTATCTAACCTCTCTTGGTTAACTCTTGTTTTTTCGACCCCGACACTATTAGGGCATCCGAGGGCTAGGGAGTCTTTCCTTTCTTCCATTTCTTTTTCCTTTATTTTCTTTTCTTTAAAAGCCTGACCAGAGGCTATAAGATGGCAGCCCCATCACTGGTCTTGCCTTCCTTTGGCCAGCAACCAATCGAAGGGACTATTATTATGCTTTCAAGTCTTATACGAGAATTTCCCGGAATGATCAAGCTGGAGGGAAAATTTTCTATAGGATCGTAACAGGCCTTGGCCTAGTACATGGAAGGAAGAAGAAGAAGAAGAAGAAGAAAATTTCTGTTGCATTGTTACAGTTGTTATGTACTATATTAACAAAATTCATTAATTTGTTATCATGTCTGAAGAAGGTACAAAATACTAAAACAGCTGTTACTAAATTATGTTTTAATAAATATGAAAATCACATAAAACTGTTAAGTTTTATTTTTATTTAATTAAATAGGTTATGTATTTTCATCAAGTAAACATCAATTCAATTGATTATGGATGTATGAGATAAGAAGAATTCAAGATTCATTTGATTTTTATCATTATTTATCTTGAATCTGTTCTAGTGTGCTATAATTTGTTAATAGTGTATGTATTATATTATTTTTGGTCTGGACATCTTACCTCAATATTAATGTTGATTTGTTCTTGGAACATGTTTCAAAAACAATTCTGTTTTATCGTCAGCTTTCCCAGACTGGTTTTATTTATGTTGCATTATGTTGCACCACCTGGATGTCGATGTCAGCTCCATCCTGTGGTTGGCCAAAAAAAAACTACAGTTTAAATAAACTAATAAAAACCAACAAAAATGAAAAAACTGATAAAAATAAAAAGTCAGGAATATATCAAATTGAATGCATGGGTTGTGAAAAGATATATATAGGGAAAACAAAAAGAAACCTAAAAATTAGAACCAAAGAACACATAAGAAATATTAAAAATGGAGAAATTGAAAAATCTGCAGTTGCTGCTCATGTTTGGTCTGAAAAACATAATATAAATTCAGACACTAAATTATTAAAACAGTTAGAAAATACAAAAGAGCTGACTATTTGGGAAAAAATTTATATTCAGAAGAACAGAAACAGAGTTATGAATTTTGATATTCCGATGGAGGGTGACCTTGTTTGGAGGTTCTTTGGCCAACCACAGGATGGAGCTGACATCGACATCCAGGTGGTGCAACATAAATAAAACCAGTCTGGGAAAGCTGACGATAAAACAGAATTGTTTTGAAACATGTCCAAGAACAAATCAACATTAATATTGAGGTAAGATGTCCAGACCAAAAATAATATAATTAAAAATAACCTCAAAATATAACTTCTTAAAATTAAATATTAGTGTATGTATTTTTATTTATAGATAGTCATAGTAGACGAAGAGATCCCACCAGTCTCACTAACATGTCCAATATGCAACAAAATGTTAAGTACGGAACAATCGTTCAGGATTCACTTGTGGTCTCATCGCATGCAGTACTGGTGCGACATTTGTAAAAAGGCGTTATGTAGTGAATATGTATACAACAGACACATGAAACTGCACGAGACGTGGAAGGTGACATGCGATGTATGTGGCATTACTTTACCATCACGAAGTTTGCTTGTAGCGCATCTCCGCTCTCATATGTCACCACAAGAAATTGAAGACTCTAAAGCTAGATTCATTTGTAGAATATGCGACGAGAGATTTAGCCGAGTGGTTTGCTTAGAAATGCACATTCGAGAGAAACATCCTGGAGAGAAGACTCACTCATGCGGTGTATGTAAAAAGACGTTCACTAAAATAACTGCACTTAAAATGCACATGAGAATAATACATAAAGGGGAAGTACCGTACACCTGTGAATTTTGTAGTAGACCTTTTAAATATAGACAAAATATGTTGTATCATGTTAAAACTGCTCATCACCAAAACAACAAAACAAGTTAAAAAATAAATAAAGAAGAGATTAAGATAAAAGTTAAAAATTAAAATGTACCTGTTGGCAGGTGCCGTTGTCCTCAACTTTGTTAAAATGGTGTATATAAATCCAACTTGAGGCCTTTTGGAAGTTAAATTCCATCATCAGCAGGTTGAGCTTCTGCTACTAGTTGTTATTGTTTACGTTGATGTATACCCCAAGTGTTTGTATTAGTCGTTCAAAATATCTCTGCAGGCGGAAGAATTGAGAAGCTCTCTTTGTTGCTACACGTGACGTCATCTAAGGCAGTGTTCACTGTCAGCGTCCCACGTCCCGTTCCCCTCAGCACTCATAGATAGCAGTGTCAAGTGTTTCTATTCCTACATAAACACGACTGCAGTGCCCTCCGTCATCAACTGCGCTTACTCCTTGAACGGGTAATAGCAGCAAACCTGCTGGTGATGGAAGTTAACTTCCGAAAGGCCTCCATTTTAACAAAGTTGAGGACGACGGCACCTGCCAACAGGTACATTTTAATTTTTAACTTTTATCTTATGACTGTTCATCTAAAAGGAATTTGATATGCATTTTATTAGTGTTAAAGAAGAGATTGAATTGAAAATATACCTCAACACAAATTCCATGGGCGACATGCCTAGAAGGCTCTTGGCCTACCAGCCGGCTGCTGGCCTCATATCCACATGTGTTAATCACAGAGGTAAACAATCATCCAGCCAGTATAGGGGTGAATATAAATAAGCATATAAGGTCTCCCAGCTGCTATAGCTGGTTTTCTCCAAACTGTTGCCATTACTTATTGTAGCTACCCAAATTCCTCACGATACTAGGTGCACACCAGTCCCATACTGGCCCTAATTCCATGAGAAAAGTTTCTTCTCCCATGGAGACTCAAACCAGCGCAACTAAATGTACATCTCACTATATTTGAAGAGAAAAATGATACGCTCAGACTGAGGTTTGAAACCAGGAACTTTGGCTTTCTAGACCAATACTCTACCACTGAGCTACCTGAGAAACTCCAATCTAAACCGCAATTTTTTCTCTTATACGCTGTTATTTCCCTATCGCTGAATGCTACAAGCATTTGCTCGACTCACGCAAATGGTGATTTCTTCCTATTTTATTTTTTTTCATCTGGTGTTTCGAGGACCATATTCACCTAGTCTGGTAAATTATTTAGTCCAGCCACCACAGCCAAGTGATTTAAGACATCATGCTTTGGTGCAGAGGTAACGGAGTTGCACTGTTTAAGTCCTCTTGGGGGAAGAAATTTTCTCATGGATTTTCGGCCATTATGGGACCCCGTGCCCATCCAGCAACATGAGGAATTTGGGTAGATACAATAAGTATTAAGTCCATGTTGAGAAAACCAGTTATAATGGCTGGGAAAGCCTGCTATACTGGCTAGATGATTGTCCACCACTTACTGAAACATGTGGATGTGAGGTCTTCAGCTGGATGGTAGACTAAGGGCCTTCTTATGCTTGTGCTAACATGATCTTTTTTTTTTTGAGAAATGATTGTAAATTTATATAAGTGTTGACATGAAAGAATGACTTTCGAAATCTCCAGCCATGAACCCAATGTATTATTTCTCATGACAAGTGAAAATGGCTGAGAAACTGGGACAAAACAGTTTTCTTGGAATATGTAGTCACCCCCATAAAATATGTTACTCAACAATTATTTTTATTGGAATTTGGCAATATTAAAAAGTGTGGCTCAAGATCAGTGGCGGTTCGTGGGTATTTGCTTAATCGTAATGTGCCACATCCAAATTTAGAAAATGTTTTTACAAATATTTGAACTTTTATAGGAAAAAATCACTATTAATTTAATCACATAATTTAAGATTAAATTTAAATGTTTCATACCTCACCTCATATCCAGTCTTCTAACTAGACTGGTATTGAAGCCTGGGTAGGCTTCTTACTTTCTTACTCACTGGCACTATTGAACCTGTAGATTCATGGTCACACGGACAATAAGCTCTCCATACATCCCTATCCTGATCTAATGCTTTCCAATCATTCCCTGTATAATCTACTTCCCTCAAATCCATAGTTAATGTTGTTCTCCCACCTCATTCTTGGTCTACCAACTGGGCATTTTCCCTCTGGCTTCCCTACAAGAAGCTTCCACACACATCTTTCATTCCCATATGCGCAACATGTCCTGCCCGTCGCAGTCTACGAGACTTAAACTGTTCTTATTATATCTGGCTTCCTATAAAGACCATGTAGTTAATTGTTATGTTTAGTCTTCTCCATTCACTTGTCTGTTCATCTCTCTTTGGTCCAAAAATTTTCCTAAGAACTTTATTCTGAATATACTCGTAATCTCATTTCCTCACTCCCTTCCTCCCTAAGTAAGAGTCCATGTTTCGCACCCATATAATATTAACTGGTAGAATAATAGTTTTATATATTTTCAGTTTAACGTTTTTTGAAAGGAGTATTGGGACATCAAAAGTCTCTGCAATGCATAAAGCACGCATTTCCAGAATTGAGCCTATGTTTAATTTCTCTGGTGCACATCTCATTCTGGTGTTGGTGGTTATTGTTCCTAGGTAGTGAATTCAGCCAACTTCCTCAAAATTTCCACTAATTTGTCAGGAGATTGTCCATTTTCCATTATATACTGAATTTCTACGTGTGATCATATATTTACTTTTATTGATATTTACTTACAGTCAGCTTCATCTTCAGTAATTTCTCGTCGACTGATGTTATGTCGATCGGAAGAATTGCTTGCTTGTCGCTCTCTGTTGGTGAACCATAAACATAGGGAAAACAAAAGAAATTTGAAAACACGAGCGAAAGAACATCTTACAAATGTCAAAAATGGTGAAGTAGGAAAAGCAACAGTAGCCTGCTCCATGCTTGGTCTGAGAAACATCTAATTGATACAAAAGTCAGTCTAATTAAAACAAATAGAAAAACCAAAAGAACTCACCATTTGGAAAAAAAAAACATCCCACATTAAAAAAAAAACAAGAAAAAATTCATGAACTTCGAAATTCCCTGCCGATTCCGAGTTGATCCGGAGGTGGTTAATCGGTCCACCAACAGAGGGAGGAAGAAGTAGTTCTTCTGATTGAACATAACATCAGTTGACGAGAAATTACTGAAGATGAAGCTGCCCAAGCTTCGAACAGGTCAAGCTAGAAAACTGGATATGAGGTAGGTAGAAACATTTTAATTAAAAATCTGTAATTTTACAATAATAGTGCCTTGTTTTTCTCCTACCTTGTTTTTTCAATTAAATGTAATTATAATTTTCTGAAAACGTCTTCGCTTTCAAACACGTAACTATTTTTGTATTGTGCAACCTTAAAACACTAAACACACTGATTGGTACTTTTTAAACTCCTGGCACGACAGGCCTAGAAGGCCTTTTGTCTACCAGCCAGCTGCTGGCCTCGATCCACATAGGTTAATTACAGAAATAGACGATCATCCAATCAGTGTAAGTGTTGATATGTGGTCAGCAAGTAAGGTCTCCGAACCGTTATAGCTGGTGTTTCTCCTACCTGGAGCCACTACTAATTGTAGGTATCCAAATGCCTCACAATGCTGGGTGGGCATGCGTCCCAACTGGCCAAAATTCCGTGAGAAAATTTCTTCCCCCATTGGAGACCCAACCAGCACAAGTCCCTTAGCCACTGGCATCCTGTCTCAACCACTCGGCTACAGTGCAGGACGATTGGTACTTTTGGAGGTGTAAGCTTTTTATAAATGTGTTGGAGAAAATTTTTTATATATCTCACCTCATAAAGTTGCATGTATTCATGATCCGGTTTCAGTGGTCATTCACCTTCATCTTCAGCCGGACTCCAAGTGTAAAAATTTTGCGATAACCACCATCTTCCAATTAGAAGTAAATTATTTTAGTCTGATCATCCTTACCTCAATATTAAAGAAAGACTAAAAGTAATTTAATTAAAATAATACCTCAAAAATATACTCACTTCCTAAAATAAAATACCATCTTTCCAAACTGTTATCTGTTGTCGTTTTAATGAACTTCGAGATCTAATTTTCTCCGTTGGGAATTTCAAAATTCATGGCTCTATATTTTATACTTCTGAATGTATATCTTTTCCCCAAATTTTAATTCCAAAGACTTTTCTAAATGTTTTAAAAAATTAGTTTCTCTTCCAATTTGTGATTCTCTAGCAGACTATGAGCCACAATTGCCGCTTTTTCATTTTCATAATTTTTAATATTTCTAAAGTGTTCTTTTATACGAGTTTCTAAATTCATTTAGTTTGTCACACACATATATACATATCCTGCAGTCATTGCAACTAATTTAATGAATTCCAGATCCTTTACTATTTTACTTTTGATTAGTATTAATAGATTAATATAATTAAATTTGGGAATTTTTAACATATGAGGCGTTTATGGATGAGAATCAAAATGATCCTGAATTCTTCTTAGCTCATATTCTACTTTTTTTAAACACAGCAACCGCAGTATCGGCGACCATCGTCACCATCATCAGCTGTTTTCAAGACTGTCAGTTTGTTCTTTTGCCGGTAATTATCCAAACTGCCAATCTGGTGTTCTTTTGAAGGAGTCATTTCTAAACTGCCATCTGTTGTATTCTTGAAGAACTTCGATATTCCGGACTAACCAAGCTTGATGGAAGTTTAGAAAATGACTCCTTCAAAAGAAACACACAGATGCCAAGGCAGTTTGGATAATTACACAAAAGAAAAAATTGACAGTCATGAAAACAGCTTATGATAGGTGACGATGGTCGCAGATACTGCGGTTCGTTTTTATATAAAAACATAGAAGTATGAGGTAAGAAGAATTCACAATTCATTTGAGTGCATATTATTAGATTACCCAGATTAAATTTGTTAATCGTTGCCATGTAATTTGAATTTGTTAAATAGTTTTTTAATTTCTGTGTGTTCCAGAATAGTAAGTAATTTTCTTGAATTGTTTACCTTGTTTTAAATCAGGTGGTAGAGTAGTGTATTCTTTAAGGCCTTTGTTCTTTTAACCTAATATTATTCTCACTTTAAATTTGGAATGAATGAAAGCTTGTTTAATAATTTTTATAATTTATTTCTACTTTTTAATCATACTACAAGTTCTCAAAACATATAATGTAATTTACCCTATAGTTTTCTTCTTGTCAAGTCTTTTCATTTAAATACCAATATTAAGAGTGTTGTAAAGGAAAAGCTTAATCTGCCATCTTGCGAAGCAGCTGCCATTTTGAACTATTTACAATATTGAATATAACAGATTACTGGCTCTATCGAACAGCAAAATTCATGGCTGCATGCATATAAATTCGCCAATACATCCCTATCCAGAGCTAATGTTTTCCAATCATTCCCTGTATAAGTCACTTCCCTCAATCGTCATTAATGTTATCTCCCGTCTCATTCTTGGGCTACCACTGTCGCATGGAAAACAAGAGGAAGGATTTTCATGCACTCTTTTATCCTCGAACATTATTGAGATAATTATTGTAATGTCAGCAAAAACAAAGGTGGTGCAAAATTGTAGAATGATGGATATATGGAAGTTGAAAAAAAATTCTATCACAGAAAGAGACAAGTAAAATTGAATAAATCTTTAAAAAAAAAAAATGGGCTTTTTAATTTAGAATAACATAGTTGAAAAAAGGAGAGTGATGTTCATGATTTTGATAAAATGAGCATAAACTTTTATTGATAGTTTATTTAAATTTAAATTTCTCACGAATGACAAATTATATTGAGAGAAAAAGAAGATGCCAGATCATAGCATCTTAAGGCACTACAACTTCAAAATTAAGGTTTGGGCCTTCTCAATCTTATCCCAATTTCAGGTTTGAACCCTCATTTCTGCAAATCCTCCCAATATCATCCTACCAACCTCATCTTGGTCTACCAACAGCCTAGTTCCTGTAGGGTTCCATTCTTATATAGTTTTAACTAATCTATGGGTATCCATCTATCAGATGACCAAACCACCCAATCCTAAGGAGTTGATGGAATGCAATATATTTGAATTTGAATTATTTAGTAACAGCTAATCGGCATGCCTGCTAATCCTAAATAATGCTAACGTGTTTGTACCAACGCATTGAGCTGAGAGTGATTTAGGGTGAAGGGGTGAATATTACAACTCTCGGATAGTTTAGTTCATCCACGGAATCTCATGAAATTTTCAAAAAGCCCCCATCAATCGGATGAATGGTAGGGCAGAGCACGCTTGCCTGGGATATACTTATCCTATTTCTTGGAATCAATGAAAGACAAAAATGGTTATTGAGTTATCCATAAAAAAAAAACTAGGCTGTCAGGACTTTTTGTAGAGTTTTTTGAAAATTTCAATAGGTGTACATTATGTGGTGTATTTGTTATGGTTTAGGCAGCGTAAAGCCATTTAGTGTCAAAAGGGGAATTTTTTCACGTTTCGCTACAAAGGTGAGTTTTCAGGTGAAGGGGTTGAGTATTACAACTCCCTATAGTTATGGTAATCCCGGATCTCCTGAACATTTTACAAAAAACCCATCAATGGATCAAGGTTGGCTGTGCATAATAAACAAAACAAACAACAAACATGATTTTATAATTAGATTACTATTGTTTTGATTTCCAAGTTTGGTCCATCCTTTATTTGGACAAAGCTGCCAAAAGCAAGTAGACAAGGTCAGGCCTTTGCACTATCGAAAATGTAAGATAAAGAAAATCACATGAGATGGAGCCTAGATAGCTCGGTTAGAAAGGCACTAAATCACTGGCAAATCACCGCGCAGACTGAAGTTCTCCAAACAGACTGATCGGTGAGCTAATGTTTCTAATCATCCCTGTATCTAATTCCTCAAGCATTGTAATGTACTCTCCCACTAATTTTGTCACAACTAGGTTTCCCTCTAGTTCCTACAAGAAGCTCCATGCCCGCTTCATTCCCATCTCTTGCTTTGTAGTCTACGAAATTAATGTTCTTATTATATCTGGTTCCTATAAGGTCATTTAGCTCATTTGTTATTACCCTTCGCAATGTGCCTGTCTGTTTATCTCTCTTGGTCAAAAATTTCCTAAGATTTTTATGCTCAAATACTCGGAATCTTTTCTCATCCCTTAAGAAGAGTCAGTTCGCACCATGTGTATAGAACTATGAATTTGATTCAAACTCCAGTTAGGTGTAAAATGTTTCTCTCAAATATAAATTTTTATATTTAGAAAATAAATTTAATGCTATCAAAATTGGTAATATAAACATCTACTCATGTCTGTCTTAAGGATGAGATGATAAGAAGCCTCTCTTTAAGGTCTGTGATATTGTGATATACATTGAATCCTTTTAAGACGAAACCCCTCGCATCTTAGCCGCCTCCGCTGTGAGCAGTACGAATCGCAGCAGGTACAAGTGGTACACAATACCCAGGCGGTTAGAGTTTGTTCAGTGTTGTCAACTGGGACGCTTGTTGTCATGGTGTTCATAAGAAAGTAATCGAAAATGAGTACGTTGAACAGTGAATTTATTTGGTGGAATGTTATTTATTTAGAAATAACCATAGAAGGCACCTTTTCGGAGATTTTCCAAAAATATCCTGCT